>CM064486.1:31488281-31720439 GCA_032716605.1 Paralithodes platypus | reverse complement strand
CGTGTCGCTGCACAGCAAGACGGAGGGGAGGGTTGAAATATTTGGTGGACTATCTTATTTATTGTTTATGTGCTGGAAGGATATTATATTTTTCAATTCCATTGCATTAGAAATTATTCAAAGATTACAAAAAGTCCAAATAAGACCTAGTTATGTTAATGTATAAGGGAGTTAGGTAGATGCATTAGAGAGATAGATAGATAGATAGAAAGAGGGAGAGTTGCAGAGGGGGAGTGAGCGATAAACACGAACTATTATGAGACGGACTTAATTAGTTCTGAAAAGACAGAGGAGACTTTTTTATTGACTCTTTTTTCATGTTATTATTTGTGTGCTAGAAGGATAATATTGTTTTCAATTCCATCGCATTAGAAATTATTTATAGATTACAAAAAGTCCAAATAAGACATAGTTATGTTAATGTATAAGGGAGTTAGGTAGATGCATTAGAGAGATAAATAGATAGAGAGAGAGTGGCTAGGGGCGAGCGAGCGATAAAATACTAACATATATGTGATGGACTTATGTTTCTGAAAGACAGGAGATATTTTTATTTATTCTCGTTTTAATTTTATTATTTGTGTGTTAGAAGGGTAATATTGTTTTCAATTCCATCATATTAGAAATTATTCATAGATTAAAAAAATACCAAATAAGATATAGTTATGTTAATGTATAAGGGAGTTAGGTAGATGCATTAGAGAGATAGAGAGATAGAAAGAGAGTTGCAGAGGGGGAAGTGAGCGATAGACAAACACGAACTATTAATATACCGGACAACTTTTAAATTAACGGTCTTTTGCCCGATTTGTCCAGACTTTTTGGGGCTTGTCCGCATCGGCTGTTAGGTCCGCACAAACCGAAGTCCGGTCAACTGGGGTCCGCCCATGCGAGGGTCGACTTATATATATATATATTTTTTTTTTATATTAAATATATTTATTTATTTGTTTGTTTATATTAATTAATTTGAATATTTTTCTTTTTTTCAGTGTATTTTTCAATTTATGAGTTTTCTAATTTATATATATTTTAAATTTTATTATTAATGCATACTTGATACATTGTCATTGATCCTAATAACTTAGACATTAGTAAAACAACATACATATACTGTATAAATTGATAGTGTACTTTTGTCTGGCCAGGTGATACAACAGTGCTGCAACAAGGAGGCTCAGGTGAACGTCTACCACACCCTTTATGGTCCATCACTGGCCAACAAGAAGGAGAATAGCTATTTCCTCAATGATGGGGCCTTTATCAATGCTCCTGTCACCTACCCTGAAGCTGACCAGATTAAGGAATGGGATAATGGTAAGATTGATTGGAATTGTAAATATATCAATACCAGTTTAGGCTTTCACAGATGTGGGTCTGCCATTGACAAACTGTCTTAATATTGGCCTGATGCGAGGAGAAATTAAAAGGAATCTTGATTGCCATCCTACCACTGTTATGCTTAGCCTTCTCCCAAATGTTTTAAAAAGCAGAAAGGAATTTAGACAATTATAATTTGTGGATGAATGTATGATTTTGATCGCAAGTGGACCATATATAAACGAATGCACCAATAAACCTTTGTTACATTTTATGAAGAACTGGTGAATCAGGATACTGGTATCATACTAATTGTAGTGATTAATTTAACTATGTATTGCTTCACTGTATAATATTGGTGACTATCCAACCTGATTTAATTTAATTGTATTTCTATATTTTATACAGATTGAATTGGTTCAAATAGTGTTGATATTAATTGTAACCCTAATCATTGTTATTTTCAGTTGTAGGGAGTACATACTGTGGTAGCTTGTGTGACTTGGTGTGGCTGTGTCTACAACAAGTTAGTGGTGACCTACAGAAACCTCAACCATATTACACCTTCACACTCTTTGAGGGACTTCAGTTCTCTGCCAGTAATGTCAACACTGGTGCCCCCGAGACTCTCTGTCATCTGGATCTCTTGGCGTTCTTAGCGGCTACCGTGTATTGTCAAGTGGCTGCTGCTAAAGAAAGTCATGGTTAGTGTGTCCTTTATTTCATTGGGAGGTGTTTGGTGTTAGATTATTCCTAAAGGTTCAGGTACATTTGATAGCGAGGTCGGTCCTGTAGATCTGTGCCCCATAAAATGTGTTTTCCTTTCACTTAAAACATTAGGCTATTCAGTGTGCAGTTGGGTTCGAGTACATGATTAGACTGATATCCAGTATTCGATAAATTGATATAAAATCGTAGTCGTAGTCATGTACTTAACCTTTTAACTGGTGTATTGGTTTGAGTGTTTAAGATCTGTATGTGGTAACCCAAGTTCGAATCCCGGGTGGACCATATGCTTTCATTAATTTAATGGAGAGGTGTTTGGTGTTGGGAATGGAATTAATGAATGTTGATTATTGCAGTATTTTTATATCTACTGAATGTTTTATATAATTTATTAGTATTTTTGGAGCCATCCACTATTTAATTGAATACATTTTAAGACACATTTACCCAGTGATGGCATTTTAAAACTTGAATTATTGTAGGTCCTGCCGCAGCCTCTCTTCCCCGTGTGCTGGTATCTGGCCTCAGCACTACAGAACAAAGTGAATGGTGGGTGTCAGCGTACACATTGTTCACCAACCGTGCCCACCACCGCCTCACTAAGCTACGTATGGTACTACAGAGAGGTCTGGAGGTGATAAGGGCTCATGGTAACCATGGTGTGGAACTGCCTCTAATGGCTCACCTCGCTCACTGCTTCACTCATTGGGTATGTACTTACTGAATCCTGTAGTCTAAGATTACTACTGTCAGAAGTGTGAATACTGTACATACAAGTATACCTGTATATACACGGAAAAATATAACTGAAAAGTAAGGATTTTCTTTATAATTATTGGTAGTTTGATTAGTTCACATTACAGTATAACCCCTCTCATTCCAACCTTACCTCAATCATTTGGATGAAGTCCAAAAGGCTTAGGTAATTGAGTTACCAATGGTATTCACTCTGGACATAAACCTCTGTTTCAGACAAAATTTGATTGACTACCATACCGTATTTGCATTGTCCTGATACCTGATATCTGGCTGAGAATACCACTCCTATCGGTCTGAAAGTCAGATATACCTACACAGAGATAAAATTCTGAAAGATTCAGAAGTTTCACACTTCCGTACAGGATCCCTTACTAAATATTCTAAAAGAAAGATGTTTTTTACTAAAATCCTTGATGAAAATCTGTTTAACATATGCCATCTTGTATTAATTTACCATCTTTGATAAGCACCCATGACCTAATTCAAAGTTTTAGTTGTTCTGTATATTGCATAATTTTTGAAAATGGTGATAATGTAATTGTATGACCACAGGCGACAGAGGCTGAGGGTGATGGCAGCACTAGCAGTGAGGTGGAGGCGTTGAGGGAGCGTGGTGAACACTATTGGCAGAGAGTACTTACACTCAGTCAACGAGCAGCACGTAACCTTACCACCATCACCCCGCGCAACCCACTCTTTACTGCACCCAAGTTCGTATTCTCTCTCTCTATCTATCTACAGTACAGTATATATATACAGTGTATATATATATATATATATATATATATATATATACCGGTATATATATATAGTATATGTTTCATTAGTACAATCTTATTTAGTTTGTGTATCATACAGTGGCGGTCAGTAGATCAGTGTCACAAACGATGAGAATCCTCCCCTTGTAAAATTCACCTACTAGATGAGACAGAGAAAGGGGCGAGGGAACGCGAAAGTGGTCCCGGACCTTAAGAATTGGAACTTTACATGTTTCTGTTCGGTCTCTGTCTCAAGTCGGCCACCCCCAGCTATGGGATATGTACCTAAGTATATACTGTACATACATACTCGCATTTTATTTATTGATATGGTCTAATGTGCAGTATTATCATCTTATAATATAACTAGTTTGAATAGAATATTTTGACTTAAATTGTAGTTTCTTTTTTCATAAAGAATTTACCAGAACGTTATGAACTTCCCAAATTGACTAATTCCTTGAATATGACTAGAGTAGGTTAATATATGTGCAACTAATTTGTTTTGGGTAACAAATTCACTTACTCATATAGTGATCTACATTCTATGTGGTGGTTTTGTGATTTTATGTGTTTATTTTGCAAGTTTTACATTCAAATTTCACAATAATGTTTTGCTAAATCGATATTGCCATGTAGTGATTTTGATATGTTCTTTTGTCTTTATACTGTAGTAGGTTTGTTTTGCAAGTTTTACATTTTAATTATTTATTTTGTTCTGTCTGGCTCTTTTACTGTCCTACTTTTCCTTCTGGGGGCAGGGGGCTAGGAATCCTCCTCCCCTTGTATAATTCTCCTACTTAACGAGACAGAGAAACGGGCGAGGGAACGTGGAAGTGGTCCCAGACCCTGAGAATAGGAACTTCAAATGTTTCTGTACGGGCTCTGTCTCGTGTCGGCCACCCCCAGCAATGGGGTATGTGCCTGAGTATAACATACATACATTTTGCCAAAATTGTTCAATTACCTAGTACAGTACTCTATCTCGAGTCGGCCATCTCCAGCTATGGGGTATGTGCCTCTGTAGCCTATATACTGTACAGTCGGCCCCGCAAGGGTGCGATTCTTCAACCGTGCGGCAGATGTCCGTGTGGTGCGTATAATCCAAGGGTGCGAAAAAAGCAAAGCGTGCGTTTTTTTCGCCCAATAACCCCTGAAAAACATGAACTAAGGAAAGAATACCTGTAAGTAGTCCCTCGTTATTGACGGGGGTTACGTTCTTAAGACTGCCGTCGATAGCAAAAACCGTCGATACCACATTACCGTACATTACGGTACCGTACATACACGTACAGTATCCGTGGTCTCTATCCTATTTACTTTTAAGTGTTTCCTTTACACATAACCTTACATATTAGAGTATATTGCAAATATCTATCACTGAATACATGAGGCCATAATAAACGCAAGAGATACAAGGTTCAGGCACAAATAAGCAAGTAAAAGGCGGGTGGACTTAGAGCTTCTGCCTTATTTTGACAACATTAAAAATGGAGGTCGAAAGTGACGCTCCGATCGTCGGTGAATCCGGATTCACTCAAAACCTAAAGTCTTTAGGCTAATTATTTTTGCTCTCGTTTTCGGTGTATTTTCTTATTATTGTATGTCTTATTGTTCATAATTTAATCCACTTTTGGTTGGTATATTAGAGTAATATAAATAAACAATTAATCCGTCGATATATCAGTCGATACTCGAATCAGTCTAAAGTCAGTCGATAGTCGAATCCGTCTATGATAAAGCAATCCGTCTATAAAAAAGCCGTCGATAACGAGGGACTACTGTACAGTATAGAAATGTGATTAGATATTAGATAGAATATGGGTATTACACTCACTTTGGATGGTTTATGTATGCGTGGAGGTTGGGATGTTGGTCTTACTGAGGGTCCGAGGCTCCTCAGTAAGACCAACATCCCAACCTCCACGCATACATAAACCATCCAAAGTGAGTGTAATACCCCTATTCTATCTAATATCTAATCACATTTCTATACTGTGCAGGTATTCTTTCCTTAGTTCATGTTTTTCAGGGGTTATTGGGCGAAAAAAGGGTAAGTTTGAAGAGTCCCCGGACTACATAGTGAATTTCCCATAGGTTCTTAAGCTCCAAGGGTGCGTTTTACAAGGGTGCGCGCATGTCTCGGACTTAGGTAACCGCACCCTTGTGGGGCCCACTGTACATACAATACCTAATATATATTTCATACCAAAATGTTAAAAAATTTTTTTTTTTTAAACAATAGTATTTTTTTTTTAATGGAAGAGTACCTGCATAGGTCCAAGTACATTATAGGTTATATGAAATAAGTGGAGAGGCTCACTATGTTTTGTTGATTGCATAATTGTTATTACTGTTATTTTCAGCGTGAGTTTAAGCCGTGAGGATGGAGGGAAGGTGGAGGAGGAGGGTAAATACTTCCTGGCCATGCGTCTGGTGCAAGGCGGCCGTCAACAGGAGGCCATTCAAGCTCTGGCTGATCTCAAGAGTCCCGAGGCTTCCTTCCAAAGGGCCATGGTTAGTCTACAGTTTTTGTTACTTGTCGGAGACGATGGCCATTAGTCTCAGATTAGTCTCAGACTTCCCAAACTTGACTAATTCCTTTAACGTGACGATAGTGCGTTGTTATATGTGCGATTAGTTTGCTTGGGAAACAGATTAACTTGCTCATGTAGTAATGTACACCCTATGTGGTGGATTGTGTTCTTTTATTTAATAATTTTCATTTTAGTAAGCGTTATTTCCACATAGCGATTTTGATAATTTAAGTTGACTTTATATTGTCCTTGTCCCAATTTTGGTTTGTTTAGTTTGCAAGTTTTACATTTTAATTGAATCACGCAAGCATATGTTTTGGTATCGGTTTAAATGCTGTTTCATATTTTGCATGAGTTAGCCTTGGTCACCTGATTGCTGTTGTCCATGTTGCAGGTTCCCTGTCAAAAGTTAAGTCCCCTAACCCTGAGATCTTACCTCAGGACCTCGTCCCAGGTCTTCCTAAGTCTACCAACTTTGTCCTTCCCTCTACTATCATACTTTTCAATATACTTAAATTAATCATCTTGATCTACTCACTTCCCATAATAATATAACCATACCACCTCAGTCTGGCGGTGCACATCATCTCACCGATACACTTTGTAGCAAGTTGCTCTCTCAACTCGACTCTCGTTGGTATTACACATTAAATACTAATTTTATAATTTTTTTGTAACTCACCATGCTTATGGTCAGAGAGATTGTAGATTGTGAAGTTGCTTAAACTAATGAGAACAGAGGGGTTTAAACTTTTGTGTCTCTTCTCTCCGGCGTGTTTTTCAATGATTATTATCTCCGCAATGGAATGGCCTAACCGGTATGAATAACATTTCTAAATGTAGCGCAAGCCTTCGTCTTCAGAATGTCAAAGATTAGAACCCTCGACGTGGTTGTTCTGGGATGATTTGACCAATAGAATTACAGTAACTTTGCCGCCAGAACCACACCGCGTCCGAACGTTTGCCCGCATTACGACTTTGGTAATGAATAGGAATGAATGGAGAATGCTTTTGAATAGAAGAGTGATAACGCAGTCGTTGGGAGAGGGGGTCGGGTACCAATTAGACTAGATATTAGTCCGTCAGGCGTCTGGCCTTGGGAGCCGGTTTATATGAAGGGTCATGCCTGGATGTGAGCTGGGTGTCTGCCTGATGAGACCTGACCCTCTCCGGGAGGTCTGAGGCCGGCTCTTAGTGATCCTTGGTCTCTGGGTCTTCTCTTGGGCAACCTAGGTGTGTGTGAATTTATATTTTGTTTTATTTATGTTGTGTTGTGTTGTCCCTGTTCGGGCTCTGTCTCGAGTCGGCCACCCCCAGATATGGGTTATGTGCCCGAGTATCTACATACATTCAACTTTTTATTGTATTCACTAATTCTCTCGCAACTCGCATAGCTTCGGGTTGGTGATTTTAACTATTATCATTTGTGTAATAATGTCACAAGAATAGCTTACGATGCCAGCTATCCTCATTACCATAAATATTGGTGTGCCATGTAACTTATGTTCATTATAAATGTTCCTTATAAATGTAAATATAAATATATTAGTGTTAGGAAATTTGTTAACCCCCTGGACCCCAAGTGATATACTGTAATAAAAAAGTACTCAACAGGATCAACCACTTTTCCATTTTTGTGTTTTTCCTGAAAACACATGGGATAGGTTAGTAATGAATGAAAAACAACATAAAACCGCTCACCTAGGTCATTTGGAGGTCCTGGGGGGCTGGGGAAAGTCACAATTATCATTGGGTGATGGGTAGGATGTATACAGTACTGGCCTATCATTCCCGCGGGTGATGGGTAGGCGGTATACTGGCCTATCATTCCTGCGCGCGCCCACACTCACGCAGCTGGACTTGGGGGGTTGGCAACCATCGGTATTGTTCCGTGGAATCCTAAAGTAGTTCCCATACAAATCTGAACCCTCTAGGTGCCATAGGACAAGAGTAATTAAGGCTGTCACATACGTTGCGTCGCTGGTACTGTGGATTACGGTGCATGCGTAGGTGATGCATAATGTGATTCCCTGGGGTCAGAGGGGTTAAGAGCAGTTGAGAGTTTTTATGAAGAGAGCTGAGCGTGTGTTAGAACGTGAGTGCCGGCCGAACATTGAAACAAAAAATGACAAGTAAGCAGACGACCGCCAAAACTAGCTTCATATTTTCACTATCAAACTTGAACCACTTGGTGTAGTATGTTGTAGTCTTCAGCATTTGCAAGATGACTGTGAATGCTGCATTCTGATATATAAACTAAGTTAGGCCATTTGTTTGCGGAGATATGAATACCTTGTAAATCACGAAATTGCAGAAACTCTGTGATTAGCCCAGATATGCGGCAACTTAGCTTTTTATTTTTACCATCAAACCTGAAACATTTGGTGTTGAGTGTTCTAGTCCTCACCATTCACAAAGTAATAGGAGCGCTACATTTTGATATGTATCTAACCTTGGTTCACCCATTTTTTTGCAGAGATATGATTATTCATATTCTTTATCGCTAACCCACCAATTAACTTACATATATACCTAATTAATGATATTTATGAAAGTAATGAATACATGTGGTACTCCAAGGACTCAAACCTAGGATACTCACACCAAAATTTCACACACTAAGCATTACGCTATCAAGACAGTTATAGGTTTGTGCACAAGGTGACGGAAGCCGCTCCCAGGCGAGGAGCTGAGGAGGGTGCGGAAACACCCGGGACACCGAAGCCCCAGCCAAGGCCCTGTGCCCCTTAACAATTATAAAGGGAAAATTGAGTCGTAGAGGTTAATGTTCAATAGTTTTCGCCTACTTATTTGGAACAGGGTATAGTATCCATATTTTTTTTTTTGTATGTATAAACAACTTTCAGCCGTAGAACGTTAGAAAACCAAGAGTTTATAGTTAAATGAGAAAATAACCTTGATCATTTGTTTCAGCTTTATAAGGAGCAAGCCCAGAGTATAAGCAGTAGTGATGGTGTTGGTGGTGAAGGACGATCACAGCAGATGACATTACTGACTCAGGCTCGAGACACCCTCTACCTCACCCTCGACCGTCTCCGCATGCCAGGTAATCTCATAGGGTTATAACGTTTATAATTTTGTTTAAAGATAATGTACAGTTTTTAGAATGTGTTTCTGTTCGAGCTCTGTCTCGAGTCGTCCACCCCCAGCTATGGGGTTTGTGCCTGAGTATGTACATACATGCATACATACATACATTTAGAATAAAGAACTACAGTTACTTCTGTGTGACTACAATAATGTTTACTCCTATCACTCAAATCACCTCAAGTATCACCATCCTTTTAATATCAGTACTGTAGATACAAGAAACTATATGCATCATCATCATCAACAAATTATCGTTATTGTGTAGCGCCTATAAGTGTGAGCCTTGTATATAGAAACTTTAATCATTGTTATGTATGACATTTATCTTTTTATCTATATCCATCTAACCATCCACATCTCTCCCACCCCTAAATACATACACGTACATATGTATGCACACATGCATATACATACAGTATATATATGTATACATATACACATACACACACATACATTCTGCATACACATGCATACACATACATACTGTAAGAGAGAGAGAGATAGACAGACATGATAGATAGTGGATGAAATTACTTATTTGTTTAGTTTGCAAGTTTTAAATTTTAATAAGTCTCCAGTTCGATGCCAGCATGGAACTACCCCAAGGCAGCCCTTCAGAGCAAGAGCAGCCATTCCAGAGACTAAACTTGGCGCTCTTGTGTCCCATAGCTACCTTGAGGCTGAAATAGACCAAATAGGATGAACGGTGGCCCAGACTTACGTCATCCTCCGTTTTTTCGCCTCTTATGACACTCCTTAGACACGGGGCATATTCTTATATCTTCTTAACCCCATTTGTAGAGCCCCCCCCTAACCCCCTGGGGGGGACATGTAAATGTAGATAGTGTGTATAGAATAGAGGATGTGCGTTGTTTGTAGTTTAGACTTTATGTATAAAAGCTTAAAACAAAATTATTATTGCAGGTGTAGACCGCTTTCACCCATTGAACACCAAACTGAGCCAGCAACTGGAGGACGTAGAGCGGCGACTGTCTCACGTTAATCTAGAGACCAGTATGATTGGAGGGCAGCAGCAGCGAGAGGACGACTCTGGATCACTCTCGGAGGCTTCACACTCTCCCAACATTGATATTACCAATGGGGAGCTGGGTCTATCCTCATCACAGCCACTACATCTCTTCAGCACCCCACACAGAGACAAAAGTGCCATCAGAATACAGAGACAAGTAATTTATTATAATAAGTTTGCAGTTTGAAGCAGGGTTGTGGAATGGGAGTAGGTGTCACAGAGTCCACTATCTTGTGGTGGGTCAGAGTAGGAGTCAGATTTTTTTTCTCACTAACTGCACAACCCTGGTTTACAGTTAACTACGGATCACTGTCCCGAGGTCTCACACTATGCCAACATAACTATTAGGGCATGTGAGGACCCTGGAGGACAAGGGGCGAATGTGCCACCATGAGCAAAATTGAGTTAGGACTGGTTTCCGATAGATGGAAGCACTGAAAATCACGTGGTGAAGAGCATTTTGCGATTCCCACCCATGCGGGCTCAGTACCCTAGGTTCTAAATCCCTTGTTTCGACCTTGTGTAGCGGCGGAGGAGGTATGGATTGTAGGAGGTGGAGGGGCGAATGTTTCCGCGTGCTCAAGCCAATGAGCGGCCGGCTAGCATTCCCCGGGTTAAAGGCCCGCCTCCCGGCCAATCACACGCGGGTTTTTTTGGCTGAAAATTTAACAGTATCTTAGTTTCATGGACATCTAATACAGGATTAAATTTCAAGCAGATTGAACATTAATTACTATAGGCTGAACAAAAAAAATCAATTTCTATTGTGCTTTTTTTTTTTTTTTTTTTTTTTTTTTTTTCTCTCTTCTCTTCTCTATCAATTTGTCTCTTCCAGAGGATTCTAATGGTATATAATAACATGCTATTCTGTAATATTCTATGTATGCCACCTATTCCAGACTTTAAACACTCATAACTCGAAAGTAAGGTATTGGCGCATTCGCCCCTTGTCCTCCAGGGTCCTCATGTGTCTGCCCTTTACAGCCGCTACATCTCTTCAGTACCCCATACAGGGATTCAAGTGCCATTCAAGTGCCATTCAGATAAGAGACAGATAGCTTAATTGGTGCTAGTTTGGATATATTTAATTTTTAATGTTAATAGTTGTCAATTTCTATCAAAAAAAGATAAAAACATTTAAAGTATAATGCCATAGGAAGATAATGGTAGTTCATATCAGTATAGTTTTGATTTTAGACAAATTTCATATCTCTGCAAAGTATGTTTCAGTGGCTTACAGTATGTTTTTAAATGGATTGACATGTACTTCCGAAGTTGAATAATTGTCTGAAGATAGATTGAATACCCCCCCAGGGGGTAAGGGGGCCTTCATCTAATGGTGGAGGAAAAAAAGAATATGCCTCACGCATCCTACTGCGTGTCGTACAAGGCGACTAATAGGGGGGATGGCGATAGACTTGTGGACCAACAGCCATTACTAGACAATAAAGTCTTTATCTTAGCACTGTCTTGGTATGGCACTGCCGAGGCTGGTGGGGTGCGGATAGGTGCCACAGGGGACTGAGTCTTACCTGGACGCCGTTTGGCACCACACCTGTGTCGGCAACAGTGTTTGCATGTTGGGGCAGGACTTTATTGTTCTATAGTCCAATTGCCTAATATACAGTAGAGTCTTGTTATGGTGCTGTCTTGTTGTAACACTGTTAAGGCTGGTGTGGTTGCAGATACTGCAGGTGCAAGTGCTGCAGGGGAACTCTGTTGAGTCTTGCTGAGGCACGGTTAGCACTATACCAACATCAGCCACAGTGATGACTTGATGAGGCAGTGCTGTGGCAGGACTTTATTGTACTACAGTACACCAACTACTGAAAGGCAACCCCGTCCGAGCCGTTACAATGCATGTAATGGAAAAATGACGTTAAACCAATGTATGTATGTATGTATGTAAATGAATACAATATTTTTGTCATGATTTTATAATGTACCGGTACTTGCAAAATAAACAAACCAAAACAGGGACAACTCAATATAAAGACAAAATAAGTGATCAAAATCACTATGTGGAAATAATGATTTAGCAAAGGTTTATTTATTGAAAGTTCTATAAGTTTCAATGTTATTTTTTCAGGAGGCTAGACCAAGCCCCGAACGCCTAGACGCTCAGCTGCGAGCCCTATCAGAGGTGCAGGAGACAACCCTCAGGAACATGGAGGAACAGAACGCAGCACTCAAAGTACAAAATGAAGCACTTCGTAATTTCTGTACCACCATGGCTGATGAAGTGCGGGAGAACTCTGTGTTGTACCGCACCATGTTGGAGCAAAACAAGTCCCTCGCCCAGGAAGCTCATGCCTCCGTGCTTAATGAAATGAGGAATGTTAACTCCTCTATAAAGGACCTACAGGTTAGTTTTGTCAGATGTGAATAAGAATATATACTGTATAGACAATATAATTATACTCTATGCTATGATTTGGATTTAGTTATTGTTGTTGTTGCTGTTCCCCAAACTGCCTGGCCGAACAGCCCCAAGGCCCCAAGCAAGGCAAAGGCCATAGCCGAGTGCCCCCACAGAACCCTCCCTGCGGACCACAATAAAGCCTGGGTGACTGAAGCCACTCCATGGCGGAGAGCTGAGGAGGGCGCGGAAACGCCCGGGAAACCAAAGCCCCACCCAGGACCCTGTGCCCCTCAGCAATTATAAAGAGAAAGTTGAGGGGCAAAGGAAAAATGTGATGCTTTGGCTTCCAATCTTGGTAGATTGGGAGGTCAATCCACGGAAGAGACGCCGTCACTTGAGATCTAGAAAATATGTAAGTAAAAGGAACAGTCAGAGTAAGCTATGGGTATGGCAGAGATCGCTCAGTTCTCACTCTGATAGACCAGCCCATCACCACATTTGGATTTAGTAGGAAAGAATGGTGGTGATTGAGAGTTAAATATTTTGCTGTTTGCTGATGACACAGAACTGGTGGTGGATTCTGAGGAGAAGCTGCAGTGAGTTTGTGTGGTATGTGGGAGGAGAAAGCTGATGGTGAATGTCAATAAATGTAAAGTGATAGTGTGTTGTAGAGATGCTCGTAGGATAAATCTAAATGTCCGACTGGATGGGGAAATCCTGGAACAAGTGGAATGTTTTAAATATCTAGGTCTAGGAGGAGTGATGCGTGGGGACGCAGGTGTCGGAATGGAGGTAAGGCAGGAGTGTGTAAAGGAAGAAAAGTTTTCAGAGCAATGGGAAGTATGTGGATTGTGAGAAATCTCGTAATGAAAGCTAAAAGTGCAATGTGTGTGTGTGTTTTTTTGTTTGTCCCTATTCAGGCTCTGTCTCAAGTCGGCCACCCCCCAGCTAAAAAAAAAAAAAAATGGGCAGAGGGTGTTTATGTGCCTGAGTATATAGATAGTTAGATCAAAGGATAGTTGTACCAACAGTGATGTATGGGGCTGAGACATAGGATCTGAAGGCACAAGAGAAAAGAAGGTTGGATGTTGTTGTTGTTCACCAGGCTGTCTGGCCGAACAGCCCCAAGGTCTCGAGCAAGGCTAAGGCCATAAACGAGCGACCCCACAAAAACCCTCCCTGCTTACCACTAACAAAGCCCGGGTGACCGAAGCCACTCCAAGGCAGGGAGCTAAGGAGGGTGCGGAAATGCCCGGGAAACCAAAGCCCCACCCAAGGCCCTGTGCCCCTCAGCAATTATGAAGGGAAAGTTGAGGGGCAAGGGAAAAATGTGACGCTTTGGCTCCCAATCTGCCAACTTCTAGGTTGGCAGTAGGGAGATCAATCCACGGAAAAGACGCCGTCACTTGAGATCTAGAAGATATATAAGTAAAAGGAACAGTCAGAGTAAGCTATGGGTATGGCAGACATCGCTCAGCTCTCACTCTGATAGACCAGGGGCGCGTTCAAGAGCAAGACTTCAGACGCTACAGTTTCCGTTGCGCGAATTGGGCCCTATTGAACGATTTCGAAGCCTCTTCCGCACTACGTAAACAAACAGGGTGGTTGCCATGGTTACGTTTATACCAACGTCTTCACTTGACGCTCTAAACAACGACAATGACCGTTCTTTACATCTAATCAAGTACAGTACTCCCTCGAATTTTGCGAGAATATGGTCGACATTGCAGGCCGCAAATTTCAAATAACTAACCTTATGGGATTAATTGAATATGGTCGACATCTCATCATCGAGGGCCTATTTTTTGGTGATTTTAGTCCTTGTTTGTACACACATTATGACACATACACTTAATTATACATCCTACAATAAAGAAAAACACAGAAATACAGATTCAGGGGACCCAGGGCACAGGTAACACTTGAATTTTGCCCAAGGAAGTCGATTAATTCGAGAGCGTGAGGAGCGTGGGAGAATCTATAAACAGTAACCAATGGGCGGCAGGGCGGCCTGACGTCACGATCCTGCTCCCCCCCCCCCCCCCCCCCCCCCCCCCGAAAACTAGTGCGGAAACACCGTATCATTTGGCGCCATCCGCAAAACTCAAGTAATATCGCACATATCAAGTCCCGCAAAAAAGGTAAATTCTTGGGTCCCGTTCGCAAAATTGAAATTTCGCAAATTTGAAAGACGCAAAATTCGAGGGACTACTGTACTAGGATATTTATCCTGTAATATCCACAAGTAATTAGGCTTAAAGCATGCTAGGCTATTAAATTATAGCGTCTCATTGGCCTAAAATACATATTAATATTTATTAGTAACCATATTTTTGATTATTACATTCTACAATAAAGTATATATGAAAGAAAGCAAATTCGTTCATAAAATTTGTCATTTGTTATTTTCGTCCGCCACTTCAATACATGCGGATCCTCTACGCCTCCTATCGAAACATAAAAATTTATATTTGTGTCAATATTTTGATCGAAAATGTAATATAAATGTTTTAAAGTAAATAATAACACATACTAATATGAATAGTCGATGTTTTTAAGTGATTGTATGTGCATATGGTCGAGAATAATTCGTCTGCTAGCGCTAAAGACGAATTCTAAAGATGTATTGTCTTTGCGCCTCACGGTGTCACTCCTCAAAAGGCTGTGCGCTGGATGAGCGACCGTATGCGCGCCCAATGTCGTTCAGTAAGCCTGTAGCGCCAACCGCACGCTAAAATTAGTGCTCTTGAACGCGCTCCAGCCCATCACCACATAACTAGAACCCAATCCTCTCAGCAACAGCTAGGAAAGGCCCTAGAAAGCCGCCTTTGGCGGGGGGATAGCTCCCCTATTTCAACTCTTTTCGGGGTTGGGCACCCGCCGCTGGTTGGATGTGATGGAGATGAGCTGCTTGAGGAGTATGTGTGGAGTGACGCATAGAGAAAGATTAAGGAATGAAGAGGTACGTAGGAGAGTGGGACAACAGGAACCCTTATTGGCCAGAGTGGAAAGAAGGGTGCTATGCTGGTATGGACATATTGAAAGAAAGGACCTCGAATGAAATGGAGAGAAGGTGTAATAAAAGCGTTGGAAGATAGAGAGATGACTGAAGAACAGGCAAGACAAGTGGTAATGAATGGAGAATGCTTGTGAATAGATTAAAATGTAAAACTTGCAAACAAAGCAAACCAAAACTGGGACAAAGACAATATAAAGTCAAATTAAATTATCAAAATCGCTATGTGGAAACAACGCTTACTAAAATAAAATTTATGAAATAAAAGAACACAATCCACCACATAGGGTGTACATTACTACATGAGCAAGTTAATCTGTTTCCCAAGCAAACTAATTGCACACATAACAAAGCACTATCGTCACGTGACGTTCAAGGAATTAGTCAATTTGGGAAGTCCGGGATGTTCTGGCAAATTTTTACTAAACTCTGCATGAATAAAGAAACTACAATTAGTGTCAATGTTCTATTAAAATCAAATTTGCAACTTGACAAGACATTAACAATAGCACAAAATACAAATATTGATAAGATCTCTATAATATTACAAAAAACATACAGCACTCACTAACGATAGTGCTATCGGGTTGGTACCTGTAAGCATAGCATGCCTCAAGTGACCCCTATCAATAACTACTACAAATAACCTACATTTATCGTACAAATAAACTGAGGAAATCGCAAAAGCAAGCAATTGATACTATCGACAATGAATAGATATAATATAAAGACAAATAATTGCAAAATATGAAGAAGCAACAACAGATTTAAACAAAGAGTACTCTTTTAACAAGAACAATTAATTTAAAAAAAACATCAATAATAATAATAGAAAAAAGGAAAACAATAAATACAAACAGACGAAAAGTAAGCAGAGGTTATACAAGAAACTTCAAGTTAAAAATGCTTGATTAAAATTATTGATGTCAAACTTTAGAATAGTCACAATAATTGACCCTAAAAAGATTAAATTTATGTAACAATTTACTTGCCTCAAAACCTGTCTACTAAGAGTCTGTATAGTAACCTAGCTCTAACACGGTTGTAGGGAGAGGGGGTCGAGCGCCAGTTGGACTAAATATTATTTATTCCAACTGGTGCCCAACCCCATGGTCAAGGTTGAAGTCTAAAAAAATGCCCACGTGTTTGAAGGCATAGTCCTCCACGATACTATAACCTGGTTCTTCAAATAATAACTAAGGTTGCCTCCCTTATATCTTCTCATGGCCGAGTTGTTAAGGTGCCCAACTCTCCCAAAAGTGACTGCGTCTTTTCCGTGGATTGACCTCACTACTGCCAACTTAGAGGTTGGCAGATTGGGAGCCAAAGTGTCACATTTTTCCTTTGCCCCTTAACTTTCCCTTCATAATTGCTGAGGGGCACAGGGCCTTGGGTAGGGCTTTGGTTTCCCGGGCGTTTCCGCACCGTCCTCAGCTCCCTGCCTTGGAGTGGCTTCGGTCACCTAGGCTCTATTAGTGGTAAGCAGGGAGGGTTTTGTGGGTGCGCTCGTTTATGGCCTTGGCCTTGCTCGGGACCTTGGGGCTGTTCGGCCAGACAGCCCGAGGAACAACAACATCAACAGCAACAACTCTCCCAAATATATCTGGAGAGAGTGGGTTCAAATCCTGGTCAGGATACCTCTTTTCCTGGGCGACCTACAGTATATGTGTATGATTTTTTTTACCCTGTTTGGGCTGTGTCTCGTGTCGGCCACCCCCAACTATTGGGTATGTGCCTGAGTATATACTGTACATACATAAATACATACAATGAAGGAGACAATAGGCAGAGCTGCCTGTAACATGAGTCTCCTCCAAAGTTGAAAGAGTGAAAACTGAGCAAACCAGCTCGGTAGCAAGGTCTGTAAGGCACACAACTGGCAAGGTAACTCCCCAAAAGTGTGAGTTCAAGTTAATGACCCAGTTGATCATTGAATCTGGCATACCAACTTTAAACCTGCTCCTCTCAATGGTAATACAGTATGTAAACCCCCCCCCCCCTTAAAAAAAATACAAAAATGTATAATAAGATGTAGAACATGAATCCTATGCTGATTGAAACATATTTAATTGTTTAGTATTTTAATTAGAAACTTTGATTTATGGATGAAATGGCTTGTACTGATTTTCATATTTATTTCAGGGTCAAGTTCATATACTGGCAGCTGATATAGCCGATTTAAAGTCCATGAAGTCTGCTATGAAGGTAAGTTTGAGACATTCACTTCTATTAAATGATAAAACAAAAGATAGGGTAAGACGGGGTAATTTCGCCGCGATGCTAATAATTTGCATTCAAACGCCGATATCTCCAAAGCTATTGCATGGATTCGGCTGCAGTTTGACTTAGGTTGTAGAGCAGTTTTGGTTTAGGTTGTAGAGCTAGTTTGGCTTAGGTTGTAGAGCTAGTTTGGCATAGGTTGTAGAGATAGTTTGGCTTAGGTTGTGTTGCAGTTTCGCGGGGCCTATCGGCGTGTCTGATGGTATGGTTGAGTGTGTGTGGGTGTGTTTGTATGTGGGTGCGTCCACTGTGGTGGTGCATGTGACACAGTGTTGGCAGTAGCCGTCAACTGCTGCCTGGTACTTTGCACTAGCACTCTACACGCCGCACCCACACAAGACACGTCCACACCCGCACTAAATACGTCCACACCCGTAGGCCTAATAAATACGTCCACACCCGCACTAGACACAGTGGCGCCTAGGCCTACATGCGTGACACACCTGCATCTCTGCCCGCCCCGTTCAGTTGTGTGTGGGTGTGTGCGTGCGACGTTTTTCTATTGGCATGTTTAGTGGCAGTTTGGCTTTGTGTATGTACAGTATTCATTGGTTTTACCAGTGCGCTAGGGTTTTGTCTGGCCATTAACCCATAAACAGCGGCAACGCTCATAAGAAGTTTTACTGGGCGAGGGCGGCAAAGCTCTTAAGAGAGAGGCCTAAAAAAAAAAAAATAAACGGCCCCAGTAGCACTAAACAATTTTTGTTTTTTTTTTGTTTTTTTTTCCTATACCTCATATGCCAATCCTGATGCCATATGTCCTCATTGGCAATCCTCATATGCCAATCGGGATGCCAATCCTGACCATGAAAAGAATGCCTCTCCCCCTGAAGGGAAAGGTGTATGCCTCATGTGTTAGAAGTGCAATGACGTATGCCTCAGAAACATGGGCCGTTAAAGTAGAGGATGTCAACAGAATGGAGCGTAATGAGATGAGAATGGTGAGATGGATGTGTGGGGCCAGGCTACAGGATAGAATAACAAATGTTGAGCTGAGGAGACGTTTAGGTATAAAGAGTATTAGCGAGGTGATGCGTACAAGTAGACTGGGATGGTATGGACATGTGGAGAGAATGGATGAACAAAATTGGGTGACAAAATGCAGGTCTGTGATTGTGGAGGGAGCTGCACCAAGGGGTGGACCGAGGAAGACCTGGGATCGGACTATACGCGCCGATCTCAAATCCAAGAACTTGACAAGTGAAGCAGCCCTTAACAGGGTTGCCTGGAACGCCGCCATTAGGACAAGAGACTGAAACTGCACTTATGTGTGGAACACTCAGTCTTAAAATGTTATGTATGTATGTTATGTATGTATATCACTCCTCCACATCCCCTCCTTCCCCCCTTTCCCCTCCCCCTTCAATTATCACCTATTTTCCCTGTTATTCCCTAATTCTCCCTACCAACAATTCCTTGAGACCTCTGGTGGACGCTTCTGAACTAGCGCCAGAGCTACGACCGTAGACATCACTATACCCAGCACCTAGGATATGCACAGTTTATCTCAATTTTTGTGTGATTCTACACGTTTTTATTATTCAGTAGGCCTATACGACTAGGCCTACACTAAGTGCTCCCCGCCGTTGGGGAGCCACCTTGTCGTGGTGGCGGGGTCGCTGTCATCCACTCTTCGGAGCAGGGATTACAGCGGCGGCGTGGACGAAGTACCCCCCCGTCGTCTTTGGGATAAGCGGAACCTTCCGGTGACGGCGTTTTTCTGGTTCCCGATTTTGACCTCGCTTTGCGGAGGGTTTCCTCCTCCTTTTTCACTAAATTGTGCCGGCTAGGCTCAAGACGCCTTCCCTCACTGGGTGGGGAGTTCTGACTCCTACCCGTTTACAGGGGCAGTGGCAGCTAGCTCTCTGCACGTGGGGGTTGGTACCGGGGGCGGCGGGGCGGTCGCCCGTGCTGTCGCTCCATGGACCGCCCATCAGTGAGGCCCGGTCTCGGTTTCTGGGGGTCCGGTCTACCTTCCTGGTGGGTTTCCTGGCTTCTGTCCGGCTGCCCTCCATTACGTACAGATTGGGGATGTTTGCAATTAATTTTGCCCTCAGTCCCAGTATAGCGGTTTTGCCTAAGCTAGGCCTCTCTGTACTTAGTGGTGCTATCCCCCCTTGTCTAGGGGGGTAGGGTATGGGGATGAAACCCCCTAGGACCTGCCCCTGTTTGTGCCGTCGGTGTGGGGGTCGGAGCTTCCTGACTCGCGACGGGGGGCTCTGTTAGCTCTTGTGGTACGCTCTTTATTTTTGCTTTGTTTCTGATTTTTCTTTTCTTTTTCTTTCTTTTTCTTCCCCTTGGTTAGTTTTTCTTTCCTTTTTCGTTTTCCGACAAACCGAAATTAGAATAGTAAAAACAACTTGGGTCATCATGGTCCGTCCATGCAACCCCACTACCCCGGACCAAGCTAAGGCGCACCCTGTCCCCGTCCCACGCGATCTCACGGACTCTCCACCTGACCTTTCTCGACTCTCTGGGGCTTCCACCCTAGACGCATCCGTACCTACTAGTACCGTACCAGCTCAAACCTCTGACTCTCTCCTCATTGACCGCTCTCCGGCGCCTTCCTCGGCTTCGACTTTGATAGACGTGGAGTGTGTCACCCCTTTCCGATTCTTCATTAGTTCAGCCTGCTCTTTCTTCTACAGCTTCCTCTTCCATATCCCTCCCCGCTCCGCCAGTTCAGCCCTCTTCTCTTCCGTCGTTTGCTATCCCTTCTCCTGCATCTGCCACTCTTCCTTCCTCCATTGCTTCCTCATCTCACATCGTCACTTTCGAACCATATTCTCCTTCTTTTTCAGTTCCTTCTCCTTCGGTTCCATCTACAGTATAATCCCTTATATCCGAAAATCACGAATCTCAGGACATTTCGGAAATACGAATATTTCGGATATTCGAAAATTAGGCCTAGGGTCTATTTTTTTTTTTTTTTTTTTTTTACTAGGCCTAGCCTAGGCCTATTTATTTATTAGGAATTAGGCTTCTAGGATGCCTAGGAAGTCCAAAGTTTAACTAACCATTAAATGTTTACTAACATAGAAGAGCATGGCAGGCAAGCTAAACAAATCTCTAGTAGGCCTAGCCTACATTAAATAATCAATGAATATACACAAAATAAAGTGTAACTCACCATTGAAGATTGATGCAGAGGTAGTGCTGTAATCCAGGGTTTTGCCATTTCCAAACCACCAACAGAGGTAGGCATGTTGGTTCGTTTTTTTTTCAGTGGTTTCCCCAGTAGGCCTATTCCACTATCCATATCAGCAAATGGTTTTTGTCATCCACTTTCACTAGCCAGCCATCACTAAAGCCACACTCTTCTTTTATGCCCATCTTTTCATGATAATCTCTTGCTTTTTCAATGATTATTGGACCACTCGTAGGGCATCCTTCGGCTCGCTTTACCAAAAACCACTCGTAAAACACTTTGTCAAACTCCACAAATTTTGCATCTCGTATTGTATGCCGCTTCTCCAAGGTCTTCTTAACGTCAGAATTGGCCACAAAGCTCAGCAACTTGTCCTTTTGTTTCCTTATATCATAAAGCGTTGTAGAACCGCAATTATACAGGCGCATCAATGTCGTCCTACTGGTTCCCGCATCCATCTTGTGACATATTTCTATCTTCTGTTTAATGGTGAGTACAACCCTTTTCCTCTTGTTTGAAGATCCTGTCGACATCTTGAGTATACTAGGCGTTGATTTAGATGATTTCGGAGGCACCATAGCGTAGATGATAGGCGATTCACAGCGATAAACACGGAGCGTCACGAGCAAATTTTACGGATAATGGTGAGATACAATGACGCCGAAACAACACAGGGAGGCGGGAGGCTGCGCGGTGCGACACCTTGCGGTTGGGCCGTAAAATTGCCGCCCCACACGAACGGGAGAGCGGTCTGTTTGAAATTACGGTTGGATCCCGAATTTCTGCGGTTATTAGAGTTTAGGAAAATAGGATGATTATGTACGGTTGACTGAGATTTTCGGTAGTACGAAATACGGTTATAAGGGATTATACTGTACTTCAGTTTCTTCTCCTTCAGTTGCTTCTTCTGCTCGCCCTCGTTCTTCTATTCTTCCTCTCTCCGATCTCTTTGCCCCTGCCGATTTTGTTAAATTCTTTTCTATCCCCGCCTCAGCCCCTCTTGCCGGAGATGACCTTCTGTTCCACCTCAGTCTCCTTCAGAAGGTGGGCAAGGATGTCACTTTCCACTCTCGTCATGATCATTCCCGTCTAGTTACAGTGCAAAACGAGAGTCAGGCTGCTGCTATGGCGGCCTTTGCAGACCCCAACGGTACTCCCATCCCTGCTTTTAAAGACCAAAGAATGAACTCGTGCACAGGTACTGTCCTGATCCCTTCTTATATCCAACTCGGTGATCGGGACTTCAAAGATTGCGCCGACCTTATTGGGAAGGCCGTTGTTGCTCAAGACCATGTTGTAATTAATATTGTCTGTTACACCATCCAACCTCGCCACAATCGCCGCTATCCCTCTAATATCGCTAAAATAACGTTCGATGGTAATATTCTCCCTTCTCACGTTATTGTCGGTGGTACTCGCATCGACGTCTTAGAATCCCTTCCCCGCCCTCAGCAGTGCAAGGGTTGCTGGCGTTTTGGGCATCCCGTGAAATACTGTCGCTCTCTCAACCCCGACTACCCTACATGCCCGTACTGTGCGCAACCTGGCCATATTGCTGATGAATGCCCGTCTCCGACCCCCTGCTGCCTCAACTGTAAAGCCTCCCATCCTGCCTATTCCCATGATTGCCCCGTTTACAAATTTGAATCTGAAGTTACAATTCTTAAAGCAAAACAAGGCCTTACTCACTCTACTGCCCGTAAGGAAGCTCTTCGCCTGGGCTTCTCACCTCGTCCGATTTCTGCACTTATCTCTCACCCTCCCGTCTCTTCTTCCACTCCCTCCGTTCCGCTTCCCTTGTCCTCGTCCTCCTCTTCCTCTACTTCCTCTGTTCCGCTCTCTGTCCCTTCTTCCCTTACTTCTACGCCTTCGGTTTCTTCTGTCTCACTACTCCTCTTACTGTCTTCTCTTACTCTTTCTCTGTGCTTGACTCTTCTACTCCTACTTCCGTTTCCACTCCTTCCACTTCCTCTACTCGCCCTCGCCCCTCTTCTTCTGGTTTGGCTCAACGCCCCACCCGCCAGCGGTCCCATCCCAAGCCTTCCTCTAGTTCTTCTCCTCCTCCCTCGTCTCGTGGTTCCCTTTCCTTCCGATCTCCTGTCTCTACCAAACGGATTTCCAAAATTCCTTCCCGTCCCTCCCGTTCTCCCTCTCGCCACTCCTCTTCTAAACGCAGGGACTTCCACCGTAATGTCCGGAGTCCGAGTCCCGGTGAGAAGAAGAAAAAGAGGTTGCCTCCTTCCTCCACCCCTCCTTCGTCCTCTTCTCCATCTCTTTCTTCTTCTTCCTGCCTTCGCCCTCCCTCTGTCTTAAACATGTCCTTTGAGTCCATTCCCAAGATTCAAGACTTTCTCGATTCTTCTCGTCCCCCGCCTCTTACCGTTTCAGCTGACATTCATCCTGTCCCCTCTACACTGCCCCTTACCCCTCACCCACCTCCTCCTTCCCCTGTCCCCCCCTCTTCCGTCTCTTCCCCTTCCCAACCTTCTTCTCTTCCTTCTGTCTCTCTTTCGTCCTCTGCCCTTCCCTCCTCTCACTCTGGCCCTCCTCTTTCTTCTTCTCTTTCGCTGTCAAGCCTCCCTATGCCCCCCGGTTTTCGGTCCTCCCCTCTGCCTCCTTCTCTTCTGTCTCCCCGTTAACCCATCCACCTCTTCATTGTTGTACATAAGTGTGTATTTTTCCCTTTATCATTATTTGTATTTATCTGTCTCCCCGTTCGCCCATCCGACTCTTCATTGTTGTGCATAAGTGTGTATTCTTCCCTTTCTTTTTTTGTTGGCTTTTGCCTCCTTTTAATTCTCCACGTTATCCTCATTCACCTTTTCTTAGTTGTACATAAGTGTGTGTGTTTTACCTTTATTGTTATTTGTGTATATTTCTTTCCTTCTATGTGTGTCCTTCCTCTTTTTCTGTGCGTTCTTATTTTCGGTGGCTTTTGCCTCCTTTTATGGTTTTCTTTTGTCTGTTTTCGTTGTTTTTTCGTCCTTTAGTCTCCTCTTAGTTTCTTTTTCTTTTTGTTTTATTATGTCCATTTTGCAGTGGAATCTTCGTAGTCTTAATGCTCAAAGGATTGACTTACGTTTTCTTCTTTCTCTTCACTCCCCTAAGGTCGTTTGTCTTCAGGAGACTCGTCTTTTCTCTCCTCCTGTTCCCTTTCCTCATTACTCTTTTTATAGTTCTCCCCACTCTCTCCATGATACTTGTCTTCTTATTCATCGTTCTGTCCCTTTTGAAGAGCTGTCCTTTTCTACTCATTTCCCTTGCACCTTTGCTAGAGTCTATCTTGACCGCTGGTGAACAGTGGTTTCTGTGTATTTGTCGCCTTCTCTTCCCATCGATTTTACCGAATTCTCCAAGATTTTATCTAAGTTGCCCACTCCATTCTTAGTCCTTGGTGATTTTAATGGTCGGCACACCTTGTGGGGTGACAATGTTATTTCACCCCGGGGTCGTCGGCTTGAACCTTTTCTCTCGGACCGTAATCTTTTTATCCTTAATTCTGGTGCTCCTACTCATTTTGATGCTCGGACTCGTACGTTTTCCTGTATCGATCTTTCCCTGTGTTCCCCTTCAGTTTCACTTGATTTTCATTGGTCAGTTCTCGAGAATTCTCACAATTCCGACCATTTTCCCATTCTCCTTTCTCTGACTACCTACTCTCCTACTCCTAACTCCCCTCGTTGGTGCTTCCAGCGGGCGGACTGGTCTTCTTTCGCTTCCCTTACTGTTCCTTCTTTGCTTCCTCCTCCTTTCTCATCGGTCCATGTCATGCTCTCGTTTTTTCTGGATCTGGTTTTCGGTGCTGCTTTGACGTCCATTCCCCGGACGTCTCGCCCTTTCTCGTCTAAATGCGTCCCTTGGTGGTCTCCTGAGTGTTCCAGGGCCCTCCGGGTTAAACGGGCGGCTTGGAAAAGTTTTCGCCGTAAGCGTCTCACCCCTGCTTCTCAGGAGTCATTTTTTCTCTTTCGCCGTGCATCTGCTCTTTTCCGTCGTACTACCAAAGCCGCTAAACGCCGGAGTTGGGAGTCCTATGTTTCTTCTATTACGTCTCGCACTCCTGTCGCTTCGGTTTGGAAACGTATTCGTAAGATCTCTGGTAAACATCTTCCCTTCCGTGCTCCAGTCCTCCGCATTGATGGTGTTTCTGTGGCAGACTCCGAAACAATTGCTAATCGATTGGGCTCGTACTTTAGCTCAGTTAGCAGTGGTTCTCACCTCTCTGCTGAGTTTCACTCGCTTAAAGTCGTTGCGGAAAGTACTCCAATTACTTTTAGTCTTTCCTCTGACGAATCCTATAATGCTCCTTTTTCCTCAACTGAGTTACGCACCGCTCTCCGTGCCTGTAAGAACACTTCTGAGGGTCCTGATGGTATCCATTATCTGCTCAAACATCTTTCCTCGCAAGCTCTGGTCTTCTTGTTAGCTCTCTATAACAAGATTTGGCCTTCTGGTGTTTTCCCTCCCTCTTGGAGTACTGCCCTGACCATACCTTTTCTTAAACCTGGCAAGTCTGGATTCTCCCCACAGGACTATCGCCCTATTGTCCTTACCAGTTGCCTGTGTAAACTCTTTGAACGTATGATTAACGCTCGTCTCATGTGGATTCTTGAGTCGCGCCATTTGTTGTCTTCTTCCCAGTTCGGGTTCAGACGTGCTCGTAGTACGCTTGACCCTCTCATTCGCTTGGAATCTTATATCAGGACAGCTTTTGCTCGTCGTCAAACTGTCATTGCTGTTTTTTTCGATCTCGAAAAAGCCTATGATTCTACCTGGAAGTACCACATTTTGCGTCAGCTCCGTTCTTGTGGCATTTACGGTAATCTAGGAGTCTTTATTCAGAATTTTCTTTCTTCTCGGTCCTTTCGTGTCAGTCGCTTCCCACTTATCTCGTCTTTACCCTTAGTTGGAAGGTGTCCCTCAGGGTTGTGTCCTGAGTACCATCCTTTTTCTCATTGCTATCAACAGTATCGTGTCTTCTCTTCCTGTCGGGGTTCGGTCTTCCTTGTATGTCGACGACTTTGCGATTTACGCAGCCGACTCAGATATTGCCGCTTTACATCTTCTTATCCAATCCGCTATTCTGGCTGTTTCTTCATGGGCAACCCGCCACGGGTTCCGTTTTTTTCCACCTCCAAATCCTGCGCGATGTCCTTTACTCGTTGCCATTCTATTCCTCATCCTCCTCTTACTCTTTATGGTACTGCCCTCCCTTATCATTCCTCTACCACTACTACTTTTTGGGTCTTACTTTTGATTCTCGTCTTAATTGGTCCGCTCATGTTTCTTCTCTCAAGGTTGCTGCCTTACTCCGCCTCCGCCTTCTTCAGTCCTTGTCCCACCTCACTTGGGGTGCTGATCGAGCGCTTCTTCTTCGGCTTCATACGGTTCTTGTCCTCTCTAAGTTGGATTATGGCTGTCAAGTTTACTCTTCAGCCTCTGATTCTGTTCTCCATGCTCTTGATTCTGTTCATCACTCTGGTCTTCGTCTTGCCCTTGGTGCTTTTCGTTCCTCTCCTGTTGAAAGCCTCTATGCTGAGTCTGGTTTCCCTTCTCTTTATCGCCGTCGGGCTCTCCTGTCCCTTCGTTCTTACGCTCGTCTTCAACAATTCCCATCTTCACATCTTTCCCTTCCCCCTTCGGTCGTTGCTACTTTTTCGTCTCACCCCCGTCTTGGTTCTCCGTTTTCTGTCCGCATGCTCTCGCTGCTCGCATCGTGCTCTTTCCCTGTTTCTAACGTCCTCCCTTTCCGCTTTTGCTCTTTTCCCCCCTGGCTTTTCCCTCGTCCTTTGGTTTGCCCTTCCATCCTCCCTTGTTCCAAGTCCTCTACTTCTCCCCTCGTTCTTCGGTCTCGTTTCTTAGATCACCTCTCTCTTCACGCTACAACCACTCCTGTGTTTACTGATGGCTCCAAGACGTCGGTAGGCGTGGGGTTTGCCGTCCTTTTTCCCACTTGCTCGTATCAATATTCTTTACCTCCCGTTGCCAGTATTTTAACTGCTGAACTTTATGCTATTTTTATTGCCCTCCGTTTTATGTGTTCCTTCCCCTCCTCGTCCTTTACTTTGTTCTCTGATTCTCTCAGTGCTCTCCTTATCTTACAGTCCTCCCCTGCTCTCCACCCTTTAGTTCTTTCCATTCAGGAATGGCTTTTCCGCCTTTCCGTCCGCAAAAAGCTTGTACATTTTTGCTGGGTTCCCAGTCAAGTTGGCGTTTGCGGTAATGAGCGGGTTGATTGCCTTGCTCGTTCTGCTGCCGTGCGGGGTACCCGCTCCTCACTTGCTGTCCCGGCCTCTGATTTCTTCCCTGCCTTGTCCAGGTTTCTTTGGTCGAGGTGGCAGACTCAGTGGTCCACTATCTCCGTTAATAAACTTCGTTCTGTCAAACCGTCCGTTTCTGGGTGGTCTGATCCCTCCCACCGTAATCGCCGATGGGAGACGGCTTTGGCCCGTCTCCGCATTTGCCACACCAGACTTACCCATTCGTTTTTAATGTCCCGTTCTCCTCCGACTCTTTGCTCGCGCTGTACCGTTCAGCTTTCTGTCTCCCATCTTTTCCTCGATTGCCCCTTATTTTCCGTTGCCCGCACGCGTTTCTTCCCTTTTCTGACTTTCCTCCACCGGCCGCCATGTCTTGCTGATTTTCTTTCTGAATCTCCCTCGTTTTCTATCCCGTATTATGTCCTTCCTTCATCATGTTCGAGTTCTCGATGATATTTAGTTAACTTCCTTCCCGTCTTTAAATATTTCGTGCCATATGGCCTTTGTCGCCTGGTGCGTTGACTTCATTAATGTAATGTAATGTACACTAAGTGCTTATATAGTATAGTAATAAAGGGAAAGTCCATATGCAGCTGATAATGACAACAAACATCAAATTATAAGCTGATTAATTATTGTAACAAAATTGGCGGGAAAATACCTGCTGACTTTTTATTGTAAATATACATTATTTATGAATATGGGTGATTTTAAAATATATAAATCAAAAGTATGCATAGACCAAAGTATGTGTCAGCTACAGAAATTTCGACTAACTGCATATATTATAGAATTGTTGAAGTAGAGGGAGGGTGGATAGCTCCGCGATGTCGCCCATTTCCCACAATGCACCGCGGTAAACCTTGCGTTCAGCGCCTCTATCGGCCACTGTAAGCATTTACTGGTAGGGAGAATTCGTTAGTATATTTTTGTGCTAACATTAGCAAAATGTGTGGAGGATGTGCTTAGTGCCTAGCGAATGGGTTACATAAGCGAGTTTGTGTATGAGTAGGCTCAGTGTGGCTTGAGGCCTCGTGGAGGGAGGGGTTGCCTCAATTTGCTCCATAATTCATGAATGGGCTGCTCCATGTATATTTGCGATTTTGACCAGAAAAATTATAATTTAACTTGTTTTATTGTTATTACAGGTTACTATCTTCATAGTGAAGGTAAAATAGGCTCATATGAATAAGTAATAACGATATTTATCGTACAATGACGATTATAGGCCTGAATGGAGCCTATATGCTCGCCCATGGGCATCGAGTTCAATACCCCCCCCCCTCGCCGTTCCCGGGTTAATCATATAATGTTATCTAGTTTACTAGCAAGATGATACGTAAAATAGGTCGCGGAAAAACTACCCTGCCCGGTGGGGTAATTTCGCCGCGAGAGTAACTTTAAAAAAAAAAAAAAAATCGGCAGCATGACCAAAACATTATTTTTTTTTTTTTTTTTTTGGGGGGTGTGGGCATCTATAGCAAAAAGGCTGAATGTATAGATACAAAAATAAAAAATTCAAAATTCCATTTGTGGCAGTTTCTATTCGTCAAAAACTGCGAGTTTTGGCGAAATTACCCCATCTTACCCTTACCCTTATTCCACAAGTATTGGTTTAATTTCAGCAAAAGTGACACATAGAGCTTATTAATTTGTTATCGGCAGAAACCTCTTATGTACCGTATGTAGCAGCAATTTTTTTTTTTTTATATATAGTTCTCCGTAGGGGTGGTGTATTATTGTTTTAATTTCTGAATCTTGTTTTAGTAATACTAAATAGCTTTGTATAATATTTTACTTGGCAGAATGATCATGCTTCTTACTCAATCATTATATACTTATTCTTTTCAGCCTCAAGAAGTTGTAGAAGTGAGAACTAGTGAAGAACAAGTTCCTGTGGATCTACCTGCAAGTAAGTTTATTTGTATATGTTCGGTAGTATTTTTTGTGTTGATACATTAGTTAATATTTTGTTTGCTGTGTTCAGTATGCATTTTAGTTAAGTTGTTGAGTTTCATATAATTTATTCACAAGTAGTATTAGTAGGCAAGTGAAAAAATTCTAAATTATTTAATACTAAAACATATTTACTCTTTGTTTAAATCTGTTGTTACTTCATATTTTGCAATTATTTGTCTTTATATTATATGTATTCATTGTCGATAGTATCAATTGCTTACTTTTGCGATTTCCTTAGTTTATTTGTGCTATAAATGTAGGTTATTTGTAGGGTAGTTATTGATAGGGGTCACTTGAGGCATGCTATGCTTACAGGTACCTACCCGATAGCACTATCGTTAGTGAGTGCTGTACTGTATTTTATATATTATTTTGTAATAGTATAGATATCTTATCAATATTTGTATTTTTTACTATTGTTAATGTCTTGTCATGTTGCAAATTTGATTTTAAATAATATTTTGACATTTAACATGTAGTTTCTTTATTCATGCAGAGTTTAGTAAAATTTGCCAGAACGTCCCGGACTTCCCAAACTTGACTACTTCCTTTAACGTGACGATAGTGCGTTGTTATATGTGCGATTAGTTTGCTTGGGAAACAGATTAACTTGCTCATGTAGTAATGTACACCCTATGTGGTGGATTGTGTTCTTTTATTTAATAATTTTCATTTTAGTAAGCGTTGTTTCCACATAGCGATTTTGATAATTTAATTTGACTTTATATTGTCCTTGTCCCAATTTTGGTTTGTTTAGTTTGCAAGTTTTACATTTTAATTCATTATTATATACTTATTTCAGCGGCAGCAGTGGTAGCCCCAGGTCTGTATGGGAGCTATATGGGTTACTATGGTCAACAGCCAGTACCCAGCCCCCTCATGCCCACACCAGGAATATTTGGTAACCCGCCCTTCTTCCCACCATCCACACTACCAGAACAGTCATACAGGTACATTATATTAATCTGCTCAATATTATTTTTTACAGGAAATTTTATACTTTATTTAGTAACTTGGATTACAAAATGTGTTATTTATTTTTAGTAAATCATACAGTATTATGATACTACTGTATATGAATGTGGAAGGTGTTAAGGATTTATGAAATTGGAGGAAATTTGTTAAAAGCAGTTGAGAGTTTTTATGAAGAGAGCAGAGCATGTGTTAGAGTAGGAAATGGTGAGTTGAGTGAATGGTTTGAGGTAAATGTAGGTTTGCGACAGGGTTGTGTAATGACACCATGGCTGTTTAATATGTTTATGGATGGTGTGGTGAGGAAGGTGAAAATGAGAACTATGGGAAGAGGATTGGGTTTAGTATGAAAGAATGGTAGAGGATGGGAGTTGAATCAGTTGCTGTTCGCTGATGACACAGCGTTGGTGGCGGATTCTGAGGAGAAACTGCAGCATGTAGTCAAAGAGTTTGGGGTGGTTTGTGGGAGGAGGAAACTGAAGGTGAACGTCAATAAAAGTGAAGTAATGGTGTGTAATAGGGGTGATCGTAGGGTGAATCTAGATGTGAGGCTGGATGGGTAAATATTAGATCAAGTAGAGTGTTTTAACTATCTAGGAGGAATGATAAGCAGGAGTGGAGGTATGGAAATGGAAGTAAAACAGTGAGTGTGTGAAGGAAGGAAAGTTTTCGGAGCAATGGGAAGTACAGTATGTGGAAGATGAGAAATCTCGGAATGAAAGTAAAAAGTGCAATGTATCAAGGAATTGTTGTACCAACAGTGATGTATGGGGCTGAGACATGGGCTCTGAAGGAAAAGGAGAGAAGAAAGCTGGATGTGATGGAGATGAGGTTCTTGAGGAGTATGTGTGGAGTTACTCGTAGAGACAGATTGAGGAATGAAGAGATACATAGGAGAGTGGGGCAGCATAAACATTTGTCGGCCAGAGTGGACAGAAGGGTGCTGAGCTGGTATGGTCATGTTGAACGAATGGAAGGCTTACACAGAGAATATGTGAGTCAGATACAAGGGGTGATAGAAGGGCAGGAAGACCCCCATTGAGATAGAGAGACTGTGTAAGGCAAGCTTTGGATGATAGAGGAATGACTATAGATCAGGCGGGGGAAGTGATAATAAACAGGAATGAATGGAGAATACTTGTCAATAGATGAGTTTGAACGAGGTCGTTTGGGAGAGAGGGTCATGCGCCAGTTGGACTAGATAGTAGTCCATCAGGCGCCTGGCCCGGGGAGCCGGTGGTAATGAAGGGTGCGCCTGGAAGCATGGTGGGCGGGCATGTGGTGGTGAAGCTTCGCTGCGGGCTGCCTGCGGAAATCAGCGCTTCTCCGGGGGAGCTGGGCCCTGGGAGTCTTTTGCTGGGGACCCCAAATAGGCCTGGGTCTCTGGGTATTTCTCCTGGGCGACCTAGATGTGTGTGATATTTTTATGTTTTGTATTGTTTTGTTTTCTGATATGTTGTGATGTCCCTGTTCGGGCTCTGTCTCGAGTCGGCCACCCCCATTAAAAAGCAGTGCAATAATTAAAATTAAGGACAGACAGGCTGTAGGATGCTCTGGAATTGTAGCCGAGATGATTACAGCCTCAGGTGATATAGGAGTGAGTTTGGTTACAGAGCTCTGTCTTGTGTCGGCCACTCCCAGCAATGGGGTATGTGCCTGAGTAAATACATGCAGTACATACAATACATACAGTATGCCCACGTGGTGGGCGGGCTTGTGGCTTTGGCTCCGCTGCATGTCTGCCTGCCGAGATCGGAGCCTCGTCGGGGGCCGGGGGAGTGCTGGAGCGACCTTGGTGACCCTGGTCTCTGGGTATTCTCCTGGGTGACCTAGATGTGTGTGAATTTTGTGTTTTGTCTGTGTTTGTTCGTTGTTTTGTCTTGTGTTTTCCTGTTCTTGATCTTGTCTTGAGTCGGCCACCCCCAAGAAAACAAAAATAATAATAATAATTCAATAGAAGAAAATAAAAATAAAACATAGGAAAAGTGGGGATTGGCCCTGAGCATATAGATAGATAGATAGATAGACATGCATGCATACATACATACATACATACATACATACATACATACATACATACAGTACTTACTCCAATTTTGCGTGTTCTGATTTTGAGAAACACCAATTTTGCGACCAAGTCCCCACTAACCAATTTTTGATGAAAACCTAATTTTGCGAGGTAACTCTACTTTTGCGGGTGGCGCCGTAAGAAAGTGGGGCTCTCCGCACTAGTTTTCGGGGGGGGAGGGGTGGCCGGGCCACCCAAGCCTCGGACACCCTCCCTCCATCCCCGCAAGCCCAGCCATCTTTCGAGTCTAGGTAAATGCTCAATTGCTCATTTAATTTGATTTTCTCAAGGATAATGATAATGGCTTATGTTTTTCTGTATTTTTCTTTTATTGTGGGATGTATAATTACATGTATGTGTGTACAAACAAAGCAAATAAATTACGGAAATCACAACAAATTGGGCCGTCACTGATGAAATGTCGACCATATTAATTTTTCCCCATAAGGTTAGTTAATCCACTTTTGCGAATTCCACTTTTGCGGCCTGCAATGTCGACCAATTTATTGGAGTACATACTGTATATCTACTCAGGCACATACCCCCCCCCCATTTTTTTTTTAGCAGGGAGTGGCCAACTCGAGATATATGCTAAATTTTTCATTAATTTCACTCCCAACACCAAACACTTCCCAATGTATAAGGGCAAGGGGGACTCATTGCATAGGGGAAATTATAGGGGCCTGAAAATGCTTGATCAAGTTATGAAGGTATGATAAGGGAAAGCATTTCTATCGACGATATGATACGCAGTTCGGTTTCATGCCAGGATGTGGCACAATCGACGCTATCTTCATAGTCAGACAGCTGCAGGAAATATATCTACTTAACCCTTCCAGCCCGGGTGTCCTTTTATAAGGACACCGCGGCAGATGGGCAGGACCCCGGGTGTCCTTATAACAAAAAGTAAGCTTGAAAGCCTATTCAGCTTGTTTTGAAAGCCGTCCATCCGACGCATGTAAACACAGCCGGTTGGACCGACGCCGCGCACCTCCGAACACAAGAAGGAGAGGCGTAGTTTGTTTTTGTGTGGCTGTATGTTATTGTTTAGTATTGAAAAGTGGCTGATATGGCTGACATCACCACAAAGTTCTCTCCACGGAAATCGTCATCGCAACTGAACCAGTTGACTTAGAGAGCTCTACTTAACGCCAGTCTACAGATTGGAAACCACAGTACGTTTAGACATGCGTGGACATTTTCTAGCAGTTAAAATAACAAAGATACGATATCCTAGGCTATGTGTTAAGCCCTCTCCTCTTTGTTATGGTTCTGGAAGCACTATCTGGTGATTTCAAGAGTTGGGCTCCCCTGGGAACTGCTATACAGTGCACCCTCTCTATTTCGCAAAAGTGAGACCATGAAATCAGGCACTAATGAGGATCGCACTAAATAGAAGTATTAATTCAAATGGAAATAAATAAATAGAGACCGTAGGCTACAATTACTCACCCAGTATTTCAATCGTATAGGCCTAGGCTATGGAAACTTTGCCACAAATATTAAAACCGCTTCATTTTACATATATTCGTTTTTAAAAGGCAAGACTAATGTACTATTCACTTCAAATACACCATGAGACTTTCCAAATATCCTATATAATTATAAATACAGACGGAGTCATGTGGTCACGAACACGTGTGGTAAACAATATTACAATAACAGACACAGCTGATAGGCATCACCAACGCCATCTATGGAGACGATGCAAAACCACGATTGGAATGCAGCCAGTCATTTACTTCAATTATTTATTTGCATCCCTCTCACTTTACCAACCCTAATTTTAATTTTTATGATAAATATAATAACTTTTACTCAAGGGTAGACAACATAAAACATGCATTGTTTCCATAACAAAACTGCATGGACACCACTATTCCTCGAAACTTTACTTTACGATTATAATCTGCCAATCTGGTTTCCTTTTCCAAATCGCATTATGTTACTTAGGCTACTTAAAGCACTAGTGTTCAGTGTTCCTACATCACTTTCGTTTTCGCCAGTTATTTAAAAACATAGGCTAGGCTATCTAACTCAAGGGTTTTTGCATATTTCATCTAATATTCGTCTTTATCGTAACTCAGCTCTCTACATTTCTGTATTCATGATATTTAGACAATATCCCCCCAGGGGGTAAGGGGGCCTTCATCTAATGGTGGAGGAAAAAAAGAATATGCCAAACGCATCCTACTGCGTGTCGTACAAGGCGACTAATAGGGGGGATGGCGATAGACTTGTGGACCAACAGCCATTACTAGACAATAAAGTCTTTATCTTAGCACTGTCTTGGTATGGCACTGCCGAGGCTAGTGGGGTGCGGATAGGTGCCACAGGGGACTGAGTCTTACCTGGGTGCCGTTTGGCACCACACCTGTGTCGGCAACAGTGTTTGCATGTTGGGGCAGGACTTTATTGTTCTATAGTCAAATTGCCTAATATACAGTAGAGTCTTGTTATGGTGCTGTCTTTTTGTAACACTGTTAAGGCTGGTGTGGTTGCAGATACTGCAGGGGGACTCTGTTGAGTCTTGCTGAGGCACGGTTAGCACTATACCAACATCAGCCACAGTGATTACTTTTATTTTATTTTTTATTTTATTTTCTATTCAAACTACTCCCTCTCAGGCATAGGCTGATAGCCTTTACACTCTACCGCTGAACACGGTGAGGCCCGTGAGGTCTTGTTCCAGTCTAGGGAGTGAGACATGCGAAGCACCTATTCATGGCTCGAACCCAACTCCATCTCTGAAGCTGCTTCGCCCCTGCACTTCACAGTCTCACTCCCCAGGCTCGGACCCTCACTCTCAGAACGCCACCTATTGAGCAATTAACTCACTAGGCATTGCCCCCCTGTAGCATATTTTGAATATGGGAATATTCATACAGTGCTATTTAATCAGGGAACAATGCGGGTATTTTGTTTTGGCATTTCGGTGTGCTGTGGCAATGCACTGAAACTAGGTACAGAACAAATTCCATTCCAATAATATCTTCCCATTGACATATTGGGATTCGAACCCGGGTCCATTGGATTACCAGTCCAGTGGCAAGACCACTCTGCCACACCTCCCCTAGACTTGGTGGGGCAGTGCTGTGGCAGGACTTTATTGTACTACAGTACACTCCAACTACTGAAAGGCAGCCCCGTCTGAGCCGTTACAATGCATGTAATGGAAAAATGACGTTAAACCAATGGACGACGGAGGAATATCCATATCCAAAAATAAATAATCGGGTCTATTGAAGATTTAAATATATTAGCTCAAGAGAGGAGGGTGGGTGCCCAACCCCGAAAGGGGTTGAAATAGGGGAGCTATCCCCCCGCCAAAGGCGGCTTTCTAGGGCCTTTCCTAGCTGATGCTGAGAGGATTGGGTTCTAGTCATGTGGTGATGGGCTGGTCTATCAGAGTGAGAACTGAGCGATCTCTGCCATACCCATAGCTTACTCTGACTGTTCCTTTTACTTATATATTTTCTAGATCTCAAGTGACGGCGTCTCATCCGTGGATTGACCTCCCAATCTACCAAGATTGGAAGCCAAAGCGTCACATTTTTCCTTTGCCCCTCAACTTTCTCTTCATAATTGCTGAGGGGCACAGGGTCCTGGGTGGGACTTTGGTTTCCCGGGCGTTTCCGCACCCTCCTCAGCTCCCCGCCATGGAGTAGCTTCGGTCACCCAGGCTTTATTGTGGTCGGCAGGGAGGGTTCTGTGGGGGCGCTCGGTTATGGCCTTGGCCTTGCTCGGGGCCTTGGGGCTGTTCGGCCAGGCAGCTTGGGGAACAACAACAACAACAAGAGAGGATTCGATTATGATTTGTGAGAGTTGCGAAATTAATAGGCCTACGATTGAATCTCCAGGTCTTCAAAATATTTTTGTTTACCTTTAACCCGGCAAGTGCGGATCTCCTTATAAGAGTTTTACCGCTGCGCTGCGGAACTCCTCATATAATCCAAGGGCTAAAATTTTTTTTTTTTAAATCAGCCTCGTATTTTTTTTTTTTTTTTTTTTTTTTTTTTTTTTTTTGCCCCTTGGCCATGCCAAATATCACTCCTCCACATCCCCTCCTCCCCCCCCCCCCCCTTCAATTATCACCTATTCTCCCTGTTATTCCCTTATTCTTAGGTATATTTTCGTGCTAACATTAGCGAGTTGCTAGCAGGGCGTGGTCATCTGTGTTACCAAGCGTGGGAAAGAGCGAGAGAGAGACTACCACGCAACAGTGTCTCTCCAGCCGTCGTGACGGCTGGCTGGCTGGCAGGCTGCCTCAGCCATAAGTTATGTAACTCCCGGCCTCTATCGCCGATTTTGACCATCCAAACGCTGTTTCCACTTGTTTTATTGCTGTAACAGGTTAATACCTTTATAATCAACGTAAAATAGGCGCATATGGATAAGTATTCATGATATTTATGGTACGATGAAGATTTGAGTTTAGGAAACTGTCTAAATACCTCCGCACAGGGAGGGGTGGCCAATACCCCACCTACGCAGCTGAGAGGTTAAGCAATATTTATTTAGTAATCTTTATTATCATGTCTTCCTTAGCATTTATACACATCAAATCACATACGAAAACAAATGAGAACATACCACTAAGGTTAATCTTTGACTGCCTTAGACAAAGGGTTACAGGGTACACAAAAACTTAGCCCGGCGAACCGCATCTATAAATGGATGCTGATTGACTGCACAAAACTTTTCCACCACGGTTCGAATCCTTAAAAAAATACATATATTTTTGAGACTTTTTCACGCACTATATAGAATTTTTCCGCTATATAGAGATAAATAGGGGTAATTTTTGATCACGCACTATTAAGAAATCCTTGTTTAGAACCGCGAAATATAGAGGGTGCACTATACGCAGATGACCTAGTACTAATTGCAGATAGTGTGCGGGATGCCGAGGCCAAGTTCAGAAGATGGAGAGAGGGCATGGCAAGTAAAGGGTTAAGAGTTAATAAAAATAAAACCAAGGTTTTACACAGTAGATTAGTACTAGGAAAGGTAGAAAAAAGTGGGGCATACCCATGCACAGTATGCAAAAAAGGGGTGGGTGTGAACTCAATACAGTTAGCGTCTGCCGCAGCTGGGTATATCACGGGAAGAAGCGCTGCACTAGAATAAAGGGACCTCTACCAAAGAAGAAGTCCAAAATTGAGAAATTTGTATGCATAGTATGCAAAGATGAGCTTGTGTTCAATGACCGACTTGATAGTGTTAATTTGGCAGTGAGGCACTGAAGATGGTGGACAGGTTTTGCTACTTGGGTCATACCATCTCTGCCGGTGGTGGGGCTGAGGCTGCCACTATCGCCAGAATAAGATGCGGTTGGGGAAAGTTTAGTTAACTTTTTCCACTACTCACCATGGGAAGACACCCTCTTCCCTTGAAGGAAAAGGTTTACGTTACATGTGTTAGAAGCGCAATGACATATGCTTCAGAAACGTAGCCTGTCAAAGCGGATGATATCAACAGAATGGAACGCAATGAGATGATGTGTGGTGCCTAACTGCAAGATAGGATATTAAGTGATGAGCTAAGGAGAAGGTTAGGTATCAAGAGTATCAGTGATGAGATGCGTACTAGCAGGCTTGGATGGTTTGGACATGTGGAGAGGATGGATGAACTAAGCTGGGTGAAAAGATGCAAGTCCATGAATGTGGAGGGAGCTGCACCAAGAGGCGGACCAAGAAAGACATGAGATCTGATCTTAAATTAAAGAACCTGACAAGTGAGGTTAAGGTAGCTCTTAACAGGGTTGCCTGGAATGCTGCCATTAGGACATGAGACCGGAACCGTGCTTCGTGTCGAGCACCCGGTCTTTAGATTTGTGTATGTACAGTATGTATGTATACATACATCCCCTGGGGGTTAGGGAATAGAATATGCCCCACGTGCCTTCTGCGTGTCGTAAGAGGCGACTAAAGAGGACAAAATATCTAAGCAAAGAAAAACGAATGAACAGCCTCGGATGCGGACGGAACCTACGTTGACGAACCACGAGCAACTAAGGACATTCCTTCGGACATTCTGAGAATTGCTACGTGGAATGTTAGTGGCATGAATGATGGCACAAAAGAGAGAGAGGTTCTGGAAGTGTTAGTGAATGCCAGGCTGGATGTATGTGGAATGACAGAGACCAAATGGAAAGGTTCAGATGTGAGAGAGTGGGAGTGTGGAATTGGTGTGTGTGCTGGAGTGAGTGAAGGAACAGCGAGAGAAGGTGCATGTTTCTTTGTAAGTAGCAAATGGAAGGAATATGTAAGAGAGTATGGGTCTGTGGGTTCAAGGATTGTGTGGGTGAGAATGAAAGTAGGAATACAAACGTGGGTGATTGTATGCGTGTATGCCCCGACAGAGGATATACTTGAAAGAAAGAAAGAGGAGTTCTGGATGAATGTGGAGGTGTGCCTGGAGAAGTTTGACAAGAACGAAAGAATATTTCTGATTGGGGATATGAATGGTAAGGTGGGTGATAGGAAAGTTGAGGGAGTGGTGGGAGGGTGGGGGGTACCATCAGAGGTGAATGGGAATGGTAGTGCACTTGTGGACGTATGTGTGGGGAGGAGGCTGTGGATAGCCGGCTGTGGATAGTCGACACCTTCTTCCGACACAGAATGATCCACAGGTACACGTGGAAACGGATGTTGACGATGAAGGATAAGACAGTGGTGGAATGAAAGTCATTGATTGATTATGTATGTGTGGATGAACGAATGAATAAATCTGTGATGGATGCTAGGGTGTATAGGGGTATTGGAGGGGGTCTGTCTGATCATTATGTAGTGGTAACTAAGGTTAGGATACAAAAGAAGTGGGTGAGGAGAGCTGGAGGGAGGCTAGAGGAGGGTAGAGAGGTTGCAGGAGGAGGAAGTCAGGGAGGAGTACAGGAGAGCAGTGGAAAGACAACTAGGTGGGTTCGACCTGGAAGTTATGGAGGAAGTGGAGGAGATGAGCAAGGTGTTTTAAGGATGAGATCTGTGCAGCATGTGAGGAGGTGTGTGGAGTGAGGAGAAGAGGGAGGGGAGTGAAAGGTACAGCATGGTGGACAGAAGAGGTAAGAATAGCTGTGGAAGAAAAGAAGAAAGCATATAGAGTGGTTGGGTAGTAGAGGGAATGAAGATTTCGAGAGACAGAAACGAGCGAGGTACGTGGAGAGTAAGAGGGTGGTGAAGGAATGTAAGAGAAGAGTAGATGAGGAATTTGGAAGGAATCTGAGTGTAAAATGGAGGGAGAGTAAGAAACTGTTCTGGAAAGAAGTCAAGAAAGTTAGGGAAGGTAGCAAGGGAAACAGTAAGGGTGTGAAAGATAAGAATGGGAGAATGCTAGCCGAGAAGCAAGAGAGAGTCGAAAGATGGAGGGAGTACTTCAATGAGTTGCTAAATGTAAGGAATGAAGAGCCAGCAAACATAGCTGGATATGGTATGGAAGGGAGAAGAAGAGAAGTAGTGGAGGAGGAGGAGGTGGGGATCAGGAGGTCAGAAGTGTGTGAAGCCATGAAAAGAGTGAAGTTGGGGAAAGCACCAGGAACAGATGGAGTGTGTGGGGAAATGTTGAGGTATGGTGGTGAGATAGTGATAGAATGGGTATGGAAAATGTGCAAACTAGCATGGGAGAAGGGGAGTGCACCCGATGACTGGAAGACTGGCATAATAGTCCCCCTATATAAGGGCAAAGGGGAAAGAGGAGTGTGTGGTAACCACCGAGGAATATGTCTTCTAAGCGTAGTAGGGAAGGTATACAGTAGGGTAGTGATTGAGAGAGTGAGCGTGAGAACGGAGAAATGGATAGGCGACGAGCAGGGAGGTTTTTAGGAAGGAAAGAGGATGTGTAGATCAGATTTTTACCCTGAATTGTGTTGTGGAGAAATATCTGGAGAAGAAACAAAAGGTGTATGTTGCCTTTATGGACTTGGAGAAGGCCTATGACAGTGGATAGAGAAGGTTTGTGGAAAGTACTTAGAATATATGGAGTAGAGGGCAAGTTGCTGAAAGCAGTGAAGAGCATGTATGAGGGTGCAAAGGCGGCAGTACGTGTGGAGAGTGAGCAGAGCGAGTTCTTTGACCTGAATGTTGGTTTGAAACAGGGGTGTGTGATGTCCCCGTGGTTGTTTACTGTATATATGGATGGAGTCATGAAAGAAATACTATCAAGAGCAGTGGATGTAGGTGTATCGCTGGAAAAGGGAGGGAATTGAGTGGAAGCTACCTATACTGCTGTTTGTGGATGTTACAGTTCTGATGAGTGATAATGAATGGGAGTTGCAGGGTCTGGTAAATGAGTTTGGAACAGTGTGCGAAAAACGGAATTTGAAGGTAAATGCGGGGAAGAGCAAGGTTATGGTCTTCGAAAGGGGTGAAGTCACAGAGCGTGAGGTGAAGCTGAACGGTCAGGCTATGGAGATCGTCAACTCATTTAATTATCTGGGCAGTGTGTTGAGTAAAGATGGGACTATGGATGAAGAAGTGCGGGAGAGGGTACAACAGGGGAAGAGGGTTGTAGGAATGCTAAAAGCAGTAACAAGAAATAGGGTGGTCAGTATGGAAGTGAAGAAGTCCTTGCATGACAGTGTGGTAATCCCGACACTGACTTACGGAAGCGAAGCATGGACGTTGGTTGAGAGACTCAGACCAAGAGTGAGAGCAGTGGAAATGAATTACTTAAGGAGTGTGTGCGGAGTTACATGGAGGGATAGACAGACTAATGAGGAAGTAAGGAGGTGTGGTGTGGAGGTAGATGTGCTGGAAAGTGTGAAAAGGAACAACTTGAGATGGTTCGGCCATATGGAACGTATGGAAAGCGAGAGAATGACTAAGAGGGTGTACGAGAGTGAGGTGGAGGGACAGAGAGGGAGAGGTAGACCGAATGAGAGGTGGAAGGATGGAGTGAGGAAGTACATGAACGAAGGCGGTGCTGGTTGGGGGGAGGGGCGTCGACTGACTGGGGACAGAGGTGCATGGGGGCGGTTCGTTCGTGCCCACCCCTTCGGGGATCACGGCGTCAGGCAATAGATAGATAGATAGATAGATGTATGTATATATATACCAAGTTGGTCACTTAGTACGGTATATCCGTATCCATTCCATTCATATTATGCCCTGTAAATTTGATCATTATGACCATTACAAAAAATATATATATAATAATAATAGTAATAAAATAAAATATATAATAATCTTGTCTTCTTTTTTCTTCTTGCCTATAGCCTGGCCAGCAGTGTGGGTGATGGTGGAGGTATATCCACTCTGGCCCAGGTCACCTCCGGTCTGGTTACACCCTCACCACGACCCATCACTTCACACCTGTCATCACTCACTCACCAGGTATTTTATATAAGCAACTCAACATTCTTCACTTATGGTTTTCTTATTTAGTTTGCTTCAATGTGTATATCTGTTTTGTCTGACAATTGGTGGATCACATATACAGGTATGCTTTCATTAATTTCATTGGAGGTGTTTGGTGTTTGGGTGAAATTAATAAAAAATAGATTAGTGTAATATAAGGCCCAGGTTACATCTGGTATTGTAGCACCCTCACCTCAACCCATCACTTCATACCTATCATCTCTCACACACCTGGTACTGCCATACAACCAAATCCACCTTTTTACTCTACTTTTGAGTTTTACTTTATTAGTTTTAGTTTAAACTAGGTGACCATGAATATTTAGAATTTAGTATTAAGTATACAGTAGTGCTGAGAAAAGGTAAATTTTTCTAATTTAATTTTAATCTTAAATACTTCTGTACAGTCAAGAGCATAAGTGGTGACACACCCTCTTTAATCAGTATTAAACGCAAACAAGACAATATATTGCTTTATTATAGCCTGCATGCTTTAAAGTTTTACAATTTCTATCTATCTATTGCCTGACGCCGCGATCCCCGAAAGGGTGGTCACGAACGAACCGCCCCCATGCACCTCTGTCCCCAGTCCGTCGACGCCCCTCGTCCCAACCAGCACCACCTTCATCCATATACTTCCTCACTCCATCCTTCCACCTCTCTTTCGGTTTACCTCTCCCTCTCTGTCCTTCCATCTCCCTCTCGTACACTCTCTTAGTCATTCTCACGCTTCCCATACGTTCCATATAGCCGAACCATCTCAAGGTGTTCCTTTTCACACTTTCCAGCGCATCTACCTCCACACCACACCTTCTTCTTAATTCCTCATTCTTCAGTCTATCCCTTCATGTAACTCCGGACGCACTTCTTAACACCTTACGAGCGGCCTATGCGGTTTATTTATGTGTACCGCCCAGCGGGGTGTTTTTAGCCAAAATAGGGCTGTTTACGTGATCATTTTCATGCCTAAATAAGACCCAGAACGTAAAACAAGTACCTATCCCTGAAAGGGCATAAACAGAGCTTTCGAATGACACCATAACGATCCTTGTATGATGGATAGTTTTCTTGCAATAACCGTGCAACGCGAGTGCAAAAAGCAGGTAATTCGGTACTTTCGGTACATAATTGAGTATGTAGCGAGTGAGAGAGGGAGGAGGGAGCTGAGATTTGTGTCAGTAGGTTCGCCGCGGTGGTCTGGAGCAGTCATACGCTCGCTAGTCTCCTGCCACCACTTGTCTCTCTCTCTCAGCCACATTACGTGCTGAAATTGCCACTCGAGTTATATCGAGCGCCGCCACATAGTCCAGCTTTATTTAACTCGACTTATGTTGCTCGCCGCTAATTAAGGGTTAAGTAACTCATTTCCACCCCTCTCACTGTTGGTCTGAGTCTCTCAACCAACGTCCATGCTTCGCTTCCGTAAGTCAGTGTCGGGATTACCACACTATCATGCAAGGACTTCTTCACTTCCATACTGACTACCCTATTTCTTGTTACTGCTTTCAGCGTTCCTACAACCCTCTTCCCCTGTTGCACCCTCTCCTGCACTTCTTCATCCATAGTCCCATCTTTACTCAACACACTGCCCAGACACTTAAATGAGCTGACAATATCCATAACCTGACCGTTCAATTTCACCTCACACTGTGTGACTTCATCCCTTTCCAAGACCATAATCTTGCTCTTCTCCACAATTACCTTTAGATTCCGTTTTTCGCACACTGTTCCAAACATATTTGCCAGACCCTGCAACTCCCATTCAGTATCGCTCATCAGAACTGTATCATTAGCAAACAGCAGTACAGGTAGCTTCCACTCGTTTCTTTCCCTTATCAGCGATACACCAACATCCACTGCTCTTCCTTGTATTTCTTTCATGACTCCATCCATATATACCGTAAACAACCACGGGGACATCACACATCCCTGTTTCAACCCAACATTCAGGTCAAAGAAATTGCTCTGCTCATTCTCCACACGTACTGCTGCCTTTGCACCCTCATACATGCTCTTCACTGCTTTCAGCAACTTGCCATCTACTCCGTATATTCTAAGTACTTTCCACATACCTTCTCTATTCACTCTGTGATAGGCCTTCTTCAAGTCCATAAAGGCAACATACACCTTTTGTTGTTTCTCCAGATATTTCTCCACAACACAATTCAGGGTAAAAATCTTTCACAATTTCAATTTTATGTAACCTTATACATGTATTTGCTCATGACTCGACTTAATGCCTTTGTTCCTCTGGCTGTAAGTAGAAACTTGGAATTAGTGGACTATACGAACATATCCTGCTGCTGAGGTCTTACGCAAACATAGCTTAGAACACATGTGACGTAAGAACACGCACACTGCTATCTACATTGATAGCTCCAATTCTGCTTCTGGTATTAGCTGTGCTGCATTCTCCCCCAACCACTGTATCCAGATATCTCGTCCGACACATGCCACTGTTTATACTGCTGAGCTGTATTAATATTTTTTCACAACCAACTTTACTTCTAAACTCAATTATGTAATCAACAAATACATGTGGCAGTCCAAGGTCTTGAATCTAGGATACTCACACCGAAAGTTCGTGCATTTATGCCATTCAGGCTGCTCTTGATATAGTTGTACGGTCTCCACCTGGTCCTTTTCTTACATGAAGTAAGTCCTGTACTGTTGTTGAAGCTCTTGGACACTACAATCCCCGACATACTAGTTGCCCCTAGTGATTTTGATTAGTTGTTTTGTCTTTTTACTGTGTTCGTATTAGTTTTGGTTTGTTTATTTTGCAAGTTTTACATTATAATACTTGTTGCCCACATTCAACATCCTCCATGCGTTACACAACACTGATCGTTGGGTTCTGATCTGTTGGATACCAACCCTGCCATGTCCCTCTCACTGTTTGTCACGTCCTTGTTGATTGCCCTCTCTATTCTCCCTCCCGTACACTCTGTTTTGGCAGGATATCTTATTCATACATCTTGACGGACTCATGTGGGCCGTAGCGCGGTTGGTAGAACGCTCGCCTGCATATTGTGAGGTCGACGGTTCGAGTTTCGGGCCAGCCAGTGTGTTATATGCAGACGCCAGTGCTGTTGGTGGATGGCGCGGTCTAGCAATCTTTGGCAACTTTTCACTGTTGTCGCTGATCATCAGGGCACCCACCCTAGCCCAGTTCTTGAGCAGGGAGTGAATGGTGGTAAAAAAAAAAAAAAAAATCCATCTACCCGATTGTTCGTTTTCTTAAGTCTTGTTCCCTTCTTTATGATATCTGATGATTCTCATCCCAATCCGATGTGACTTATAAATCCTAGTTTTTCTTCCGAAAATGACCCTGCTCCGAGTCCCATGTTACTAAATCCTAAACTTCTGTTAAGGCCAGCCTGATAAGAGTCATTTTGTGACTCGATGGTCTGGTTAAATTACTTATTAAAAAAAAAGGACATTGTGACATCCCTCTCAGGACTAAACTGTGGTAACCTGGAAAATATAGCGGGTGCCCAACCACAAAAGGGGTTGAAATAGGGGAGCTATCCCCCCGCCAAAGGCGGCTTTCTAGGGCCTTTCCTAGCTGATGCTGAGAGGATTGGGTTCTAGTCATGTGGTGATGGGCTGGTCTATCAGAGTGAGAGCTGAGCCATCTCTGCCATACCCATAGCTTACTTTGACTGTTCCTTTTACTTATATATTTTCTAGATCTCAGTGATGGCGTCTCTTCCGTGGATTGACCTCCCAATCTGCCAACCTAGAAGTTGGCAGATTGGAAGCCAAAGCGTCATATTTTTCCTTTGCCCCTCAACTTTCTCTTCATAATTGCTGAGGGGCACAGGGCCCTGGGTGGGGCTTTGGTTTCCCGGGCGTTTCCACACCCTCCTCAGCTCCCCGCCTTGGAGTGGCTTCGGTCACCCAGGCTTTATTGTGGTAGGCAGGGAGGGTTCTGTGGGGGCACTCGGTTATGGCCGTGCTCAGAGCCTTGGGGCCGTTCGGCCAGGCAGCCTGGGGAACAGCAACAACAACAACCTGGAAAATATGCAGTAGACCCTGTGTAATGGGCTGGATGACTCGCTCACCTTAGGCTCCAAAGAACAACGATAAAGAGATGAGTGCTGCAACAAAGCATAGCCTAGTGTAAGCTCCAAACTTTTACTTTTAATCCTGTCAGAAATGAAACCCAGAACCTTAGAAACCACTTTGACACATGGTAGCTATAGTATGTTCATTACGTTAAATCCAAAAGTTGAGACACCTAGCCTCTTGCAACTCAAGAATAGCCGTAGCAAACTGGCTATACATTTCTACACCTACTTACTGTTTGTCCCAAATGGAATTTATGTCAGCTCGATTGCTCAAGTTCTTATTGAATTATGCGAAGTTAGGGGCCTGGATTTGTAGACTCGTAATGAATAGACTACGGTTGTATCTGGTATTATGGGATCTATTTAACCCGTTAGGGTCTGTGTAAGCCAAACAGCATGAAACTAAAACAACTTATTCTATACATACATACATACATCAAATTTTAAGACTGAGTGTTCCACACATAAGTGCAGTTTGAGGACAATGACAAATGCCCCCCACAAACTCAGACTTGCTAGTGTGAATGTTGGTAGTTTGAATCTGCGTGCGAAGAAGTGTGAAGTGGTGAGAGATGTGTGAGAGGAGGCCGGGAAGATTAGGTGGACATCTGCTGTACCCAGGAAACCCTCTGAAGAGGCATGGGTACAGGGATGTCGGAAGGAGGAAAAGATATAGGATATACTGGATGGGTGTGGAGACTGATAAAGTGAAAGGAGGAGTGGGTGTTCTGGTGGCTGAAGAGCTGGCGGAAAGTGTGCTTCAGATTACGAGAGTTAGTGAAAGCTGATTGTTTTGAAAGTTGAAAGTTGGTGAAAGAAAAAGAATTCTGAATGTGATATCTGCATATGCCCCACAGGCTGGTTTACAGAAAGAGATAAGAGAGGACTTCTGGAATGACACCGTCAGTGTCATTTTCAGGCCTCTCGGAGAACGAATAAAAAACTATCGTGGGGGGGGACCTCAATGGTCACGTGGGAGCATCTGCAGATGGATACGAGGGGGTACATGGAGGAATTGGTACGGAAGGAGAAATCTAGAAGGCGAATATATATTGGAGTCCTGCGTTGCAATCAACATGGGTTGTGTGTAACACAAAGTTCAAGAAAAGACAGAGCCACCTGATCACATATAACTCTGGGGTTCAGTAGCCAGATAGATTACTTCTTGGTTAACAGGAAAGACTGGAAACTAGTTCGAGATGTAAAGGTCATCCCGAGCGAAGAATGTATCCCCCAGCATAAGCTACTTGTGTGCGACATGGGCTTATACAGAGATCCTAAGCGCAAGAAGGTTTACATACCCAAAAGGAAAGTGTGGCTGCTGAAGGACAAGGAAGTTAGGGATAGGTTTCATAATGAACTGGAGGAAATGAATAGAAATAAGGAAGCTAGGCCTAACGATGTAAATAGCCAATGGAACTTTCTTAAGCATAGCCTTATCGCTGCCACTGACAAAGTCTGTGGGAAAACAAAGGGTCACCCCAGGAATAAGACCTCTTGGTGGTGGAACGATGAGGTAGAACATGCTGTGAAAGAGAAAAGGAGATGCTTCAAAGCATGGAAGAAAGGAGGCAGCAGGGAGGAATACCAGGCAGCTAAACGAACTGCCAAAAGAGTTATTTACAATGCTAAAAATCGCATTAAGGACCTGGTCCTCGAACAAGTGTGTAACACTGACAATCCCAATGGGATCTTCAACCTAGCTAGGCGAGTTAAAAATGACAGTAGGGATATTATAGGTGAACAGTGTGTTAGAGATGATAATGGGAAGATTGTGTATGCAGAAAATGAAATCAGAGAAGCATGGAAGGTACACTATGAACGATTGCTAAATGTAGAGTTTGAATGGGATAAGGAACAGCTTAGTATCGAAAAACCAATATCTGGGCCCCCTCCTTTGATAGCACCAGCTGTAGTGAGCGACGCAATCAATAAAATGAAGGACGGTAAAGCTCCAGGTTGCTCCGACATTGTCGCTGAGATGATAAAAGCCTCAGGGGAGATTGGTGTAAACTTAGTCACTGAGTTGATAAACACCATTATTAAAGATGAGAAAATCCCAGAGGATTGGCTCAAAAGTGTAATAGTAAATATATACAAAGGAAAAGGGGATGCGCTAGATAGAGGAAATTATAGGGGCCTGAAAATGCTTGACCAAATCATGAAGGTCTGTGAGAGAGTCCTTAAGGGTTTGATCAGGCAAGCATCTCTATTGATGATATGCAGTTTGGTTTTATGCCAGGACGTGGTACAACCGATGCTATCTTCATAGTCAGGCAGATGCAGGAAAGATACCTACTAAAAGGCAGGGATCTTTACTTTGTGTTTGTGGACCTGGAGAAGGCCTTTGATAGGGTACCTAGAGATGTTGTACAGTGGGCTATGAGGAAACTTGGTGTGGAAGAGTGGCTGGTGCGTGTGATAATGAAGATGTATGAGGATTCGCGAAGTTCGGTGAGGGTGAAAGGTGTACTGAGTGATGAATTCGCAGTCCGTGTTGGAGTCCATCAGGGTTCAGTGTTAAGCCCCCTCCTCTTTATTATGGTCTTGGAGGCGCTGTCTAGAGTTTTTAGAGGCGGACTCCCGTTGGAACTGTTTTATGCAGACGATTTAGTCCTAATAGCTGACAGTATGCAGGATGCTGAGGCCAAATTCAGAAAGTGGAGAGAGGGCATGGCGAGCAAGGGTTTAAGAGTCAATATTAACAAAACCAAGGTTATGCATTGTAGTTTGAGACGAGGCAATGTGGAAAAGAGCGGTGCATACCCATGTGCAGTGTGTGGAAAGGGAGTGGGCGTTAACTCAATTCAATGTAGCATCTGTCGATGTTGGGTACACCATGGGAGTAAGCGCTGTAGTAGAATAAAGGGGCCCCTGCCGAAGGATAAGTCAGAAATAGAGAAATTTGAGTGCGTAGTGTGCAAAGGCGAGCTTGTGTTAAGTGATGATCCTGTGGCTGTGAATTTTGGAAATGAGTCTTTGGAGCTGGTGAACAAGTTTTGTTACCTAGGAGATACCATCTCTGCCGGTGGTGGGGCCGAGGCTGCCACTGTTGCTAGAATTAGGTGTGGCTGGGGGAAGTTCAGAGAATTGATGCCAATCCTGACCATGAAAAGAATGCCTCTCCCCCTGAAGGGAAAGGTGTATGCCTCATGTGTTAGAAGTGCAATGACGTATGCCTCAGAAACATGGGCCGTTAAAGTAGAGGATGTCAACAGAATGGAGCGTAATGAGATGAGAATGGTGAGATGGATGTGTGGGGCCAGGCTACAGGATAGAATAACAAATGTTGAGCTGAGGAGACGTTTAGGTATAAAGAGTATTAGCGAGGTGATGCGTACAAGTAGACTGGGATGGTATGGACATGTGGAGAGAATGGATGAACAAAATTGGGTGACAAAATGCAGGTCTGTGATTGTGGAGGGAGCTGCACCAAGGGGTGGACCGAGGAAGACCTGGGATCGGACTATACGCGCCGATCTCAAATCCAAGAACTTGACAAGTGAAGCAGCCCTTAACAGGGTTGCCTGGAACGCCGCCATTAGGACAAGAGACTGAAACTGCACTTATGTGTGGAACACTCAGTCTTAAAATGTTATGTATGTATTTCAGTCTCTTGTCCTAATGGCGGCGTTCCAGGCAACCCTGTTAAGGGCTGCTTCACTTGTCAAGTTCTTGGATTTGAGATCGGCACGTATAGTCCGATCCCAGATCTTCCTCGGTCCACCCCTTGGTGCAGCTCCCTCCACAATCACAGACCTGCATTTTTTCACCCAATGTTGTTCATCCATTGTCCATACCATCCCAGTCTACTTGTACGCATCACCTCGCTAATACTCTTTATACCTAAACGTCTCCTCAGCTCAACATTTGTTATTCTATCCTGTAGCCTGGCCCCACACATCCATCTCACCATTCTCATCTCATTACGCTCCATTCTGTTGACATCCTCTACTTTTAACGGCCCATGTTTCTGAGGCATATGTCATTGCACTTCTAACACATGAGGCATACACCTTTCCCTTCAGGGGGAGAGGCATTCTTTTCATGGTCAGGATTGGCATCAGTTCTCTGAACTTCCCCTAGCCACACCTAATTCTAGCAACAGTGGCAGCCTCGGCCCCACCACTACCAGCAGAGATGGTATCTCCTAGGTAACAAAACTTGTTCACCAGCTCCAAAGACTCATTTCCAAAATTAACAGCCACAGGATCATCACCTAACACAAGCTCGACTTTGCACACTACAGTACGCACTCAAATTTCTCTATTTCTGACTTATCCTTCGGCAGGGGTCCCTTTATTCTACTACAGTTCTTACTCCCATGGTGTACCCAACATCGACAGATGCTACATTGAATTGAGTTAGCGCCTACTCCCTTTCCACACACTGCACATGGGTATGCACCACTTTTCCACATTGCCTCGTCTCAATCTACAATGCATAACCTTGGTTTTGTTAATAATGACTCTCAAACCCTTGCTCGCCATGCCCTCTCTCCACTCTCTGAATTTGGCCTCAGCATCTTGCACACTGTCAGCTATTAGGACTAAATCGTCTGCTAATAATAAGTAACACCCTGTTCTTAACATTAATCATCAATTACAAACCCCATTGTACTTGAATAAACTAATGAAAGCATATGGTCCTCCCGGGAATAATAGTTGCTATAGCCTATATTTAACCCTTTGGCGCACCTATAGTTTCCAATCAAAGTTTTTCCCACTCCCAAAATATATCTCGGCTCACTCAGAGCCAGTTTTGTGCCCGGCGATAATTTGTTTCTGTGACGTTTTTATCCACCAAAAAATCCTTGTATTTGGATTAATGAGGTACCATCGGCTTCGTTATTGATTGAACTTGAAGATAAGCAAATAAAAACATAGAATAAATACAAAACAACCACATTGGGGCACTCCGAAATAAGAATTGTAAAAAAAAAATGAAATACCTTATATCCAACTCGCACTAGCTCAAACTTTTGCCCACAACATTTTTGATTTGCATACAAATATGGAAGCGGAATTTAATGAGGATTCCACTGGTAACTTCAGAATTACTATAAACCAAATAGTTACTGAGATACACGAATAAACGTGAAAGTATCGAAAAACAGACTGAGCTGTACTCTGCTCCCTTCCCAGCCAGCCGTGAGTAAACTGTTAAACTGAGGGGGTTGCCAATTGTACCCATTGAACTAGACTTAATACTTAATATCTATGCCAAATATGACGTGCGTCAGACGAAAACTAAATTTTTGGCGAATATTTTTAAGTTTAATGACTTAAAGAGTCATCGTGCACCTAGGGAAAAAATACCTAATGACTCTGAACGAATCATCGTGCGCCAAAGGGTTAATTCACCGTCACTTTTATCATTCTTACTTTAACTAACTAACTAACTGGGGGTGGGAGGCTAGGAATCATCCTCCCCTTGTAAAATTCACCTACCGTCAACCGGGGCGAATTCGGACGATTTTTGAGTATATCCGTAGCATGTAGTCTTGTTTTTATCTCAATGTAAGAGCTTAAGTATTGTATGTGTAGCTGGTACATTGGGGTATACAATCATAGCATTACAAAAATTAAAATACATTGCATATATTTATTATAAATATAATAAAGGTGTCCGAATTCGGACACGATTTGGGGCAATTTCGGACACCTAGCCTGAATTCGGACATGGATTTAAAAATACATTCATAGGACTAACCAGTGATCCCAGTCTAGATTCGGACCTTTCAGGGGTCAATTTGGACATCTTTGAACATTTTAAAAGGATCTTATCACACTCCCTGAAAACGTAAAGACCATAAATACCATATCGTAAGATACGATTTTGGGGCAATTTCGGACATATCTGGATTTATTGACCTATACTCTGGGTAGCAGTATGACTCTAATAATGTAAAAATAAGGATTATTTTGACATAACTCAGAAATACCTCGTGTAATGACAACTATAAGCCCAATTACACTCAATATCCGAATCTGACAGGTTATAGCTAAAGTTAGATTAAATAATATTATTTATTTAATTAATTTTCATCCAGTTTCATACAGTTCTGATGAGTGATAATGAATGGGAGTTGCAGGGTCTGGTAAATGAGTTTGGAACAGTGTGCGAAAAACGGAATTTGAAGGTAAATGCGGGGAAGAGCAAGGTTATGGTCTTCGAAAGGGGTGAAGTCACAGAGTGTGAGGTGAAGCTGAACGGTCAGGCTATGGAGATCGTCAACTCATTTAATTATCTGGGCAGTGTGTTGAGTAAAGATGGGACTATGGATGAAGAAGTGCGGGAGAGGGTACAACAGGGGAAGAGGGTTGTAGAAATTCTGAAAGCAGTAACGAAATAGGGTGGTCAGTATGGATGTGAAGAAGTCCTTGCATGACAGTGTGGTAATCCCGACACTGACTTACGGAAGCGAAGCATGGACGTTTGAGAAGAGACTCAGATCAAGAGTGAGAGCAGTGGAAATGAATTACTTAAGAAGTGCATGCGGAGTTACATGGAGGGATAGACAGACTAATGAAGAAGTAAGAAGGAGGTGTGGTGTGGAGGTAGATGTGCTGGAAAGTGTGAAAAGGAACAACTTGAGATGGTTCGGCCATATGGAACGTATGGAAAGCGAGAGAATAACTAAGAGTGTGTACGAGAGCGAGGTGGAGGGACAGAGAGGGAGAGGTAGACCGAAGGAGAGGTGGAAGGATAGAGTGAGGAAGTATATGAACGAGGGAGGGGCGTCGACTGACTGGGGACAGAGGTGCATGGGGCCGGTTCGTTCGTGGCCACCCCTTCGGGGATCACGGCGTCAGACAATAGATAGATAGATAGATAGAATTTTCATCCTGTACGAATTCACCTAATTTTTACAGAAATTTAAAAAATAAATAATTTAATACCCAATTACGGGAATAATATACAAGATCTATCTATCTATCTATCTATCTATTGCCTGACGCCGTGATCCCCGAAGGGGTGGCCACGAACGAACCGCCCCCATGCACCTCTGTCCCCAGTCAGTCGACGCCCCTCCCCCCAACCAGCACCGCCTTCGTTCATGTACTTCCTCACTCCATCCTTCCACCTCATATTCGGTCTACCTCTCCCCCTCTGTCCCTCCACCTCGCTCTCGTACACCCTCTTAGTCATTCTCTCGCTTTCCATACGTTCCATATGGCCGAACCATCTCAAGTTGTTCCTTTTCACACTTTCCAGCACATCTACCTCCACACCACACCTCCTTACTTCCTCATTAGTCTGTCTATCCCTCCATGTAACTCCGTATGCACTCCTTAAGTAATTCATTTCCACTGCTCTCACTCTTGGTCTGAGTCTCTCAACCAACGTCCATGCTTCGCTTCCGTAAGTCAGTGTCGGGATTACCACACTGTCATGCAAGGACTTCTTCACTTCCATACTGACCACCCTATTTCTTGTTACTGCTTTTAGCGTTCCTACAACCCTCTTCCCCTGTTGTACCCTCTCCCGCACCTCTTCATCCATAGTCCCATCTTTACTCAACACACTGCCCAGATACTTAAAAGAGTTGACGATCTCCATAGCCTGACCGTTCAGCTTCACCTCACACTCTGTGACTTCACCCCTTTCGAAGACCATAACCTTGCTCTTCCCCGTATTTACCTTCAAATTCCGTTTTTCGCACACTGTTCCAAACTCATTTACCAGACCCTGCAACTCCCATTCATTATCACTCATCAGAACTGTATCATCCGCAAACAGCAGTATAGGTAGCTTCCACTCAATTCCCTCCCTTTTCAGCGATACACCAACATCCACTGCTCTTGATAGTATTTCTTTCATAACTCCATCCATATTTTTTTTTTTTTTTTTTTTTTTTTTTTCTATGTGATTGAGGGAGGCAAAAGGCATAACTGCCTATAGCGAGTGCCTCCCCCATAGTTGAAAGAGTGACAGGGCCAAAATCAAGGGACGTTCGAGCCAAAATGCCTGGACACACAGAGTTTGAAGCAATTTAAGTCATAGGAAGAGGGAAAGACTGATTCTGGGAGAGAGTTCCAGAGCTCAGATGTTGAGTAGAAGAAAGTTTGAGAGTAACGTAAACAGTTACGTATACAGTAAACAACCATGGGGACATCACACACCCCTGTTTCAAACCAACATTCAGGTCAAAGAACTCGCTCTGCTCACTCTCCACACGTACTGCCGCCTTTGCACCCTCATACATGCTCTTCACTGCTTTCAGCAACTTGCCCTCTACTCCGTATATTCTAAGTACTTTCCACAAACCTTCTCTATCCACTCTGTCATAGGCCTTCTCCAAGTCCATAAAGGCAACATACACCATTTGTTTCTTCTCCAGATACTTCTCCACAACACAATTCAGGGTAAAAATCTGATCTACACATCCTCTTCCCTTCCTAAAACCTCCCTGCTCGTCGCCTATCCATTTCTCCGTTCTCACTCTCACTCTCTCAATCACTACCCTACTGTATACCTTCCCTACTACGCTTAGAAGACATATTCCTCGGTGGTTACCACACACTCCTCTTTCCCCTTTGCCCTTATATAGGGGGACTATTATGCCAGATAATATCAATTAATTATTTTGTACTTTCACACTAATTACGAAAGTACATCTTGGCACCGTAGACTTTCCTGCATCTACTCATCAACATGTCTGCCAAAGAAAGTTTGCCGATCTTACGATTTTTAATTTGTTTTATATTTTTGGTTTTTAATTTGTAATCGGTACATATCACATTATACATTAAACTATTTAAGCAAGAAAGTTAGATAAAAACATTTCGAACAATCGAGTGAAAACAGATTTCCAATATGTTTATTTCGTTATCTATTTATTAATTTAATTAACTTTTAATTGATGTAAAGTCCGAATTCGCCCCACTTCCGAATTCGCCCTAGTTGACGGTACTAGACGAGACAGAGAAAGGGGCGAGGAAACATGAAAGTGGTCCCGGACCCTAAGATTTGGAACTTTAAATGTTCTTTCTGCTCGGGCTCTGTCTCGAGCCAGCCACTCCCAGCTATGGGGTATTGTGCCTGAGTACAGTCGACGCTCCATTTAACAGACGTCGATTTAACGGATATCGGATTTAACGGACTCCAGCTGGTAAATTAGGCCTCTAAAATCAACCAACATTTTTAGACATATCGAGTCTACACACAGGTATCGAGTCTACACACACTCAGATGTAACATATAAACTAAACACTATGGTACACAATGCTAATATAATTGCCCAATAATGTATATAATGCTTATTGTTTGGCATTATGAGTATTGTACATATCAGTAATGGGCGAAATTGTAACTATCCTGGAGACGCCATTTGCAATGTTTACGTTTTGGCCTGACGCTAGGTACAACCATCCGGTACACTGAACTTTCGGTACAGTAACAATATCGTCACCTTTTCGTTTTTTTTTTTTTTCGTAGGCTACAAATTTGCATCCACATAATATATTATGGTATTATTGGGTATTATTATAATAAATAAAACACACTTTGATATTGTTTTATATTTATCCCATAAAATATTACGAACTATGAATACTTTGGTAGTATCCAAAATAGTAGGCTACAGTATTGCGTACCAAAACAGACCCTGCACCGTATTGTTTGACTGAACAGGGACGCCAAAATGTAAACATTGCAAATGGCGTCTCCAGGATAGTGTTTATTAACAATTTCGCCCATTACTGATATGTACAATACTCATAATGCCAAACAATAAGCATTATATACATTATTGGGCAATTATATTAGCATTGTGTACCATAGTATGTAAATAAGGTAAGAAAAACCGAATTTTTGTCATTTTATTAATGAATAGGCTAGGGCCTAACCACTTTTCAGAGGTCATTTGCACTTAACAGACTTTTGCACTTAACTGACTTCGCTTCCCCCCTAAAAGTCCGTTAAATGGAGGGCTGACTGTATATACTGTACATACACATCTATCTGTCTATTGCCTGACGCCGTGATCTCCGAAGGGGTGGCCATACACATACTTTTAACTACTACAGTATATCAATAACATCACTAAATTGATCATTAACATAATCATTATTACTCTTTTATCATCTTAAGCCATCCATAGTCTATAGGCTATCCAATTTCGATATATCTAAGTCAGGCCCCCTTCCCCTAGCGCCGTAGATTATGTAAATATTATTGTACAGCAATCTCAGACGTATCACTTAACTTCTGACCACGAAGCTCACAAGATCTGATAATAACATTCAATGCGCAATTACGCCGCAATATAAGAATGCTTTAATACATGTTGATCTGCAGTTATTTTTATAATTTTCACTTACACCATATACTTGTCAATGTTTGTCTTTGGAAATGTATTACCAAAAAGTAAAGAGAGTCTACAATAGTAAAATAAGAGCAAGAGTAAGTAGAAGATTGGTTAAAAAGTTTTATAACACTGTTTACTGATAGATTTTTACAGCAACTATTGGATCAAGAATAAAGTAAGCATTCTCAGACAGTAAACTATCTCCGTTACCATGGTCACTTCAAATTGTAGGCTATGCAAAGTATGATAGAGCTGAGGTAGAGAATTTTGTATGCAAAGATTTGCGAGCGCATGGACTTCCATGTTTGGGTGGTGTACCCTATTCCCTCCCCCTCCCTTATATGTGTCTACCGGTAAGCATACAGCTGTGCCAGCCGTATGATAACTGTTGAGGAAGGGTGTGGCTTAAAGATATATCAAGATTAGACAGCCTATAATTATAATTATTTTACTACTTACTTCAACATCATGCCTTTCTTTAAAGTTTCTTAACTTAGCTTTAACTTAATCTCACCTAGCTAAATAGGTTAGGAGTAATTATAACTATTATTAACCTACCAGTAAAAGTCTCTGTTTTATCAGGGTGGTGATGGTAGTCCCGGTACCCTGAGCTGGAGTGTTGCCCCCGCCGGCACCCCCACCACTTCTGCCACCGCCCCACGTACCTACCCTATTGCCATTCCTGCCACTCCTACCTCCACCACCCCTGCCGCCGCCACCACCCCACCACATGCCTTCCAGATCACCATGCCGCCATCCTCTGCCACTCTCACGCCACCGTCACGATCCACACCAGGTCAGATACCATTTCAGTTCTTGTTTAACTCTCCTAGCTGTCAAAGCATTTATTCTATATTTTTCATTATGCAACATTATTGTATAATTAGAAGCAATTGAGGACACCTAGGGCACTTGAAAACCAGTCTATAATAATTTATTATTAATATTTGGAAATTAAAATATATACATTATGTGCATAAATGTTTTGACAATATTCAAAACTAATTAAGATTTAGTGACTTCCATTGCCCCTGGTGGCGTCAATAGATGGGCTCACAGATGCGAACACTGTGTTCAAGTAATATGGTACATGGCTTGAAATGCATGTGTTTATTGAGCCCATTCAGAAGCTTACATTAGCCATTCATGATTAACAAGTAGAAACAGTAAGGGGAGGTGTGGTGGAGTGTTCTTGCCACTGGACTGGTAATCCAATGGACCCGGGTTCAAATCCCGATATGTCAATGGGAAGATATTATTGGGATGGAATTTGTGCTGTACCTAGTTGTTGTTGTTGTTGCTGTTCCCCAAGCTGCCTGGCCGAACAGCCCCAAGGCCCCAAGCAAGGCCATTAACCCCCACAGAACCCTCCCTGCCGACCACAATAAAGCCCGAGTGACCGAAGCCACTCCATGGCGGGGAGCCGAGGAGGGCGAGGAAACGCCCGGGAAACCAAAGCCCCACCCAGGGCCCTGTGCCCCTCAGCAATTATGAAGAGAAAGTTGAGGGGCAAAGGAAAAATGTGACGCTTTGGCTTCCAATCTTGGTAGATTGGGAGGTTAATCCACGGAAGAGACGCCGTCACTTGAGATCTAGAAAATATATAAGTAAAAGGAACAGTCAGAGTAAGCTATGGGTATGGCAGAGATTGCTCAGTTCTCACTCTGATAGACCAGCCCATCACCAGTTTGTACCTAGTATCAGTGCATTACCACAAACCCCACCGAAACGCCAAATAAATACCCTCATTGTTCCCTGATTAAATGAATATATATATTATATGAATATTCCCATATTCAAAATATGCTACAGGGGGACAATACCTAGTGAGTTCATTGCTCAATAGGTGGTGTTCTGAGAGTGAGGGTCCAAGTCTAGGAGCGAGGCTGCTTCGAGCCATGAGTGAGCAACTAAGCCCCATGCATCCTGCGAATTATTATATTCCCTCCACCAACCGACTACTCCTAAACTCAATTAATGAAATCAACAAATACATGTGGCAGTCCATGGATTCGAACTTAGGATGCTCACACCGAAATTCAGTGCATTTATCCATTGCGCAAGATGGCAGGGGCTGGTAGCAGCTAAAAGTGCTTCTCATGTCTCACCCCCTAGACTGGAACGAGAACTCACGGGCTTCACCATTCATAACGGTTAAATGTACAGGCTCTCAGCCTATGCCCGAGAGGAATTAGTTGGAATATAATTAGGGTAAGACGGGGTAATTTCGCCGAAAATCGCGTATTTTGACGAATAGAAACTGCCACAAAAGGAATTTTTAAATTTTTAATTTTTGATCTATACATTCAGCCTTTCTGCTATAGATGCCCAAAAAACTAAAAAAATATAAAATGTTTTGGTCATGCTACCGATTTTTTGAAAAAAGTTACTCTCGCAGCAAAATTACCCCGCCGGGCTGGGTAATTTCGCCGCGACCTATTTTACGCATTATCTAGCTACTAAACTAGATAACATTATATGATTAATGGCCAGACAAAACACTAGTGCGCAGGTACTAAACATGCCAATAGAAAAACGTCCCACGCACACACACACACAACTGAACAGGGCGGGCAGAGATGCAGGTGTGTCACACGTGTAGGCCTAGGCGCCACTGTGTCTAGTGCGGGTGTGGAGTTGTGGACATGTAGTGCGGGTGTGGACGTGTCGAGTACGGTTGTACAAAGGAAATCAAGCAACAACAGGTCTGGTGACCCTTCTAGGCTGCTTGTCCTCCAAAACACTGAGGATCAATTGTCCGAACAGTGGTTTAGAGTGGGTAAGGGAACATTGGAAAGGGAACTACTGCCCTGGAACTAATGTCCGTGGCAGGATTAGGAAGTTAGTAGGGGACAGATGGGTTAGTAACTGAGGGGGGGATAAAATTAAGTTATTCATTTACAACCGCAGTCAGTCGCGGGTTTGATGCAAGATATTTGTCTAGGCGAAGTTTAAATGAATCAACGGTGCTGCAGTCTATAACGTCTCGGCAAAGCCCATTCCACAAGTTGACAACTTGATTGAAGAAGAAATTCCTAGATTCATGCAAGTTGTTGTTCCCCAAGCTGCCTGGCCGAACAGCCCCAAGGCCCCGAGCAATTTTGCAACTGCTTCCCCGCGTGTAATTAGATTGGTCGATAGTGAAGTACTTGCTACAGCTCATATTTTTGATGCCTTTGATGATTTTGAACACATGAATTAAGTCGCCTCTTAATCTGCGCTGGGTTAAAGGAAATAGGTTTAATTCTCTAAGACGCTCCTCGTATGGTTTGTTCTTTAGGCTAGGTATCATTTTGGTAACTCTACGTTGAACTCGCTCTAGCTTGTCTATATCTTTTTGGTAATAAGGGCACCAGGATTGAACGCAGTATTCCAGAAGAGGGCGGACTAAGGAATTGTAAAGGGTTAGGACAACGTCTTTGGATTTATGCTCAAATGACCTGCCTATAAAGCCAATTATTTTGTTTGCTTTCTTAACAACTTCTGAACATTGTTGACTCGGTTTTAGGTTACTCGATATTGTTACCAGATCGGTTTCTCTGTTTACATTCTTAAGCTGAGTGCCATTCATCGAATAGTTTGCTTTCTCATTTTGGTATCCGATATGTAGTACTTTACATTTATCCGCATTGAAACTCATTTGCCAAATTTGGGCCCAATGTGACAACTTATCTAGATTGTGTTGCATATCGTCAACTTGTTCTTTTGAGATTACGCTATTTGCAATTTTTGTATCGTCAGCAAATTTTGAGATTGTACAGGTCACAGTGAGACCCTCATCTATGTCGTTGATGTAAATTAGAAAGAGAATTGGTCCTAGTACCGATCCCTGGGGTACTTACATTGGTCCATTTAGATGCCTTACCGTTTATGACTACTCTTTGCTTTCTGTCGCGGAGCCAATTTTCTATCCATTTCAACACACCGTCTTGTATTCCATGCGCTTTTAGTTTTAGCAGTAAACATTTGTGGGGAACTTTGTCAAAGGCCTTTTGAAAATCAAGGTATATAATATCTACAGCTTTACTCTCATCATAGAGGTTCAGGATATCGTGGAAGAAGTCTAAGAGGTTTGTTAAACAGGAACGTTTGCTACGAAAGCCGTGTTGAGTACTGTATCTTTAAGTACCGTAAACTGGGGTAACTTCGGACATTTTTTGAGTTTTTTTAACAATTTCTCCTGAGTGTAAACACATTATAGAGATTTAACTAGGTCAAGTGGTGTATGGTGATAGTGCACCGTAATCCAGGAAGCCTCCTAAAATTATCCCCCATAATAAGAGAGCTATCCTTATCCTAAATGATGTCCGAAGTTTCCTTGAAAAGTGGTAAACTTCGGACATGTATGGATAACTTCGGACATACGGTGATTTCTTATGGAAAATGGTTGCCAAGAAAGCTGGGATAACTCCGGACAAATGGAGGAGAACTTCGGACGTACGTTCGTGACCTTATTTCATTCATTTTTCGGCTCCTACTATTTTATATGAATATTTTATTATTGCTGCTTATTCCTGTCCGATGTTTTACTGGAAAATGCACAGTCAATACTTTTAGGCCTGTATAATCAGTATAGGAGGGAGTTATATATGATGTTTAACATATATTCTGTTTGGCTCTGTTCTCGTTAGGCATTGAGCGGCATTTGAGTTAGGCATTTTCTTTAGAAAATATTGAGCAGGAAAAATAACCAATACTGTCAAATCAATAACTCGAAAATTAACTAGACCTAGTGAAAATATATAGGTATGTATAGGCCTACTATATCACTGCATATACACTTTTATGAATTTGAGCATTTTTATAGGTATAACGTATTTGTTGGTGTTTCTTTCGGCAGATACAACGAAATTTGGACAAGATATATGCCCCTCCTAATTTATATATATTATATAACCAGAATTATCCGAAATACATAAATCGGTTAGCATATTATCATATTTTTATGGGTGTTTGGACTCAGAGAATGATTATTTGATCTTTTACCACCATGTTAATGATGGACAAGTATTATGAATGATTTTCATAGGGCAAATAATAAACGATTGTTTTGTTCCATGTCCGAAGTTAGCATGTTTGTTTTTTTAAACACAATCGGTTAAATGATAGTGTTCTAGCTAGAGCGTTCTACAAGTGTAACAAATTTCCTTTGGTGGATGTTGTCTCTGGTAATGTTACTACAAAATTATATCAGTCACAACATCAATCATACAAACAAATTTCTTCAGGGTGATATAGAAGTTTGGCAGGGTAGCGAAAAATTTACATATTTTCGTCATATATATAATATTTTATTAGTGTACATATAGTCATGTCAGTTCCCTAGGACTTACATGCTCTTCCTTTGCCATTTCTCTAAATGGACCCCACAAAAAAAACAATAAAATGTGCTTCCATTATATAATGACAATGTCTAATTACTTATTATCGCCGATGTCCGAAGTTATGACCCAAGTCCGAAGTTACCCCACTTTACGGTATGTTATTTTCCTCTAAGTGATTTACGAGTCTCTCTCTTATGAGCGTTTCTAGCATTTTACATACAACTGAGGTTAAGCTAATTGGGCGATAGTTACTGGGTAGGGATTTGCTGCCTTTTTTAAAAATCGGTGTTACGTTAGCTAGTTTCCACTGATCAGGCATAGTTCCAGACTGCAAGGATTTATTGAATAGCAATGTCAGTGGTTTGGAGGGCTCATCCTTAGCTTCCTTTAGAACTCTAGGTGAGATTGTATCAGGTCTGGGCGTTTTATTTACCTGAGTTTATCTAAACATTTCAATACTTCTCTCTCTGTAATGGTGATATTGCTTAGAACGTCAGAATTATCTATCTGAATCGGCGATGCTGTAGGGATATCAATGAGGTCTTCTGTTGTAAAAGCTGATGCAAAGAAGGTATTGAGGGCATTACTGATTTGTACTTCGTCTTTGGTATATTCTCCATTTTCATTGACTAACGGTCCTACAGTTGAAGTAACTACTCTCTTCTTTCTGATATAACTATAGAATTCTTTTGGGTTTGTTTTACTTTGATTCGCAACATGTAACTCCAGGGTCTTTTTACTTTGCTTAATTAACCTTTTGGCTTTGCGTCGTAGTTCTACAAATTTCACCCGTTCTTCGTCAATTTGTGAGGATTTTAATCTATCATTAGCAAACTTTTTAGCAAGTAGACAGTTTGAAATATCTTTATTCCACCATTTGGGCTTATCATTATGGCCTGTACGCCGTATTTTCGACGGTATGCAGTCTTGCACTGCTTATAGGTAAATGTTTGCGAATGATTCCCAAGATGTATTTATGTCGTTATTGTTAATTAAAAAGTTATCTTGCGAGTCAGTTTCTTTAAACATTGCTCTATGTTTACGAAAGTTTGCTTGCTTGAAATTAGGGACTTTCTCGATGCTGCTATTTGGTTCGTTACTGGTAAACTTTAAACTGAAAGTTATCGTACGATGGTCGCTGTTACTGAATTCATCACCGACATTCAAATTCTCTATCAATTCTTCTTTTGTTGAAAGTACAAGGTCAAGGACATTATTTCCACGGGTTGGAGATCTAACAAATTGATATAGCGAACTCTCTTGCAAGTTTGCATACAGGTCTTGTCCAGAGTGTGAAGTAATACTATCTCCCCACTTGGTCACATGTAAATTGAATTCGCCCAAAATTACGGTATCTTGCGAGTTACTTAAGTCTGCAATTTGCTCATAAATTTCTCGGTCCGTTTGCACTGATTGAGCTGGAGGTCTATATATTAGTGCAAGTATTATTTTTGTACCTCTATTATTCTTTATTAGCACAAAGGATGTGTCGATGTTCACAATTTGAGGTTTTGACAAGAGGGTCGGGTTAAGACTTTCTTTGATAACAAATAAAACTCCACCTCCATTTCTATTAATTCGTCTTTTCTCAAACATTACATAACCGGGAAGTGAATACTCTGCTAAAAAGTCTCTGTCTTCTGTATTGAGCCAAGATTATGTTATGCCAATAACATCGTAATTTTCCGTAAACACTAGTTCCTCTAAATCTGAAAATTTATTGCGTATGCTACGAGCGTTTGCATAGAAAACATTCAAAGTTTTGGATTTGGAATTCACGGAACGCTCTTTATTCAAATTATTGGTTCTGCTCGGATCTACATTTATGTACCTGTTTGCCCTCAGTCCTCGATCCTCGTTCCTGGTTGTCCTCGGTCCTCTGTGTCCTCGATCATTGTTCCTAGTGGTCCTCGGTCCTCGATCATTGTCTCTGGTGGTCCTCCGTTCTCGCTGTCCTCGATCGTCGTCCCTGGTAGTTTTCGGTCCTCGGTCCTTGTCCCTGGTGGTCCTCGAACCTCGTCCTTGGTGGTCCTTGGTTGGTTCTGCATTTTCTCAGAAAATCCTTTACTGCGTCGTGAAGCAGGCGGCCAAATCTTGCTGCTCCCACCTGGTTCAGATGGACTCCATCCGCTACAAACAGATGATCTTCACGGTAGAAGTCATTCCAGGTATTGATGAATCCATCATTTTCTTCCCTGCAGAGGTTAGCCAGACGACGATTTATGCTAGTGGCTATATTGAAGAATCGGCTCTCCACACCGATCCTGGGGACGATCCCTGATATGATAACTCTACCTGACTTTTCCTTATACTTTTGAATCAGCTTCCGGTACTTGAGCATGAGCTCCTCCGATCGAGTCTGCTGCACGTCATTAGATCCAACATGAATGACGTACATTGTGCGTGAGGGGGCTGACTTCGAAACTTCGTTGACTGCAGCTGCAACGTCGTCCACTCTGCCACCCGGGATACAAAATAGTTTCCTGGTCCTGGGTGCCCTGGCGCAGAACTCCATAAGTTGTCCACGAACCATGGAATCTCCTACGAGCCGAATTTCTTCTATTTCTTCTTCGTCGTCTAAGTCCGCAAGAATCTGGTAACGGTTCTGGCACATGGTTTCGGTGATGATCCTCCTTGTGATGGGGCGAACGTTGTTTCTCACAACACGGAAGTTGTCCTGAGATGGAGCCGAGTCATTATTTTCCTGACGTGGTGCATGTACTGAAGCAGGTACCGCTATATCAGGCGTTGGGCTGTTGGAAGATGCCGCAGTGGTAGTAATTGCTTCATTTGATGATACTCCTACATTGAGCGTCGCAAATTCTTGGAGTGTTTCCAGCTTCTTAGTGAGAGTGTTAATCTTGACGTTAGCTTCATCCAGTTTAGCTGCCAAATCTTCTCGGAGCTGGCAGAATCGGTAGACATGAACATCGGGGCAGTCAAACATGGCAGGGCCAAACCTACCGGAACAGTTTGTGCAGGCGCGAGACATAGTAACAATAACAAAACTTCAAATCACTTCACTCTAAGTCACTTTTCTCACTTCAGAACACTTTATTCACTTCACACACTTCACTCACTGTAAATCACTTCACTCACTTTAAATCACTTCACGTCACTTCTAATACAATTTAAGCCTGACAATTTTACTTTTCCATCAAGTCAATAATACACTTTAACCCATGGGATCCGGGGGGGCTCATATGAATTTTGGTAAAATCAACTTCATAATTCAGTAGCTATTGATTGAGACCACCTAGAGCAGTCAATGTTTTTTGCAAATTGTAGAACTTTTTGTTGTTTGTAGAATGCCGTACAGATGACGTCGCTACAACGCGTGGTTGCCGAGTTCTGATGATTATAGCGGCGATTTTTAGCCGACCATTTTGCCTCATATGAGGCCTCCCGGATTCTGAGGGTTAAAAACACTTATCTCACTTTAAAAACACTTCACTCACTTTAAAAACACTTCACTCACTTTAAAAACACTTCACTCACTTCAAAAACACTTCACTCACTTCAGGTCGCTTCACTTTCTTAACCCTTCAGACCCGGAAGGGCTCTTGAACGCCCATAACAAACTCGGCCCGCGCAACCCGGAAGGGCTCTTGAATGCCCATTGCTTGCGTGCGTGCTTTCGAATTCCGCGTGTAAATTTTTGGTATCGTGGGTGGGTAGGTGGCGCCACCAGACGTAAACTACGCAACAGCAACAGTATCTACCTCGACGCCATCATGGATAGTACGCCAAATAGTGATTCCGCTGTGTCCGATACCGTGCTCCCTATGACGCCCGCCCTAGTTCGTCGCGCCTTACCCCGACGCCATCGCCTAAATGTGTTATCTCCCGGAGGTATTGAGACTTTATGAGCGTGCTAATGCGCATAATGTTGATGATGAAGGCAGTGATAACTCCACTAATTATAAGTCGAGTGATTATGGCGATGAGAGTGACAAAGACGAGCAATTCGTGGGATTTGCGAGTGAACATAAGAGTGATGAAGGTGATATACCAGCTTTTGAGAAAGCTGTTTTACCTGAAGACAGTCAAGTTGAGAGAGTGAGTGAGTGGGAGAGTTCAAGATCACTCTCCAAGTTTCACTTGAGTGACACGACTCCAAGCCCTTCGCCAGCTAAATCGCCTTTCAAGCTACACTTATATAAGAAGCAAATACTTGAAAAGGCGGCCGCAGCAGCTAGGGAAGAAGCCAAAAGATTTGGTGAGGATGAGGCTGTAAGTGAGGGTGAGCGTGGTGACTCATCTCGTCCGCCATTGTCTCCCTTATCTACCCAAGCCACCCAAGATGACCTGGGTGCCCCGCATTCTTCCCCACCACCCCCACCACTGCCAAGGGTTGAGGACCCCCCACTTTCGGCCTATTTGCCTCCTAGGTCCCCCGACAGGAGACATACTGCTGCCGAAAAGGGGAAAGGCAGGAAATATGCCAAAAAAGGACAGAAAAGTAAGCGGGTTTTGTTCGAGGCTCCCGCGGCGTCCACCCCTGCCCGCCCCAGCCATACACCCCCGCAACTTTCCCCAGGGTCCTCCCCACCTCTCCTGCCTTCAACATGTCTTCCTGAAGAAGTATTTGAGCTCGCATCACCAATACCTGGGCCTAGTGACAGTGAAGCATTGCTTTCTGTCACTCGTCGCAGGCCAAGGAGCCCAGGACCTCGGGGGGACATAGCCTCACCTGCCACTCCTTCCCCACCTCGCCCACCCGCATGCCGCCCACGCATCACTCGTTCCTCGCCAGATTATGTGGGGGCCACTGATGATGAAGGGCACCACTCAGAAGACTCTGGCCATGATTATGTAGGTCCACCGTCAGGGCAAGATGACCACTCTGACGATGACTACATGGACATGGACGACCCTCAACCCATCCGCTTGGCCCGGCGTTGTGCTGGCCGCCGCCCTAGGGCGCGCGCCTCCCGAGTTGGCCGTGGGCGTGCTGGGCCACCAGCTGGAGCACCTCGTCAGCGTAGACAAGACCCATTCTACGTTTTTCAGTGGCAAGACGTAGTTGACGGGGATGAGTACAACCCTGATGTGCCAGCTTTTGATGAGGTACAGGAGGGTTCAGGCATTACCCCCAATTTTCCCGCAGGCCCCAATGCTCCACCACACAAAGTTTTTGAGGCCTTCTTTGATGAGGAGGTGGTAGGGTATGTTGTCAAAGAGACAAATAAGCAGCACCAATTCCAGGTCCACTTTTTTGGCAAGGTGACCAAGGGCCACATGAGGCAGTGGACCCCAGTGACTCATCACGAGTTCATGGTCTTCCTGGCACTCACCTGCTCTGAACTACTTGGATGAGACCATGGTAGCGAAAATTATGAAGAGTATGATTAGACCAAGATTGGAGTATGCAGCAGTGGTGTGGTCCCCGCATCTAAAGAAGCATATTCACAAGTTAGAAAGAATCCAGAGAGCAGTACTAGATTGGTTCAAAGTCTCAGAGAACTGCCATATGAAGGGAGGCTAGACAAATTAAATCTACCAAGTTTAAAAGAGAGGAGAGAGAGGGGAGACATGATAATGATGTACAAATGCACCCGGGGGCTGGAGAGGCTGGATAGGGAGGATATGTTAATTATGGATACAGGAATAACTAGAGGCCACAGCTACAAAGTAAAAAGACCTACCTGCAAGAACGATATCAGGAAGTTTAGCTTCCCCTATAGATGTATTGACAAATGGAATGAGCTGGAGGAGGAGGTGGTAGGGGCAAGGAACATCCATATTTTCAAGAAAAAATTGGATAAAAAGTAGACTGAGAGACGGGACAACACGAGCTTAGCTCAACTCCTGTAAACTACAATTTGGTAAATTAGGCAATTAGGTAAATACCATTCTAATGCCTCATGTCAAGAAGCATAGGTTGCCTGACTATTGGATCACCAATGATCTCATATCCCCCCCTGCCTTGGGGAAATATATGTCTCGCGACCGGTACCTTGATATCCTCGCAGCGCTCCATCTTGTCACCAACACCGACGTCCACCTCCCAGACAAGCTGTGGAAGATTAGGACGTTGTACGAGATGATGCGAGAACGCTTCACCTCATACTTCAAGCCCTTCTGCAAGGTCGTCATTGACGAGTCTCTTGTGCTGTTCCGGGGAAAACTCAGCTTCCGGCAGTACATCCCCTCAAAAAGACATCGCTTTGGCATAAAATTCTTTGTGCTGTGCGACTGCCAAACTGGCTATGTCCTGGACTTCCTGGTCTACAGCGGGAAGGAAGGGGACGTGCTTGTGGACCCCCTCATTGGCTTTGGCGGAGCAGTGGTGCAAGCCATGATGGACCGCTATTTCCACAAGAATCACGTCCTCTTCACGGACAATTACTACACGTCCCCCACTCTCTCAAAGTACCTGCTTGAGCGCAAGACGGGGACTGTAGGCACAGTACGAGGGAAAAGGAAGGGCATGCCAACTTTCCCTCCAAAGACCAAAAAAGGTGATATGTTCAGGAAGAAGTCGGGGCCCATTCTGGCTATCCACTGGCACGACCAGCGGAAGGTCAACCTCCTGAGCACCATCCACAAGGGGGAAATGGTGGAGACTGGCAAGGTGGATCGCCGCACCCAGGCCAGGGTGACCAAGCCCGATGCTGTCCTGGACTACAACATCAACATGAGGCTGGTGGACAAGTCCGACATGCAGATAGGCTTCATTGACTGCCTGCGTACCTCGTGCAGATGGTACAAAAAGTTCTTTCTACACATGGTGGACATGTCCATTCTGAACGCCTACAACATCTACAAGCTTCGGAATGAGAACACACCCAGGAAGTTCAATAGCCTGCGGAGGTTCCAAAAGCAGGTGTTGAAGGAGCTCCTGGAGAAGTATGCTACGCCACAGAGGGCAGTGGCACATGCTGGGCCCGCCGCTACTGACCGCTTGCACAGTGCATATTACATGAATATGCACAGGCTTGTTCCCCTGCCTCAGTCAGAATCAGGAAGAACGCAGCAGAAGCGGTGCCATGTCTGCTACAACACCAGGCTGAGGGCGAGGTCAGGTAAAAAGTCCACCCTGGAGTGTGTGGAGTGCAGGGTGGCACTCTGTGCTGTAGGGTGCTTCTTTGATTACCACTCCAAGCAGGAGTTCTAATAATCATAGTGAAAGTGCCAAAGATAATGACAATAATGTACAGTATATATATATATAGGCAAAAAGTGGAAGTAAAACAATTTATTGTTATACAGCAAAAGTCATGTATTATGAGAACATTTTTACAAATACAATTACACCATAATAATATGTGAAAGTGACACATATGTATATAATAAGTGACATTCATATGATTACAACCTATAGAAATATATAAATCAGTGAAAAAAGACACAATAAATTGTATATCAAATGTTTACAAAGCATATAACTGAGTGAAAGTGACACAAGACCTAATATTTGATGCCCAAAGTATAATAAACACCTGTGATAACGAATAATCAGTGCCTAATATACCAATAACCTACCTCAATTACTAAGAAAATGTACCGTATCGAGTGAAAATGGGCATTATCAGTGACAGTGACACTCTAAAGCATATTTATCAAAGTGAAAGTGACACAAGACCCAATACTTGATGGCCAAAGTATAATAAACACCTGTGATAACGAATAATCAGTGCCTAATATAACAATAACCTACCTCAATTACTAATAAAATGTACCGTATCGAGTGAAAATGAGCATTATCAGTGACAGTGACACTCTCTAAAGCATATTTATCAAAGTGAAAGTGACACAAGACCCAATATTTGATGGCCAAAGTATAATAAACACCTGTGATAACGAATAATCAGTGCCTAATATAACAATAACCTACCTCAATTACTAATAAAATGTACGGTATCGAGTGAAAATTAGCAATATTAGTGACAGTGATACCCTAATAAACATACTTTATATAATTGGCCTCAAAATAACTATTAAAAATATCAAATAAACAACACATTCTCAATATCAAACACTAAAATCGTCTAAGGGAGATAAACACTTGGGAGCGACGAGCGGCTAGGTGCGTGGTAGCCGTGGCCGGGGCGACGCATCCGAACGCGGGAAGAATTTGCCGCCGAAAAGCACTCTTCTTCCCGCGCTCACCATTATGCAATCACTTGGGCTACAGACCTCTACTCAATGGCATTCTACAGAGGAAGGTTTGTGGAACATTTTCTTTTTTATTCATAACATTACATGCCATATTTATTGAATTACAGATGAGTTAACATAGCCCAAAGATAGTCAAAACCCCCGGTACCACAGCACAGTCGCGAGCTAGAGTGCCTGGGGCTGGAGGGTTAAAGGCCTAACCGAAAACAAAAAAATTGAAAAACGCACAAATAGGTTATCAGCGGTGATAGCCTAACCGAAAAAAAAAAAAAAAAAAAAAAAAAAAATATATATATATATATATATATATATATATATATATATATATATAAATATATATATAAATATATATAAATATATATAAATATATATATATGCAGTGATAGCCGAACCGAAAACATTTTTTTTTTTTTTTTAACCCTCCGGATCCGGGGGCCCTCATATGAGGCGGTTCGCTGTGTCCGGGGCCATTTTCGTACAGTCAAGCTTCATAATTCAGTAGCTACTAATTGAGACCACCTAGAGCAGTCAGTTTTTTTTGCAAATTGTAGAACATCTTGTTGTCTGTAGACTGCCGTTGCGATGACATCGCTACGACGCGTGGTTGCCGAGTTATGATGATTTTAGCGGGGATTTTTAGCCGCGATTTTTACCTCATATGAGGCCTCCCGGACTCCTAACCAGAATACGTTTTGCCTCATATGAGGCTTCCCGGATCCCAAGGGTTAAACAGAAATAGGCCACCAGGGGCGATAGCTTAGCCTAACCGAAAACAAAAATAACCGAAAACAAAAATGATGTAATACCGGTACGCAGAAATAGGACACCATCGGTGATAGCCTAACCGAAAATTAAAAAATTGAAATACGCAGAAATAGGCCACCAGGGGTGGTAGCCTAGCCTAACCGAAAACAAAAATTATATAATACACAGAAATAGGCTACCAGGGGTGATAACCTACCTAAAAAACAAAACAAATATATATATATATATATATAATAGAATATGTAACTAAATATACAATTCACCAAATAGAGATTATATAAAAATAAAGTGTAACTGCACACAAGGGGTTAATATACCGTATCAACAGTGAACGTATTTATTAGGCCTACGGGTGTGGAAGTATTTAGTGCGGGTGTGGACGTGTCTCGTGTGGGTGCGGCGTGTAGGTTGCTATTGCAAAGTACCAGACAGCAGCTGACGGCTAACTGCCAACACTGTGTCACACGCAAACACACATACAAACCACCCACAAACACCCCCACACACACCCTACCATACCGTCAGACGCGCCGCTAGCCCCGGCTCCAGGCCCCGCGAAACTATAACAAAACCTAAGCCAAACTAGATCAACAACCTAAGCCAAACTAGCTATACAACCTAAGCCAAACTTGCTCTACAACCTAAACCAAAACTGCTCTACAACCTAAGCCAAACTGCAGCCGAATCCATGCAATATTTCGGAGATATCGGCGTTTGAATGCAAATTATTAGCGCCGCGGCGAAATTACCCCGTCTTACCCTATATTTAAAAAAAAAAAAAAAGCACACACACACACACACACACAACTTGATGGGTCCTGGTAAGATTTTGGATATACTGTATTAACTCTTGCCCATATCTAGTCATGAATCAAACCAATGGAACAAAAACTGTTGGATATGTTGCTTCTGTGAGCGTGACTATTGACCCTCCCTACACGTCTCTTTATCATACTGTGGTTGGATTTATTCACACTGCCTAAATCCATTTTTACACTGCACATTTGCTTCAGTGGATACTGATACAGTGGCATTTAATTCTAAATGAATACTAACTACTTACAATTATTGCTTCTATATGGCATATGGTATTTTTGTAATTATTTTAGCTAATTTAGAATTGCACCTATTTAGCTTGAACATTTTTCAATAAATGTATTGATATGATCAAATGTCATGCCTATTATCTTCTTAAAAAGTTATGTCAGTGACAAATGGCTGCATTAAAGAAGATGTGGATGACTAAACAATTATGTTTATATACTATACTAAAACTTTCTTTTCTATACGGTAGTCTACTTGATGCAGCTATTTCTTACAATCGGTAAAGGGGTAGAATACACAATGCCCTAAAGGTATTCTAAACTGTATTTTGGGAAAATCTTTGGATAGTGAATGTTCCAGTCTCAACCAGAATGATTATAGGTTTTAGTAAGAAATATAGATGAAGCTTTTATTAATGAAGAACATTAAATGATATATGAGGACATGTGTTGAATGCCATTATTTATGGTATATAATGGGGTTCTGGTTATACTCTGCATCTTTTGATCTGTTATTAAAGTATTTCCTTGCATGTTAATATATTGCTTGCCAGGATCCTTGCTTCATTAATCCTTTCAGTGCGGGCTTATTTCCGCTATAATAGGGCTCGTTCAGGCACTCCTGATTGCTTAACCCTTTCACTGCGGGTGACGTTCTGGAATGTTTTGGCAAGTTACAGCAATTTCCAGGCTTTAAAAGCCTGTAAAAAACGTAAAAATTGAGTGACAGTGGGCGGGAGCGTGAGGGGCCCACCTCCGACCCTCAGAGCACCGAGCGGCTCACTGAGCTAGGCTGTGTCTCACGCGGGTCTCTCTCTGTCTCTCTCACCAGTGTAGCCAAGCGAGCGAGTGTTACATAATAGCGGGGTTCCCGCGTTTCACTGGGACCACTGCGGGTGAAGCAGACCACGTACAGGGTCCGTTCTGGTCTCATTTTGAAGCTATTTTCGTCTAGTTTTCGGCAGAATACACTTCATTTAATGCAGATGCTTGATTTATCATTCAGGAGTGCCTGAATATGCCCTAAATAGCCCAAACATAGCCGCAGCCAAAGGGTTAAGCAAGTGCCTGAATGAAATGAAATATTTACAGCAAAAAACTAGTAGAAAATAGCTTCAAAATGACACCAGAACGAGCTTCGTAGTGCGCGGGGTTCACCCGTAGTGCTACCAGAAACATCGGCAATATTCGCTAATTATTAGCAAAGTAGAGCTACATTTGCCTTTGGCAGCGCTGCATATATCTCGCAAGAGATGGGAGGGGACTCTCAGTGCCGAGGTAGACGTGCTGGAGAGCGGAGGGCCTGCCGCGCTCCCGCTCACTCGCACTTGTCTCCACAGGCTTTAATAGGCTTTAAATTATAGTAAATTACCATGGCGTTCCTGAACGACTTCCGCAGTGAAAGGGTTAATTCCACTTTTGAAAGTGAAATACCCTTTATCATCCATAATAATATGAGTGACAATTTGCAAATAAATGTTCAATTGTTTATTTTTTAAATGCAAGGCTGTCATATAAAGAACTGTGTCGTCATCAGAGCTTCAGCCTGACGTTAGATTCTTTTAATCAGATAACATCAATTATCATTATATTTTAGCTATAGTTGACCTTCCAGTAATGCAGTTACTTTCTACCCTAATCTTAGCCACTTACAATACTGCACTATATTAGTGAATAGAGATTAAAATTTAAAGGCCTAATTGATGTTTGGCCTAAGCCAGTCACCCCCTTTTTATTTTTATTTGTTTATTGATATTTTGTTCACGGTAATAGGCGACTTCACAGATGGGATTTTGTGTTCGAATTGTGCCATAAGTGGCTTGAAATGTGGCACAGATGCTTGTTGAACAATTTCAAAGGCTTTAAATTTGTGTAACAGCCCCATACAAGGTCAATAGGTAGGAACAGTTAAGATTATATATGGCATTGATGGGCTTCAGCAAGATTTTTAGATTGTCTGCTATGGCCCATTTTTTGTCATCAGTCAATCGAATCAAACAATACTTGCAATTGTTGTGAAATGTGCCCATCAGTTTTGGGCTAGAAAAATAACTGGTAAACATTTATTTCTAGCCAGACCTTGGCCTTGATTACATAGTCTGTCAAACTTACTACTTGGCGAGACACTTAGTACTGATCATGTAGCAGCTTTTTAATTCCTTCATCTCTTGCCTATAGACTAAAGAATCTATACAAATACATGTTGGTATACGCCAGTTATTACCGTATGTGTGTTCCTTTGCTTTTATCTTGTGTCGTCCCAGTTTTGGTTTGTTTATTTTGCAAGTTTTACATTTTAATTGCTGGTGCTAGAAATGAGATGTTGGCTTTCACTATATAATGGTCGCAGGGAGGTATGACATAATTTATAATTTTTGGGAGGTTCCAGGACCTTGTTTACCAATACTATGTCTGCTTGGCTTCAAGCTTTCTTTTTATTAAATAAATATAACTAATTACCTGTCTATATTTTCATTAATGAATTGATTTAGATCTGTGACTAGTTTTTTTTTTAAATACAGTATACTGTATAGTATACGCTAGCATTTTTCTAACAAACTTAAATTGTTTATGTTTGAAAATTATAATTGAAATAAGCAAATAAATTTTTCTATAACTAAGCCATCATATTTTACTACTATATAGATATACAGGATGTTCTGCTAAAATTTCAATACTGTATTGGTACAGTAGCAATTTGCCTATTCCTGCTTTTACTAAGTCAGTGCCACTAAATACTCATTCACCAAACAGTTTATTGTAACTCACATTAAATCATCAATCGCTAGATAACATAAAATGATATAACATATGTAGATGATAAACAGGCACTGGGTTTATTATCCCTTTCTCTGCGGGCTTATTTGCACTATTTAGGGCATATTCAGGCACTCCTGAATGATTAGTCAAGTATCTGCATTAAATGAACTGTATTCTGCTGAAAACTAGGCAAAAATAGCTTCAAAATGACACCAGAACGAGCTTAGTAGGTGGCGGGGTTCACCCGCAGCATTGCCATAGACATTCGGGAAAATTCACTAATTATTAGCACTCGCTCGCTCGGCAACACTGTCGTCACCCGCAGGGAAAGGGTTAAGGTCATCCAAATTAATTTTGGTAAGAATGGGAAGAATGAGGTGAAAGACGCAGTGAGACAAATGAGAGCGGGTAAAGCAGAAGGTATGGATGGTATTGCTGTGGAGTGTATTAACTTCCAAAAAGCTGGCATGCTTGTTTACATGACCGTAGTGCATGGCGGGTATATTTACCGAAAACAAGCTTCATTTCATGTTTTTTCATGCATAAGCAAGAGCCAGAGCGTAATACAATTATATATCCGTGAAAGGGCGATAATAGAGCTTTCCAATGACACCTGATTTATCGTTGTACGACCACGGGTTCTCTTACAACGATCGTGTAACCGGAGGCGAGAATACCCTAAAATGAGGTATTTTTCCCTTTTTTTTTTCTTGTTGAGCGAGGTTGGGAGGTGGTGATGAGAGATAGTATGTGTCAGTGACAGCCACAAGGTGGTGGTGAGCGGTCCAAGGCCAGCTATCATCCCCCCAACACGCGGTCTCTCTCTCATAATGTCCTCAAAATGGCACCCGTCATATGAAGAATGCCGCAGGCATGGCCAATATTCTCTCTCCCGTCATATGACGGTTACCGTCGGTTGAGGGTTAAGAAGGGAAGATATGTGATAATAGATTGACTGGTGAGACTACTCAATGTTTGCTTTGTTGTGTCAATGGTACCATTAGACTGGAGGAGTGTATGTATTGTGCTTTTGTACAAGGGGAAGGGAGACCGGCAGGAATCTTCATGTTATAGAGGTATTAGTTATTATCAGTGGTTGGAAAGCTGTATGGCAGGGTTTTGATAGAGAGGATAATAAACGGTACAGAAGGTGCACTAGGAGAAGAGCAGTGCATTTTAGGAGGGGAAGAGGGTGTGTGGATCAGATTGTTTGCAGTAAGACAGCTACAGTATGCGAGAAGTATTTAGAAAAAAATAGGGAGATATTATAATGTAAAATTTCTAAAATAAGCAAACCAAAACTTAGACGAACACAGTAAAAAGACAAAGCACTGTACCAGTATATACAGTACAGTACACAGTCAGAGAATTTCAAGATTTCTACCATATTTCCCAGCATACCGGTATTAGCTGTAATGGCTTACCGGTATACTGTATTTCCTGGCATATAAGTCACAATATTTTACTTCCAAAATCTGCTTTTAAAAGCTATTGCGTCATATGTGCTGATGGTATTACGGATGATTTTACAAATCACAGAATCGGTCATCATTGAATATTTTATAGTTTTGAAAACTAAAATACTTTATAGTTGAACTGTACTTTTCAAAACTATAGCGATGGGTGTAAGGTACTTCACATATTTATTTGCAGTCTTCTTGTAGCTGTTTTAAAAGTTTTCAAAAGAATAATTGAACTGTAAATTTACAAATAAATAAGATATCCTAGTTTGAATGGTGATTGTAATGATTTGAAATATTAAAATTATATTTTTGTACAATTATTAATTATTGTGTGTTAAGCTTGATATACCGGTACAATTAAATTAACTGCATTTATTTATATTTCATCCAATTTACGGGGTTTGAAAATACATGTGGGAAAATACATGTATATCCCGCTTGGTCCAATTGCAGACACATTTTGTGTTGTACCAACATACATAGTTCATATAAATACTATACATAACAGTTATAGAAAACATACTGTACTGTATTGTTTTCAAATATGAAATGTTAGAAAGAATGCAACGGTCGTTCCGGAAGCATAGTATTTAAAAGTGTGTAAAAACAACTCTTCAAATACCGTGCCATTGCTGGGAAATATCTCAAAATTGGATGACACATAGGAAGTAGTGCCATCTCTCCATACCATATCTTCCATTTCTCCCCCCCCTCCCCCTTCCTCAACTTGACCTTTTATTTTGCACAGGTTCTAGCACTTCATGAGTTTAAAAAAAAAAATGGTACACAAGATAGTACTGTATCAAAGGCAGTATAGTACAGTACAGTACTGTACTTTTTTAGTAAATACTGTACATAACTGTACTGGTTACCTAAACTTAATGAAAACTAGAGGGGCACTCAGTAGAGCCTACACTGCCTACACTGGCTGGTTCTGTACCATTAATATCATAGGCCTAAACAAAAATCTGGATTTGGGTTCCAGGATGTGAACCGAATCGCCTCCTAAATTGAACCACTTCTTCGTTGGCACATAATCTAGCAGCCCACCAAATTTTATGAAATATCCGGATTGCTTCCTAAATTGAATCACTTCCTCCTTGCTGCATTTTCTATCTGTCCACCGGAGTTTGGCAAGTTCAATGTAAAACAGAATTTATCAGCCTCTCACCTGCTAAATGCACAGTTTGGATGCTAAATTTGGATCAATTCAAATCGCCATCTGTGGGGGGCCTATATACAGTATTGCCACTTAATGATAATTTACCATAATTTAATACAGTTATCAATGCCAATGAAATAGAGCCTCAAAATGTCACTAATATTAAGTTACCGATAGCAAATTGCTGTAAAAAGTACTCCTGTTGGCTCTGGATTATATACAAACATAATACTGTGTCTTAAGGATAAACTTAGTACTGTACTTACCTGTACTGTACCAGTATATTAATACAGAAGCATTTACTGTACCGGTATATTCTTACAGAACATCCTGTTTTATATATTCTTACTAATATGTTGCACAATCTCTTTATTCTGGTAGTGGCACATTTTGTGGTTATAAATGTTCTTGCAAAATTGTAGTGGGTATACTGTAGTTGATATTGCATTAAATTTGATGTCTTTAGTAGTTATTAGCAAGGGCTCTTGTATTGCAATTCAACTAACATTTCAAGTGTAGTACCAGTAGTTAATATTTATTACCGGTAATATAATACTGTACTGTATATTCCAGGACACTTACAACTTGACTTTCTTTAATTTTACTCTTATGGCAGTCACACAAGCATTTATTATGGCAATTTTTGGGACTCATATTTTGCATTGTTAAGAACTACAAGACTGATGGCTGAATACTGCCATACCAGAAATGTATATCAAGTGAAACTCATCTCTTTTGATCTATTTGGCAGTGTAAAATACATGAGTTACCAGGGTGATAGCCTGAACAGGATATATACCACATGGTTGAACATTCACCTCTGTCTTCGGACTTTGTTCATCAAAAGACTTAAGATGTACAGTACGGTACTGTATGTCCAAACTGAATACCATTGATCAGATACCTTAGTATTTTGGAATTTGTCCAAAAGAAAGTGAGAGATTGTCCGCACCGAATACCTACTCTGAAAGACTTTGGTTTTCTGGTTCTGTGGTCTGACAAAGAAGTTTTATTGTATAAATTGCTGGAAACAGTGCTTGTGTGACACTGGCTTTACTCAAGAACTTTTTGGTGTTTCGATCTATAAGCGAAGCATGCAAGAGATTCATAAATTTTCCTTCTTCACTGCCACCACCACCACACGATACACTAGGAGAGCCGCTGTCCTTAACCCTCCCCTGCTCCACCACCGATGGTCTCCTGGCCAATGTTCCTCCCCCCCTGTACTCGGCGGTGACCCCAGACTCCTCCCCCGTGAGAGGCCAGACTGGGGGGGTTGTGGAGGGTCTGTCAGTGTTATCGACGGTGGAGGGCATGTCACCTGCACCACCACCACAACCATCATCATCATACAATATAGTTGCTCCACCGTCCACTTCGGGCTCACAGGATAGCTCCATCAGTACGTCCCACAACATCTCACAGAAATGCTCGTCTCGTGGCTTATATTTTTGCATTTATGTCTTTGTGTCATGTCATACAAAGATGCTCGTCTCTTGGCTTTTTTCTTTGCACTTCTGTTTGTGTCAAATCATACATAGATGCTAATTTTATGGCTTTTTCATGCACTTCAGTTATTTGTATATTATCATGCATATCTACTCATGTTATGGCTTTTTCTTGCATTTAATCTGTTAATCAAATCATAGCTGCTCATCTTGTGGCTTTCTTTGCATTTCTATGTGTACATATTGCTGGTACCTATAATACTGTACTGTAACAACTCCTCTTTCGGACCATGGGGATCCACAATTATGCAGACTTAACCTACTTGTTCAAACTTTGTCTGAATGAGAGAGGTATATATCTGAATACTTGGCTATTTACCTCTCTATCAGACTTAGTCCAATTGAGAAAATCTGTTTCGGACAGTTCAGACTATCATTCCAGTCTTCCGAAAGACTAAGGTGTTTCTCACTTTTTATATATTTGCACTTTCGTATAGGTTGTCCCATGGGTAATCCAAAATAGTGAGGTTTTAATGTAGTTTCCAAGCTGAATACTGTAGTCTTGCTTTGTTGATTATTTTGTTCAAGATTGCATATTTGTTTAATAATATCAGCATGTCTCATGGATTCTTTTGTATTTACATCTGCCTGCATGATTATGGTATCTGTGTTTATCAGTATCTTAGTTTCATATTGTAGTTCTTGCTGCTGTAAATCACATGTACGGTAGCAACACTGACTTAATTCATAGACTGCTAAACCATTAGATCAATCAGTAGATATCAACCAGGACCAAATACATTAGTTTCATCGCATGTCCTAACCTTAACCTAAAAGTATTACCATAGATAAGTTTTCACTGGTAGAAATGGTTTACTGATAAGTTAGGTCTTCTAACTTGCATGCTCAGTGTTTTTTGTTTTCAATAATTCATAAGTCATAAAACATACTATTGTGTATTTGCTATGTATAATCATATTGTGCTTGGCATGTCCTGTTTGTTTTGCTTGTTAAGTGGCACATTTAGTCTGGTTTTAGTGTTTTATTTTACCTGGTATTTTATGAATTACTGTAATTTGTTTGTGAAATAAAGTATTTTATTAATAGCAGCACTGTTTCATAAATAAATAAACTGGCCTTAATGTTTGCAAAGCAGATTGTACCAGTACATACTTACACTTTATATACAAAAGTATCTGGTATAATGTTTATAGCTTATCAGTGTTGTCTGTTGCAAATTCTTTAATAATGCCTTGTTTAAGGGGTCCAACCACTATTTAGTGTACCGGTACTCATGAATATCTCGTATTGTGAAGAAATTCTGTTATTTTCATAAAAGTCATCATCCAACATCCCTTGACATGGCCACTTAAGTTAATTGCGGAAAACCGCTTCAAATTCTATCAAATGCTATCAAAAACACTTTGTGGGACGTTTTCTTAAAATTTGATTTAACAAATTTTGAAATTGACAGGCTCAGTGACTACTAATCGTATGAGAATCGTCCATTTAACATTGGAAAGCACAGAAAAAAATATACTGTCTTGTAAACTCACGAAGGGGTTTTCTTCTATTCCTTCCCGTTCGTGCACATCATATCATCAAAGTCAAGAAATTATGGGAAAAATTCACCAAATTTCTTAAATGTATAATCTTCGTGGGGCGGTTTCTTAAAACGCAAGTTAGCCAAATTTGAAATTGAGAGCCTCAGTAACTAATGGTCGTACGAGGATGGTTTATATACCATTGGAAAGCACTTGCAAAAACTATAAAACTGTGTGACCAAATTTTTTCTACTCTCTTAGTCTCATCTGTTCGTGCACAGCGTGTCGCCAACGTCATAAAAATGGGATAAAATATTTTATCTAATTATCTAATTGCATAATTCCATTATTAAACATAAAATATTATTAGGCCGCAAAAGTTTCAAGAACCACCTTCTGCGAGTTGATTGAACACTATTAACATATGATTCAGGAGTTTTGCAAGATATTATTTTGTGTCGATAATAATTTTACCTTAATTATTACCTGATTAGGAAAAAAAGGGGACTTTATTCCACTATAAGTGTGCCAAATATAATTAATTCAGACAAAATCCAAAGACACGTTCTAGAGTAAAATGTGGTTGGTCCCCTTAGAGGTTTGGACATTATTTTTCTCTATTTAAGGTTAATTTTTCTATTAAAAGCTAAATATTGGTTGAAGTCTATGTATAAATATTGTTGTTTTTATTTGTTAAAGAAATTAAATCCTGTATAATGCTAAATGCTATGGTGCTCTTTGCTAGGCTGTTTAAACATTAATAGTATATTTTATGTTACAGCTGCAAAATATTTGTTTTATTATTACTGGCCTTAGTATATATAATAAAATAAAATTACTTTCCATACTGTACATAACTGAAAATGCATTATGATATTCTGTAAGAGCACCTGTGTGAGATGCCTCGGTACTATACCCATCTGAATTCAAATTTCCTAGGTGGTCAAGGGTTTTTAAGAGACATAATACCATGGGAATATAAGATAGATATACCAATTTGTATATGGTTGCCCAATTAATTCGGGAAAAAAACAAAAATATTTATATATACTGTATACCGGTGTATATACAGTACTGTATATATATATATATATCGGTATATACAGTACTGTACCGGTATATATAATTAGATTAATAAGCATTTTGTGAAAATATACATTAACTATTACACATTATTATACTAAATAATTTGTTTAACTATTTTTTGTTATGGGTATTATTTTCATCGATTTTACAACCAATTGAACCACCACAGGTCTAGGAATTAGCCAATCTATCCTATATAGTTGGCCACCTACCTGTCAACAACCTTGGCTAAGATAGTCCAGCTCTGGACTCCTACCTTACTTCTTTAATGGGGCCATAGGACAGGATGTTGCCAGTTTGAGTGTCTGAAATTGCCCATCTTGTTATTGATAAGTTTGTTTGGCGTTTCTTTAAATATGTTGGGATTTACAAATTATATCTTGGGATTTACAAATTATATCTTGGGTTATTGCTTATGTTAATTATGAAGTGCTTTAACATTATGTAATTTATGTCTTGAATGATAGACTTTTAAAATTGAAATACCTGTATATGTTGCAAGTTTACCATATCTCTCTCTCTCTCTCTCTCTCTCTCTCTCTATATATATATATATATATATATATATATATATATATATATATATATATATATATATATATATATATATATACACAGTAGGGGCTCACATAGAACGTGTTCGCATAGAACGAGTCGCTTATAGAACGCCGACCTAAAATATTGTTCCAAAATTTTCGTTAGGAACGAATGTGATCATATAGAACGATTTCGCCATCAAAATAGGGCAAATCCGAGGAGTTCTCATATGGAGCTCCGAAATATCGTACGCTCCTGACGGAAATTTACGCTTACAGTGAACATTGACCATATTGGGCCACCAAAATTCCGCGATCACATAGAACGGCCTCGTTTATCGACCAATTTCTCATTCTATGTGAGACCCTACTGTATATATATATATATATATACCGGTATATATATATATATATTTTTTTTTTTTTTTTTTTTTTTTTTTGTATCTTGATTAGTGTATACAGTACAGTATATACCAATATATAATGTTGCAATAAGCTACTACAGTATGTACTGTGTAACTAAGATTAATTTGTGGAGCGTAGGATATATTATATGTAACTAAAACCAATTTGTGTGCAGCATTCCTGAGTGTGACGAAGAGCCCCAGCATGGGTGGCATAGTACCAGTGTCAGGAGGTCTTGTACCAGTCGGAGGTGGTGATATGAAGGTGTACCCCTGTAAGACTGGTGGTGCTGCTGATGATGATAATGACAGTTACCTGGAGGATGACCATGATCCTTGTCCGGACTTTAAGCCCATCGTGCCCTTACCGGAGAAGGTTGAAGTGCGCACCGGCGAGGAGGATGAACATGTTAGTCACTCGCTTACTAAAGCTGGTATCACACGAGCACCTTTTTCTTCTAAGTTTTGTCAATTTCATAATTATAAGTGTGTACGATTACAGTTATCTAAAATTCATGTATATACTGTAGGTTATTTTTTTTTTATTAGTTACCATCTTGTCACTATATACACATTCCCAGCCGTAAATTTAATCCTCGCAATTTCAATTTTTAAGGCAAGAAGAACTTTAATCTTGTTGCCCTTTAAAATTGTCAATTGGTTGAAATTGTTATACAAAGGAAGACAAACAACAGACCTAATGGTCCTTACTATGCTGTTTGTTAAAACATTTTTTATTGCCACAGCCGTGTGGAGAATGAGCAGATCGAGTTCTTTGACCTGAATGTTGGGTTGAAACAGGGGTGTGAGTCTGTGAGATATCCTCGTGGTTGTTTACTGTATATATGGATGGAGTCATTAAAGAAATACAAGGAAGAGCAGTGGATGTTGGTGTATCGCTGATAAGGGAGGGAAATGAGTGGAAGCTGCCTGTACTGCTGTTTGCTGATGATACAGTTCTGATGAGCGATAATGAATGGGAGTTGCAGGGTCTGGTAAATGTATTTGGAACAGTGTGCGAAAAACGGAATCTGAAGGTAAATGCGGGGAAGAGCAAGGTTATGGTCTTCAAAAGGGGTGAAGCCACAGAGTGTGAGGTGAAGTTGAACGGTCAGACTATGGAGATTGTCAGCTCATTTAAGTATCTGGGCAGTGTGTTGAGTAAAGATGAGACTATGGATCAAGAAGTGCGGGAGAGGGTACAACAGGGGAAGAGGGTTGTAGGAATGCTGAAAACAGTAACAAGAGATAGGGTGGTCAGTATGGAAGTGAAGAAGTCCTTGCATGACAGTGTGGTAATCCCGACACTGACTTACGGAAGCGAAGCATGGACGTTTGAGAGGAGACTCGGACCAAGAGTGAGAGGAGTGGAAATTAGTTACTTGAGAAGTGCGTACGGAGTTACATGGAGGGATAGACAGACGAATGAGGAAGTAAGAAGGAGGTGTGGTGTGGAGGTAGATGTGCTGGAAAGTGTGAAAAGGAACACCTTGCGATGGTTCGGCTATATGGAACGTATGGGAAGCGAGAGAATGACTAAGAAGGTGTACGAGAGCGAGGTGGAAGGACAGAGGAAGAGGTAAACTGAAAGAGAGGTAGAAGGATGTAGTGAGGAAGTATTTGGATGAAGGCGGTGCTGGTTGGGAGGAGGGGCGTCGACTGACTGGGGAAAGGTGCATGGGGGCAGTTCGTTCATGGCCACCCCTTCGAGGATCACGGCGTCAGGCAATAGATAGATTATTTTTACTATATTTTAGCAGGTTTTAGTTAAGGAATGTCATCTTGTATTGTAGTCTGGTAGAAGGGGTTAATTATTTTTTACATATATTTTGTCAGGTTCTGTTTGAGGAGCGTTCCAAGCTGTTCCGGTTTGTAGAGAAAGAGTGGCGAGAGCGCGGGACGGGAATCATGAAGCTGCTACACAACCCAGCCCAGGGCCATGCCAGGGTTCTCATGAGGCGTGACCAGGTAAGAATAATAACTCCAGTGATAATGTTAGTTAGGTTACACATTTGCTACTTCTTTCCAAAGAGGTCCGCCCCAAGGTCAGTGCTCAGATTTTGTGTATTATCCCTTTTCTTTGTGCATTTTTTGCCTCGCCTATCCCAACAACAATGGACAGTGATGTAGTGATGGCTTCCACGGAACCGGAGAGTGGCGAGAAGACTGGCGTGAAGGCTGGTGTTACCTCGCCACCCCTACCTGCGGTACCGTACCCTGTACTGTACAGTACGGATATCATCTTGGACATCCGGTGTAGTTCAAGTTAGAGACAGTACGAACATTAAATATTTTTATCTCTGACATCCGGACTTCTACGTTTCGCTGAATACTTATTCGGACTATTATAATGTAAAACTTGCAAAATAAACAAACCAAAACTGGACGAACACAGTAAAAAGACAACAAAATGATTAAAATCGTTATGTGGAAACAACAGTTAAGCAAAATAATAATTTTTAAATAAATAAACAATCCACCACATAGGGTGTACATTTGTTTATTATGCAAGTTTTACATTATAATTTCATAAATTTTATTTTAGTAAGCTTTGTTTCCATTTTTTTTTTTTTTTTTTTAATTTGATTGAGGGAGGCAAAAGGCAGAACTGCCTATAGCGAGTGCCTCCCCCATAGTTGAAAGAGTGACAGGGCCAAAATCAAGGGACGTTCGAGCCAAAATGCCTGGACACACGGAGTTTGAAGCAATTTAAGTCATAGGAAGAGGGAAAGACTGATTCTGGGAGAGAGTTCCAGAGCTCAGCTGTTGAGTAGAAGAAAGACAGAGGAACGTTTCACTCTCGGGTTGGAGAGTTGCACAGAGTAGGGGTGGGATTGAGTTGCAAGTCGGGTATCACGTGCCCTACGTAAAGGAGGTGGTATACACTGGGAAAGCTCTGAGGAACACTGATTATTATAGTAGCGATAGAATAGCGAGAGAGATGCAACATTGCGGCGGAGAGAGAGAGATTGCAGAGAGTTGGTGAGTGGATGGGAGTTAATGATACGAAAGGCCTTCCTTTCAACTTTGTCTAGGAGAGCGGTGTGAGAGGAACCTCCCCACACATGTGAACAATACTCAATACAAGGACGCACTATGCCCCTGTACAGAGCAAGAAGCTGTGCAGGGGAAAAGAACCCCCTAAGGCGGTTGAGCACACCCAGCTTCTGGGAGGCTGCCTTAGCAAGACTGGTAATATGGTCCTTCCAACTGAGAGCAGAAGAAAAAGAGACACCAAGAATGTTGAGAGAAGATGAAGGATTGATTTTTGTATTGTTGAAGAATAAGGGATAGTCCGCTGGGAGTTCCTTACGGGTAGATAGATGGAGAAATTGGGTTTTGGAAGCATTAAAGGTAACAAGGTTTTCTCTGCCCCAATTGGAGATAGTATTTAGATCAGAATTTAAGAGTTCTATGGCTTCATTACGTTTGTCGTTGAGGGATTGCTGGCTGGGGCGTTCTGAAAAATTAATGGAGTAGTGTAAGGTTGAGTCGTCTGCGTATGAATGGATGGGAATTGAGGTACAGTTGAGGAGATCATTTATAAAAATTAGAAAGAGAATAGGAGATAGGACAGAGCCCTGAGGAACACCGGAATTTATAGGGTGAGGAAGTGAACAATGGCCGTACACAACCGCGGCTATGGAACGGCCAGAAAGGAAATTAGAGACAAAGGCACAGATGGAGGGATAGAAACCGAAGGAGGGTAGTTTAGAAATTAAAGATTTGTGCCAGACTCTATCGAAGGCCTTCGATATGTCTATTGCAATAGAAAAAGTCTCACCGAAGTCCCGAAAGGAGGATGACCAAGAGTTAGTAAGATATGAAAGAAGATCACCAGTAGAGCGACCTTTAACCCTTAAAGAGCGGCGCTCGACTTAAGTCGTGCACCAATTTGCAGCAAGTTAGGAGCATTATTAAGGCTTTTAAAGGGTTAAAATCGAGTGCAAATGGCCGGGAGAGCAGCGGGCCAGACAGCCGACTCCCAGGGCTTACCGCCGCCCATTAACTCATGTTCCCTGTGTTCTCGAGAGGCCGGCAGTGTAGCCAGTAGTGAGCATAGCTGGGAAAACTATACCGATATATGCTAAACTTCCATGTTCGTGGCACCATTGCAAGAGAACCACGAGTGCTACGTAGCTCGTTCTGGTCTCATTTTGAAGCTTTTAGTGCCTAGTTTTTTGCTAAATAAATTTTTTTCATGCAGATGCTTGATTTATCATGCAGGAGGGCCTGAATATGCCCAAATGAGCCCAAAACACCCCGCTAGACAAGGGTTAAGGAAGCCATACTGGCGATCTGAGAGCAGATTATGAGAAGAGAAATGCTTAAGAAATTTGGAAGCAAGAATAGTTTCAAAAACTTTAGAAAGAAGAGAGCAATTGGACGATAATTGGAGGGTTGAGAGCGGTCACCCTTCTTTGGGACAGGTTGAATGTGAGCAAACTTCCAGCATGAAGGGAAGACGTTAGAGGATAGACAGAGACGAAAGAGTTTGCCTAGGCAGGGAGTCAGCATGGAAGCACAGTTTTGAGAACAACAGGAGGAACACCGTCTGGACCGTATGCCTTATTAGTATTAAGCCCAGAGAGGGTAGAAAGTACATCCTTAGAAGAGATTGGGATATTAGGCATAAGTAAGAGAGAGGAGGGTGGAGAGGGAGGAATAGCACCGGAATCATCCAAGGTGGAGTTTCTAGCAAAAGTTTGAGCGAAGAGTTTAGCTTTGTCAGAGGAAGAAGTGATGGTTGTGCCATCAGAATGGGAAAGGGGAGGGAAAGACGAGGAAGAGAAATTGTTGGAGAGGTTTTTGGCTAGATGCCAGAAAGCTTGGGAAGAGCTAGAGTTGGATAGTTCAGTGCATTTATTATTGATGAAAGAGTGTTTGGCAAGTCGAAGAACAGATTTGGCTTGATTCTGGGCAGAAACATAGGAAGAATGAGAGTCTTGAGTTTTAAGGCGTCTGTACCGTTTGAATGCTTCCTCCTTATTGCGGACAGCAGTAGAACAGGCGTGAGTAAACCAAGATTTTTTAGCATTAGTCTGAGAGAAAGAGAATGGAATGTATGCTTCCATGCCCGATAGGATTACCTCGGTAATGCGTTCAGCACTCTCCGAGGGTCCCCGGCCACGGAAGCAGAAATCATTCCATGGGAAATCAAAGAAGTACATTAGGGTCCCGCATAAAACGTGTTCGCATAAAACGAGTCGATTAAAACGACCGACCTAAAATATTAATATTTAATTTTCGATCAGAACGAATGTGATCACATAAAACGAGTCCGCCGCCAAAGTGGGGCAAATCCGAGGAGTTTTCATATAGAGCGCCGAAATATCGTACAAAACGTACAAAATATCGTACGCTTTCATATAGAACGCCAAAATATCGTACGCTCCTGACGGAAATTTACGCTTCCAGTGAACATTGACGATATTGGGCCACCAAAATGCTGTGTTCACATAAAACGAAATCGCATAAAATGCCCTCGTTTATCGACCATATACTCGTTTTATGTGAGACCCTACTGTACTGCCGGAGAGCCTCCCAGTCGGCAGCGCCAAAGTGCCACAAGCGCCGCCGGCTAGGAGGATCGGGTGGCTGTACTGGAGAGATAGGACAGTTGACAGAGATAAGTTTATGGTCGGAGGAGCCCAAAGGAGAGAAAAGATCGACAGTATAAGAAGAAGGGTTAGAAGTTAGAAACAAGTCAAGAATGTTGGGCCGATCTCCGATGCGATCCGGGATACGGGTGGGTTGCTGAACTAACTGCTCTAGGTCATTTATGATAGAAAAGATGTAGGCTTGTTCACCAGGTGGGTCAGTAGTGTGAGAGGAGAGCCATTGGCGGTGGTGAACGTTGAAATCTCCTAAGATGGAGATTTCTGAGAAAGGAGAAATGGATAGAATGTGTTCCACTCTAGAATTTAGATAGTCAAAGAATTTGGAAAAGTTGGTAGAGTTAGGGGAAAGATAGACAGCACAGAAATATTTAGTAAGAGAATGACAGGAAAGTTTGAGCCACACTTAACGATTTTGATGAGTTATTTCACCTTTACATTTGTCTTTGTACAAGTTTTGGTTTGTTTAGTTTGCAAGTTTTACATTTAAATTTAATGAGGTAATATAAAAGGCAATGTATGCAATGGTTGTGAAGATATTGTTTGTTATAATAACATAACATATCCAATACACGGTTTAAGCAGACTACTGCTTAGCTATACAAATATATCGAAAGGCAACATTGCCAATGTCTTGCAGGTGGGTAACCAAATTCTACGCCACCCTGTACCGTAAAACCGGGTCGCTTCGGACTGCGGTGATAACTTTGGACATCGGCGATAATAAGTACTGTAATTAGCCATTGTCATTATATAATGGCAACGCTTTTTATTTTTTATTTTTTTGTGGGATCCGTTTAGAGAAATGGCAAAGGAAGAGCATGTAAAAGCCCTAGGGAACTGACATGAGTATAATTATGTACACAATTTTTGTTTTATATATACAAGGTGTATCAATATAAATGTGACCCATTAATATGTTCATGATTTATTGCCCAGACAAGAAACTCAAAAAAATATTACATTTCCTAGAAGCTGACATGATAACTATTAAAATAAATGTTTATTTGGTATCTCTTGCTCAAAAGCTACATTTTTACAGCACATGTTCGAAATGTGTGCCTCTGCGCTGATGACACACTTGTAGCCTACGAGCGAAGTTATCGATAACCCTCACACACTCTTGCTTCTGTATGGCACGTATCGTCTGGGTTATGGCCACTTTCAGCTCGGCAATAGATTGAGGATTGTTCCCATACACGTTGTCCTTCAAGAACCCTCAGAGATAAAAATCCGGGGGGGTTCAGATCGGGTGAACGCGGAGACCACTCTGGTTCGCGGCGTCTGCTGATCAGCCGATTAGGGAATCGATGATCGAGCCACTCCATTGTGATGTTAGCAGTATGTGGAGTTGCCCCATCCTGTTGCTTTAAATTTGTTTACCCAACGGGTAATTTGGAATTTATGGGGATAGTTATTAAAGTTGAATTCCTGCGGAAGTTTGCCTGTACCGATTTGAAGGATTTTGTCTCCAGATAAGCAGTGACACACATAGTTTTTTCCTCTATTGTCCAAGGCATTTTGATAGATGATTTTTCAATGTTATGCTATGATCTTCCAAACCTGAAAAAAAGAGAATAATATCATTAATATTGGCAGAGTTATTAACGGTCAAATGGGTCACATTTATATTGAGACACCCTGTATATGACGAAAATTTGTACATTTTTCGCTACCCTGCCAAACTTCTATCACCCCGAAGAAATTTGTTTGTATGAATGATGTTGTGACTGATATAATTTTGTAGTAACATTACCAGAGACAACATCCACCAAAGGAAATTTGTTACACTTGTAGAACGCTCTAGCTAGAACACTTATCATTTAACCTATTGTGTTTTCCACAAAAAAAAAAAATGACTTCGGACATGGAACAAACAAATCGTTTATTATTATTTGCCCTATGAAAATAATTCATAATACTTTGCCATCATTAAAATGGTGGTTAAAGATCAAATAATCATTCTCAGAGTCCAAAAACCCATAAAAATATGATAATATGCTAACCGATTTATGTATTTAGGATAATTCTGGTTATATAATATATATAAATTAGGAGAGGCATATATCTTGTCCAATTTTTTTTTTATCTGCCGTAAGAAACACCAACACATACGTTATACCTATAAAAATGCTCAAATTCATAAAAATGTATATGCAGTGATAAAGTATACATACCTATATATTTTCACTAGGCCTAGTTAATTTTTGAGTTATTGATTTGACAGCATTGGTTATTTTTCCTGCTCAATATTTTCTAAGAGTGAATTCAATGCCTAACAAGAACAGATCCAAAAAGAAAATCTGTTAAACATTGTATATAACCCCCTCCTATACTGATTATACAGGCCTAAAAGTATTGACTGTGCATTTTCCAGTAAGACATCGGACAGGAATAAGCAGCAATAATAAAATATTCATATAAAATAGTAGGAGCCGAAAAATGAATGAAATAAAACCACAAACGTACGTCCGAAGTTCCCCTCCGTTTGTCCGAAGTTATCTCAGCTTTCTTGGCAATAATTTTCCATAAGAAATCACTGTACTGTATGTCCGAAGTTATCCATACATGTCCGAAGTCAGCCACTTTTGAGATGACATCGGACATCATTTAGGATAAGGATAGCTCTCTTATTATGGGGGATAATTTTAGGAGGCTTCCTGGATTACCGCGCACTATCACCACACATCATTTGACCTAGTTAAATCTCTATAATGTGTTTACAGTCAGGAGAAATTGTTAAAAAAACTCGAAAAATTTCCGAAGTTACCCAGTTTTACGGTACTTAAAACAATATTTACAGCAATAATAATAGCTAATGTTTTCTATTGTCATAAATACCAGTTCTCTACATCAGTGGATTCATTAGTACTGTACTGTATTGTATAACTACGCATTACATAACTTCAAAGATCTTAACATTCATACTTTTCATTTATAGTAGATTACAAAATGTATTTTTGATAAGTAAAAAGACACTTTGGAAAATAGTGGATGCATACAGCTACTACAATATTATGTGTGCGTATTGTTCCAGAAGAAAAAGTTTAATGATATAATTTTATTTCCAGACCCACAAGATCTGCGCTAATCACCTGATTGCTTCAAATATTGAACTTCAACCCATGAAAAATAATGATAAAGTTTGGATTTGGGCAGCCCAGGTATGTGACCTTATATTTTTCACTGTACACTGGTTTGAGTGTATTGCCAGTAAAATTGTGGCAACAGCTTAAATGGATAACAAGATACGGAAAAACATTTAATGCATTTAATGATAAGAGTGTTCGCCTCGTAATCGTGGCGCCCCGGGTTTGATTCACAGCTCGGCATAGCTACACAAAAATATTTGAGGAGACGATTTCAGTATCTAAAACAAAGTTTAGCTAATATGGTAACATTGAACATAGTTGAGTCAAAATGACCTGTCTGTACATAAGTATATTGAGACAATGAAAAATGTATATTTTATGAAGAATGTGTAGCCTATTTGTGCACAGTACAGTAATTTAAAATAATGTTTTGTGTTGTTTTTCAGGATTATGCTGATGAAGAGTTGAGATTTGAAAAGTTCTGTTGTAGATTCAAGTCAGTGGAAATTGCTACAAGTTTCCGGGATGCCTTCATGAAGTCTAAGGCTATTGCAAAGGAGAAGGAGGAAAGTGAAACAGTAAGTACTTAGCAAGCTCATATTGTAGATTATTGTAACTATTCTTTGTCGTGAGCCGTGGCATAGTCAGTAGAGCGTCGGCTGCTGATCAAAGGGTCGTCGGATCGAGCCCGCACTGTCAAAATGTTATTGGCTGATGTCAAGCCCGGGCAACTTGACCTAGTGATTCGTGACAAGCGCCTAATGTTCATGGCCACCCATATTCGGGAATTACGGCGTCTGACCTAAAAAAATAAATAAAAAACAAAAAATCCATGTAGGAATGAAGAGGTCCATTTTTATAAAGATTTTGATTAGGTTGATTGTTTAGAAAAAAGAAAAAAAAAGTTCCTCAGGAACTGTAATTATTCTTCATAAAAATGTTACCGTACTGATATAACTTGTAACCCCTTTAACTCTTACTGTATCAGAGGGTATTACTATAAATGTAACCTCCAGTACCAATCATTGGTCAAAATTGCTTCAAAGTCGAGAGAGAGCATCCTCTCAACCCCCCCGAAAGCTGGACGTGTACTGAGCCAGCTTGCACGCAGGACCTTATATACACTCTGAGAAGTGTTGCCAAGATCTCAAAGCAGTGTTTACAAGTCATGGTGCCTGGTACCGCTCGGTACAAGGACCGCATACTACTGACGGACATCGTACGGCGCTGGTACTGGGGAGTTACTTTCTTACTGTCGGCCATTGTACGTCGCTGGTACATAAGGTGTTAATCAAACCATAATTTTGTATTACCGTATTATTGTTATACATGCAGTGGTTTACTGTCCTATTCCATTACAGTGCTGTACATTGTACATTAAGTAGTGAGTTCATTGCTCAATAGGTGGCGTTGTGAGAGTGAGGGTCCGAGTCTAGGAGGTGAGACAGTGAAGTACTGGAGCGAGGCAGCTTCAGAGATGGGGCTGCTTCGAGCCGTGAGTGAGCAACTAAGCCCCATGCGAAGGCAAGATGGCAGGGGCTGGTTGCAGCTGGTTGGGGGGTTGAAGTAAAAATATATAGAAATTAAAAGGATGTTGCTGTTCCCCAGGCTGCCTGGCCGAACAGCCCCAAGGTCCTGAGCAAGACCAAGGCCATAAACGAGCGCCCCCCACAAAACTCTCCCTGCTTGCCACTAATAAAGCCCGGGTGACTGAAGTCACTCCAAGGCGGGGAGCTGAGGAGGGTGCGGAAACGCCCGGGAAACCAAAGCCCACCCAAGGCCCTGTGCCCCTCAGCAATTATGAAGGGAAAGTTGAGGGGCAAAGGAAAAATGTGACGCTTTGGCTCCCAATCTGCCAACCTCTAGGTTGGCAGTAGGGAGGTCAATCCACGGAAGAGACGCCGTCACATGAGATCTAGAAAATATATAAGTAAAAGGAACAGTCAGAGTAAGCTATGGGTATGGCAGAGATCATTCAGCTCTCACTCTGATAGACCAGCCCATCACCACATTAATTAAAGGGTTATCAACTGCAGTATCTCAATTAACCCTCTAACTTGGACAGGTCTTTCATAAATTGAATGATATTTTATAAATGTGACCTGGCATCATATGAATGAAATGGTTTAGTACAGTACACTTTGACTATTAAATATTGTATATGTTGCTGCTTGTACAGAGTGTAAATGCAGTCCCTGAGCCAACCAAGACTCCTTCAGCACCCACTAGCAGCAGTCAGCAGCAGCCCTCCTTGGCAGAGATGTTCAAACCTGCAGCAGGGTCCTGGAGCTGTCAGATGTGTCTAGTGTCTAACAAGGCTGAGAGTGTTATGTGTGTAGCCTGTGAGACACCCAACCCTAGTGCCCCTCAACCACAAACAATCACCACACCAGCTCAGCCACCGTTTGGTAAGATATTTAATTTATGAATTAGCTTGTGCATTATGATATAAGTACGGCTGTTGTTGTTGTTCCCTAAGCTGCCTGGCCGAACAGCCCCGAGTCCCTGAGGAAGGCCATGGCCACGATCGGGCTTTCCCACAGAGCTCTCATTGAGTGTAGATTGTGTTGTTGGCGTAAGTGGTTGTGTGAAATGCAGTCTTCTATGATGTGTTTAATGGTATGGGGTGCTGTGTTATATCCCGGGCAGGTGTCGACGACGGAGTCATCCAGTCTCTTCTGATAGCTCAGGAGAGCTGGATGGTGTCCGCATATCAGCCTGGCCAGGTGGACTCTGTCCTCGCGAGGAAGGATGGATTTCGGGAGGTCGTGCTTGCAGCTGTGTGTTGTCTATGAGTGAGTGGATGGATCGGCGAGAGATATGAGTATGGATGTGCTTCTGGAAGTTGGTTCGGGATGGGCAGGGAGGGAGAGAGGACAGTATTTGTGTGTGATACCGTGTGCTGGGTGTTGTTTTGATATTTCTTGGTGTCTGTGGGTGTGTTGCCATGTAGTTTAGTGGGTGGTCCTGGTTCGTGGAGGCTGCTGCCAGGAATTGAGTGCCTCTCATGTCCAGATGGTCTTTGACTTTGAGGATTTTGGTTTCTTGATGTAGGTGATCTGTGGGTGCAGTAGCTGTGCAGCCTGTAATGATCTTTAGGGCTTTGTTTTGAATAGTCTGTAAGGTCTTATGATGTGTTTCAGCTAGGTTAGAAGCCCAGGCTGGGCTTGCGTATTCCATCACTGATCTTATGTATTGTTTATACACTGGTGGTGGTGGTTTCTTTGTTGTGTCCAAATTTTGTGTGAGCAAGTGACCTGAGGGCGTTAAGTCTGGGTGTTAGTTTCTTTTTAATGTTTGTGGTGTGCTGTTTGAATGTCATATGAGTATCATATGTTACTCCTAGGATTTTGTGTGTGTGTGTATGTGTTAGTTGTGTTGTTTATGGTGAGTTGAGGGATGTATTCGTGTTCTGTCCAGCTTGTGAGCAGGGTTGCGGTGGATTTGGCTGGGGCTAGATTAGGTCTGTAGTGCACCAGCCATGTAGTACACACATACACATACATAACATTTTAAGGCTGAGTGTTCCACACATAAGTGCAGTTTCAGTCTCGTGTCCTAATGGCGGCATTCCAGGCAACCCTGTTAAGGGCTGCTTCACTTGTCAAGTTCTTGGATTTGAGATCGGCGCGTATAGTCCGATCCCAGGTCTTCCTCGGTCCACCCCTTGGTGCAGCTCCCTCCACAATCACAGACCTGCATTTTTTCACCCAATTTTGTTCATCCATTCTCTCCACATGTCCATACCATCCCAGTCTACTTGTACGCATCACCTCGCTAATACTCTTTATACCTAAATGTCTCCTCAGCTCAACATTTATTATTCTATCCTGTAGCCTGGCCCCACACATCCATCTCACCATTCTCATCTCATGGCGCTCCATTCTGTTGACATCCTCTACTTTAACGGCCCATGTTTCTGAGGCATACGTCATTGCACTTCTAACACATGAGGCATACACCTTTCCCTTCAGGGGGAGAGGCATTCTTTTCATGGTCAGGATTGGCATCAATTCTCTGAACTTACCCCAGCCACACCTAATTCTAGCAATAGTGGCAGCCTCGGCCCCACCACCGGCAGAGATGGTATTTCCTAGGTAACAAAACTTGTTCACCAGCTCCAAAGACTCATTTCCAAAATTCACAGCCACAGGATCATCACTTAACACAAGCTCGCCTTTGCACACTACGCACTCAAATTTCTCTATTTCTGACTTATCCTTCGGCAGGGGCCCCTTTATTCTACTACAGCGCTTACTCCCATGGTGTACCCAACATCGACAGATGCTACATTGAATTGAGGTAACGCCCACTCCCTTTCCACACACTGCACATGGGTATGCACCGCTCTTTTCCACATTGCCTCGTCTCAATCTACAATGCGTAACCTTGGTTTCGTTAATAATGACTCTTAAACCCTTGCTCGACATGCCCTCTCTCCACTCTCTGAATTTGGCCTCAGCATCCTGCATACTGTCAGCTATTAGGACTAAATCGTCTGCATAAAACAGTTCCAACGGGAGTCCGCCTCTAAAAACTCTAGACAGTGCCTCCAAGACCATAATAAAGAGGAGGGGGCTTAACACTGAACCCTGGTGGACTCCAACACGGACTGCGAACTCATCACTCAGTACACCCTTCACCCTCACCGCACTTCGCGAATCCTCATACATCTTCATTATCATACGCCATGTAGTGATAGGGTTGAAGGAGATCTGTTGCTCTTTTTGGGTCTTGGTGTGTGCATGTGAGTGTTATGTCATCTGCATAAGAGGCTAAGTTTATTTGGGGCGTATTGGGTGTAGTTATATCGTGCATGTACAGATTGAAGAGTGCGGGCGATAGGACGGATCCTTGTGGGACTCCGTTTGGCTATTACAGAAGTAACTGACTTCATGTGAATACTATGCAGTGAACCCCTATTTTTCTGCAATTTATCAATAAATATGGTCCTAATGCTAAATTTGCACTTAAATAAGAGTCCCGATACTCGGATAAACATTCTTGCGCAGGTCTGTGTGTTTATCTATGGTTTCAATTATAAATTGGGACCAGGTAAACATTCTTGCGCAGGTGTGTGTGTTTATCTATGGTTTCAATTATAAATTGGGACCAACCTCATTTTTGTCATTGCCGTTAAACATACATCACGAAAAAGTCGAAAAGCACTGGATATGGGATGGTGTGATAGTTCAAAGCTAGCCATGGCTCATGGGTTAATTTTGCCAGGGGGTGTACAATAGCAAGACCTTACTTGGCTGCAGCCCAGTAGGCTGATGAAAAAACAGCTCTTCTCTCTCTCTCTCTCAGCTTCCTTCATACTTCTTATGACTTGTGAATGTAATTCAGTAGAATGAGACTTGATTTCTGTGTCCTTATTTATATGGCTTGTTAGCAAGACCCTAATTTGTTTTAGCAATCTTACTAATTTGGGTTTTGAATGTGCGAGTGTACAGTATAAGACCAGGAGACCTCAGCGTCCTTTATGAAAGGGCTATCACACAAGACCTTTTAATCACAAACTTTTTCATGGTCAACATTCTTCTCACAACATTTCAGGAATTTTTTGCACTAAAAATAATGTAAAGCTTGCATAATAAACAAATCAAAATAATATCTGAAACTATGCTTAACACCTAACGAGCAGCCTAGGCGGTAATTAATATGTACCGCCCAGCGGGGTGTTTTTACCCAAAATAGGGTTGTTTACGTGATCATTTGCATGCCTAAATAAGACCCAGAGCGTAAAAAAAGTATCTATCCCTGAAAGGGCATAAACAGAGCTTTCCAATGACACCCCAACGATCCTTGTACGACCGCTAGTTTTCTTGCAACAATCGCGCAACACGAGTGCAAAAACCATGTAATTCGGTACTTTCCCTACATAATTCACTGTGTAGCGAGTGTGAGAGGGTGGAAGAGGGTGGGATTCATATCAGTTGGTCCACCGCGGTGGTCTGGAGCAGTCATACGCTCGCTACTCTCCTGCCACCACTTATCTCTCTCTCTCAGCAACATTACGTGCTGAAAATGGCACACGACTTATGTTGTGAGCCGCCACATAGTCCAAATTTCTTTCACTCGACATCGGTTGCGCGCCGCCAGTTAAGGGTTAAAATATTTTAGTTTTGGTGACAGAATTTTCTAAGAAGTTTTGCTTATAAACTACCAGACCAGTAATGATAAATATTGAGGGAAAAAGCTATCTTATGATACCACCTTTGCTTGTTATTACTCTTGACAATATGGAACAGCCTCTCATCCAATACCGAGTGTACTAAGATAAGAAAACTTTTTTTCAGCTTCCTTCAAGTTCACTTCACCCTCTAGCAGTAGTGAGGCAGTGACCAGCTCTACTGTGGGTTTCAAGTTTATCAGCTCCCCCTCCGTCACCATCACCAAGACCACACAGCAGCCTCCCTCCACCACCACCAGTACACTGTCTGGATGTAAAATCAATTTCTGCTGTTTTTTAAGTTTTATCAATTGATTGCCCTCTGTTCTGTTGTTGTCTGTATATAAGATTGATTGTCTGATTTCTCTAATATTTATTCTCATGTTTATAAAAATGTGAATGTCTTCTGTGTTGATTTGTGTATTGTTGAAGAGTAAGGGATAGTTGTGTGGAAGATTGTGACCTGTAGATAGATGAAGAAATTGGGTTTTGGAAGCATTGAAAGCAATAAGATTTGCTTTGCCCATTTTTCTTCATGTGGGGTCGGCCGAGTATTTTCACCCCAGACACGCCTTTAAATTGGCAGGGAAAGTCAGAAAAATAAGGGAAAAATAAAGTACATCAAGGAGAAGACAATCGGATGTAGTTGGTTGATCAAAACATAAATGTGCTTTGGCCTCACGTTTTGAAGTAACTTAATGGTGGGTCGTATAAATCGGCAAATGAGTGGATAGGACGAGAGGTACAGTTGAGAAGATCATTAATCAAAATTAGAAAAAGAACTGGATATAGACACAACCCTGAGGAACACCAGAGTTGATATGTTTAGGTTGTTGTTGTTCCCCAAGCTGCCTGGCCGAACAGCCCCAAGGCCCCGAGCAAGGCCAAGGCCATAACCGTGCGCCCCCACAGAACCCTCACTGCCGACCACAATAAAGCCTGGGTGACCGAAGCCACTCCATGGCGGGGAGCTGAGGAGGGTGCGGAAATGCCCGGGAAACCAAAGCCCCACCCAGGGCCCTGTGCCCCTCAGCAATTATGAAGAGAAAGTTGAGGGGCAAAGGAAAAAAATTTGACGCTTTGGCTTCCAATCTAGGTAGACTGGGAGGTCAATCCACGGAAGAGACACCGTCACTTGAGATCTAGAAAATATAAAAGTAAAAGGAACAGTCAGAGTAAGCTATGGGTATGGCAGAGATTGCTCAGTTCTCACTCTGATAGACCAGCCCATCACCAGGTAGTTTAGGTAGTGAGTGATAGCTGTCCACAACTGGAGCTATGGAATGGGCAGAAAGGAAATTGGAGATAGAGGTATAGAAACCGGACAAAGGTAGTTTAGAAATAAGGGATTTGTGCAAGACTCTACCAAAGGCTTTAGATATGATCCAGTTTTTAACGCCGTGCACTCCCTTGATTGAGATGGTTAGGGCGTGCCCTTGTTACAGGTACTTAACCAGACATTCACCACAAATCGCTAGACCTAGCTGCCCAAACTCTTACTGTCTAACAATGGCATGGCGTGGGATCGAACTGCAAACTCTTCGATCAGCAGTCCGACACGCTACCGACCATGGCACGGCTTTAGATATGTCTAGCGTAATACCTTTACCTTTGGATACCTTTGGATGTGTTCGCCGCTCCTCTAGCGGCACCAAGGAGCGCGACGCCCCTCGTTATGGGTGGTGATTTGGTGCAGTAGACTGTTTGAAGCGACAGCTCGCTCCCTTGCGAGGATGGGCTCGTCTGGCACTTTTTGCAGTTCGACATCTAGGGCTCTCTTGAAGTTGTCTAACGAGATGTCCCTCATGTCTCTTACTCGCCGTGCGAGTTTGTTGAAGAGAAGTGGGCCTCTGTGTGATAACCAGCCCCTCTTGCAAAGAGCCCATATCACCCCTGTTATTCATCCGGGGGATTTCGCATTCCCAGCCTCTCCTATCACTGAATTTCATGACTATCGGAGTATGTAGGTTTGGTACTAAACCCTCTGCGATTTTCCATGTGTATATTATTAGGTAACGTTCTCTTCTACGTTCCAGTGAGTACAGATTCATTGCTCTTAAACGCTCCCAATAGTGTAGATGTTTTATCGAACTTATATGCGAAGTGAAATTTCTTTGTACACTCTCTACGTCATTTATTTCACCTGCTTTGTATGGGGATGTTAATACGCTACAGTATTCAAGCCGCGGTAGCACTAGAGATTTGAAGAGCGTTATCATAGGCAATTCACCGCGTGTTTTAAAAGTACGCAGAATCCAACCCGTTAGACGTTTCGCAGCCGCCACTTTGACCTGGTTATGTACTTTGAAACCCATATTTTCAGACATTAATACCCCAAGGTCTTTCACACTGTCTTTCCGTTCTATTATGTGGTTAGATTCTGTTAAGTAATTTGTAATTTCTTTAACACCATTATTATCTCCGTACCGTATTAATTGGAATTTTTCCTCATTGAATTGCATGTTGTTTTCCCTGGTCCACTGGAACACTACATTCATGTCTTCCTGCAGTCGGCCCGTGTCCTCTTGTGTGTTTACTATCTTACTTAATTTTGTGTCATCAGCAAAAGACGACACCGTACTGTGTCTGGTGTTGGTATCTATATCGCAAATTAGTATGAGGAACAGAAGGGGCGCTAGCACTGTTCCTTGGGGCACTGAGCTTTTGACATCCGAAGGCTCAGAAGTGACTTGGTTTACTGCTACCGATTGTTTTCGGTTTACGAGGAAATTGTATATCCACCGTCCGATTTTCCCAGTTATACCTTTTGCTTTCAGTTTGTGGGCTATTATACCATGGTCACATTTATCAAATGCCTTAGCAAAATCGGTGTAAATGACATCCACGTTTTTCTTTTCTTCTAGCGCTTTAAGAATTTTGTCATAGTGTTCCAAAAGTTGTGAGAGACATGATCTTCCCGCTCTAAACCCATGTTGACCGGTGTTGTGTAGTTCATTTGCCTCCATGAATGTTGAAATTTTGCTTCGCAGGACTCGCTCGAAAACTTTAATGATATGAGAGGTTAGAGCTACCGGGCGGTAGTTTTTTGGTAGTGCTTTACTCCCTCCTTTATGCAGTGGGGCAATTATTGCATTTTTCAAGCTATCTGGTATGTCACCAGTGTCTAGACTCCTTCTCCACATTATAGCCAGGGGTTTTGAGAGGTTTCCTTACATTTTTTCATTAGGATCGAATTCCATGAGTCCGGGCCTGGTGCCGAGTGGGATGGCATGTTGGAAATGGCCTCTTCTATGTCTTTTGGACCGAAATCAATATCCAGCATCTGAGGGGTTTCCGTGGGGGAGGTTTCCATGAAAAATATATTTTGGTCTCTGATGACTTTTGTTTCATCAGGCTCACTGAATGCCATTTCATATTGCCTGCTTAAGAGTTCGCTCATTTCCTTTTTGTCCCCTGTGAAAGAGCCGTCCCCTTTGCTCAGTGGGCCGATGTTTGATGTTGTTTTAGCCTTTTGTTTGGCGTATGAAAAGAAGTATTTGGAATTTTCCTTTATACCTGCAATAGCTTTCCTCTCCTCTTCCATATGTTGTAGTTCATATGATATTCTTAGCCTTTGTTCAATTTCCACAATTTCTCTATCTATTTCGACCTTTTGCCTATCCTGTAGATTTTGATGTGTGCGTCTTTGTGTGAGTAATTTTCTTCTTCTGTACAGCCTCCTCCTTTCCCGATCTTGTTTGCTTCTTCGTTTTGTTTGTCTTGCAGGTATATGGTGGCTACAGATTTGGGTCATGGTTTCTGTTATTAAGACTAGACATTCTGCTGGTGTCAGGTTATCCATTAAATCTTCCCAGTCTATTTCCTCCATTTCTTGATTTACCTCTTCCCACCTAATGTTTTTGTTATTGAAGTTAAATTTACTGAAGGGGCCGGTTTTTGTTCTCGATTCTGAGGTTGTCTGTACACTTTCTAAGGTGGTTTTGATCTCAATTAATTTATGATCTGAGTATGTTGTGTCCGATATGTTAATGCTGTGTACTAGAGAGTCGTTGTTAGTGAAGACCAGGTCTAAGATATTGTTTTCCCGTGTGGGTTCAGCAATATGTTGGGTAAGACTAAAAAATCACAAAGTTCAAAAAGCTCTCTTGTATTAGTATTTGCTTCTCCGGTGTTATTTGCCACTAACTGGTTTTCTAGTTGTCTCCATTTAATGTTTGGTAGGTTAAAGTCTCCTAGCCATATAATATTTGGTGTTGGGTTCCCCAGGGTTTCCACTTCTGATTTTATTTTGTTGAGCTGGGTTTTGAATTCTTCTCGGGATGAGTCTGGAGGCCTGTATGTAACAATAACTGCTAAATTTAGGGATTCTATTTTAACTCCAAGTATTTCCACCACTTCATTACTGTTATTTAGGAATTCAGTACATATCAGTGAGTCATGTATGTACAAGGCTACACCTCCATGTGATCTATGCGTTCTGTCCACCCTATGTAGGTTGTAACCAGGAAGAAGAGGTCTCACTGAATTCCCGAAGGAGGATAACCAAGAGTTAGTAAGATTAGAAAGGAGATCCCAGTTGAGCGACCCTTAACCCAGGGACTGCTGCCAGACTCTTAAGAGGTTCTACTGGGCGAATGCGGCCAGACACTTAAGATCCAAGGCCTGAAAATAAACCTTGTGTAAAACCCAGTGGCACTCAAAACAAAGCAATTTGTGATTAGGTGAGATAATTCCCCTCCATTACTTTCTACCACTCCTACACATGTGTCCCCCCCCCCCCCCCCTAATTCCCCTCCTCTCAAGCCTAGAGGCAGACTAAGGTCTCTCTCATTCTCTCTCACACCACGCACTCGGTAAGCACATGACCACGCCTTAGAACCAAATTGGAGATGTTGGTGCGGTAAATAAACCGATAAACAAGGGAATGAGAGGTTGGTGCGGTAAATAAACCGATAAACAAGGGAATAAGAAGAAAAACAGGTGATAATTGGGGGGAAGGGGGAGTTTTGACACATGTGGAGGAGTGATAGGGGTATTGGAGGGGAATTATCTTACTTAATCACCTATTTGTTTAATTTAAGTGCTACTTGGGCCTTTTAAAAAGCTTTTTAGGCCTTACCTCTTAAGACGATCGTCGCCTTTACCCACCAAAACCTCTTTAGAGTGTTCTCGCCGTTCCAGGGTTAAGGAAACTTTACTGCCGATCTGAAGGTAGATTATAGTAAGATAAATGCTTAATTATAATGTAAAACTTCCAAATTAATCAAACCAAATCAGGGACGACACAATATATAGACAAAACAAAATTATCAAAATCGCTATGTGGAAATAACACTTGCAAAATAAAATTTTGAAATAAAAGAACACAAAACAACCACATAGGGTGTACATCACTACATGAGCAAGCTTATCTATTGAATAAAGAATAGATTTAAACACTTGAGAGATAAATTAAAGAAATTAGATGATAGTTGGAGAGTTGAGAGCGGTCACCATTCTTTGGGACAGGTTGAATGAGAGCAAACTTTCAGCAAGAAGGGAAGATGTTAATGGAAAGTCTGATGTTTGTATATAATTTTGATTGTCTGATGTCTATATAATTTTGATTGTCTGATCTCTTAGGTTTATTAATTGATTTCCACTGTTGATTGTAAGATTGGTTGTCTTATTGTCTGGAGTAAGATTAATTTTCTTTAGTTGTCTGGATAGAAGATTGATTTTTGCTGTTCTCTTAGGTTTATAGATTTCTTACCTGTTTGAGTTGCACTTCTATAACTACAATGCAAATTCGCTGCCTGCTTGAGTTGCACTTCTATAACTACAATGCAAATTCGCTGCTAAATACCAAGTTTTGTTGAGAGAGAGGGTTATTCTACTTGTAGTGGTGCTACTACAGTTGTTCAAGCTCCAGCTGTCTCCCCTACCTCCGACGCCACCACTAGCACCACTAAGATTTCTATAACACACATGGAGAGAATGGATGATCAGAACTGGGTGAAGAAATACCGGACTGTGAACGTGGGGGGAGCTGTGCATAGGGGTGAACCTAGAATGACTTGGGCTCGGGTACTCCGGTCCGATCTCAAAATAAAGAACTTGACAACAAAGGCAGTCCTTAACAGGCCTGCCTGGAAAGCTGCCATTTAGGACGTAAGACTGTAACCACATTCTCTATGGACAAAACGGTCTTTAAACTTGTATGTATGTATTTGTATGTACTACAGTAGTTAACCGTAATCTATTTATGATTTCCAGTTAGCTTCAAGTTTGGTGTTGGTGAGAATGATAGAGGATCTAGTGGTAGTGGTAATGTGGTTCAAGCTCCAGCAGCTTCCCCCATACCCGACACCACCACCACTAACACCCCCAAGGACACCAGTAAGTTCTCTCTGAGTGGCTTCACCTTCACCACCACACCTACCATCAAGCCAGATCAGCCCCCCGCCGAGGACGTCCCCACACAGGCGCCCCCGGAGGATAAGAAGAAGGACTCTGTTTTTGCTGGGTTCTCCTTTGGCTCCAGTCCCGCCAACGCCGGTCAAACCGCTGGCTTCATGTTTGGTGCAACAGGAGCCACACCCAAGTCTGAGGATATTGCAGGTTAGGAAACATTACACCTTTATTCTCTCTTTATAATGTAAAACTTGCAAAACAAACAAACCAAAACAGGAATGACACAATACAAAGGCAAAAGAACTCGTCAAAATTGCTATCTGAAAATAACGTTTTAATATAATATAATTTTTGAAATAAAAGAACACAAAACCACCACATACAGTAGGGTCCCGCATAAAACGTGTTCAGATAAAACGAGCGACCTAAAATATTAATATTTAATTTTCGATAAGAACGAATGTGATCACATAAAACGAGTCCGCCGCCAAAGTGGGGCAAATCCGAGGAGTTTTCATATAGAGCGCCGAAATATCGTACGCTCCTGACGGAAATTTACGCTTATAGTGAACATTGACGATATTGGGCCACCAAAATGCTGTGTTCACATAGCACGAAATCGCATAGAACGGCCTCGTTTATCGACCAATTTCTCGTTTTATGTGAGACCCTACTGTACATACATACATACATACATAAAATTTTAAGACCGAGTGTTCCATACATACGTGCAGTTTCAGTCTCTTGTCCTAATGGCGGCGTTCCAGGCAACCCTGTTAAGGGCTGCTTCACTTGTCAAGTTCTTGGATTTGAGATCGGCGCGTATAGTCCGATCCCAGTTCTTCCTCGGTCCACCCCTTGGTGCAGCTCCTTCCACAATCACAGACCTGCATTTTTTCACCCAATTTTGTTCATCCATTCTCTCCACATGTCCATACCATCCCAGTCTACTTGTACGCATCACCTCGCTAATACTCTTTATACCTAAACGTCTCCTCAGCTCAACATTTCTTATTCTATCCTGTAGCCTGGCCCCACACATCCATCTCACCATTCTCACCTCATTACGCTCCATTCTGTTGACATCCTCTACTTTAACGGCCCATGTTTCTGAGGCATACGTCATTGCACTTCTAACACATGAGGCATACACCTTTCCCTTCAGGGGGAGAGGCATTCTTTTCATGGTCAGGATTGGCATCAGTTCTCTGAACTTCCCCCAGCCACACCTAATTCTAGCAACAGTGGCAGCCTCGGCCCCACCACCGGCAGAGATGGTATCTCCTAGATAACAAAACTTGTTCACCAGTTCCAAAGACTCATTTCCAAAATTCACAGCCACAGGATCATCACTTAACACAAGCTCGCCTTTGCACACTACGCACTCAAATTTCTCTATTTCTGACTTAATCTTCGGCAGGGGTCCCTTTATTCTACTACAGCGCTTACTCCCATGGTGTACCAAACATCGACAGATGCTACATTGAATTGAGTTAACGCCCACTCCCTTTCCACACACTGCACATGGGTATGCACCGCTCTTTTCCACATTGCCTCGTCTCAATCTACAATGCATAACCTTGGTTTTGTTAATATTGACTCTTAACCCGTCCAGCCCCGGCTAGTTTTATAATGTTTGTTCACCAGAACCCGGCCGGTTTTCAAAAAATTGTTTTATTCCAGAAACAATAGCGAATGGGTTAGGAATGAAGGAAAAACCACGAAAAACCGCTCAAAAAGCTTAAAGAATGGTCCTACAGAGTCCCCGAAAACGTATTTTACAAGAGTAAAAAATTGAAGGCAATTACCCCAAAAAAACAGGTTATTGCACGCTCACGCGCACGCACGTGGACTTTGAGAGTTTTCAACCATTGGCACGGTTGCGTGGGATACGTACACAGTTCCCATACAAATCTGAGCCCTCTTGAGTGGCTACACCTGAGGTTACGGTCGGCGCAATTAGGGTGACGTGCCAGGCGCGTCTCTGGGGCTGTGCGTTACATACATCGCCGACGCGTCAGGCGCGTCGCTGGGGCTGTACGGGTTAAACTCTTGCTCGCCATACCCTCTCTCCACTCTGAATTTGGCCTCAGCATCTTGCATACTGTCGGCTATTAGGACTAAATCGTCTACATAAAACAGTTCCAACGGGAGTCCGCCTCTAAAAACTCTAGACAGTGCCTCCAAGACCATAATAAGAGGAGGGGGCTTAACACTGAACCCTGATGGACTCCAACACGGACTGCGAACTCATCACTCAGTACACCCTTCACCCTCACCGAATCCTCATACATCTTCATCACACGCACCAGCCACTCTTCCACACCAAGTTTCCTCATAGCCCACTGCACAACATCTCTAGGCACCCTATCAAAGGCCTTCTCCAGGTCTACAAATACAAAGTAAAGATTCCTGCCTTTTAGTAAGTATATATCTTTCCTGTATCTGCCTGACTATGAAGATAGCATCGGTTGTACCCCGTCCTGGCATAAAACCAAACTGCATATCATCAATAGAGATGCTTTGCCTGATCAAACCCTCAAGGACTCTCTCACAGACCTTCATGATTTGGTCAGGCATTTTCAGGCCCTTATAATTTCCTCTATCTAGCACATCCCCTTTTCCTTTTTATATATTTACTATTACACTTTCTGGGATTTTCTCATCTTTAATAATGGTGTTTATCAACTCAGTGACTAAGTTTAAACCAGTCTCCCCTGAGGCTTTTATCATCTCAGCGACAATGTCAGAGCAACCTGGAGCTTTACAGTCCTTCATTTTATTGATTGCGTCGCTCACTACAGCTGGTGCTATCAAAGGAGGGGGCCCAGAATTTGTTTTTTCGATACTAAGCTGTTCCTTATCCCATTCAAACTCTACATTTAGCAATCGTTCATAGTGTGCCTTCCATGCTTCTCTGATTTAATTTTCTGCATACACAATCTTCCCATTATCGTTTCTAACACACTGTTCACCTATAATATTCCTATTGTCATTTTTAACTCGCCTAGCTAGGTTGAAGATCCCATTGGGATTGTCAGTGTTACACACTTGTTCGAGGACCAGGTCCTTAATGTGATTTTTAGCATTGTAAATAACTCTTTTGGCAGTTCGTTTAGCTGCCTGGTATTCCTCCTTGCTGCCTCCTTTCTTCCATGCTTTGAAGCATCTCCTTTTCTCTTTCACAGCATGTTCTACCTCATCATTCCACCACCAAGAGGTCTTATTGCTGGGGTGACCCTTTGTTTTCCCACAGACTTTGTCAGTGGCAGCGATAAGGCTATGCTTAAGAAAGTTCCATTGACTATTTACATCGTTAGGCCTAGCTTCCTTATTTCTATTAATTTCCTCCAGTTCACTATGAAACCTATCCCTAACTTCCTTGTTCTTCAGCAGCCACACTTTCCTTTTGGGTATGTATACCTTCTTGCGCTTAGGATCTGTATAAGCTCATGTCGCTCACAAGTAGCTTATGCTGGGGTATACATTCTTCGCTCGGGATGACCTTTACATCTCGAACTAGTTTCCAGTCTTTCCTGTTAACCAAGAAGTAATCTATCTGGCTACTGGAGACCCCAGAGTTATATGTGATCAGGTGGCTCTGTCTTTTCTTGAACTTTGTGTTACACACAACCATGTTGAGTGCAATGCAGGACTCCAATATATATTCGCCTTCCAGATTTATCCTTCCGTAACCATTTCCTCCATGTACCTCCTCGTATCCATCTGCAGATGCTCCCACGTGACCATTGAGGTGTCCCCCCCCCCCCCCCCCCCCACATGATTTTTATTTCATTCTCCGAGAGGCCTGAAATGACATAGGGTGTACATCACTACATGAGCAAGTTATTCGGTTTCCCAAGCATATTAATCCCATACAGACATAAGAAAAAGTAAATATGTGTCATACATACATATATACGGGTTTAAAGACCGCATCCGTCCACAGTGAATGTGGCTTCCATGGTACAATCACAGTACTGCACATAGTGCACAGCAATCATAACACGGTGGCTACTGTCTTTACTGCAGCACAGTACAACAAAGTCTTGCCACAACAACGCCCCATCATCTTATCACTGTGGCTGATGTTGGTATAGCGCTAACAGTGTCTCAGCAGAACTCAATAAAGTCCCCCTGAAGCACCTGCACCTGGCGAAATCGCACCACACCAGCCTTAACCGTGCTACAATAAGGCATTAACAAGAAATCACCGTAACTGCTACAGAGGCTGACTGCACCACCGAAGTGGCGGGCGGTGGGGTCGCTGCATCCCTATGCCAGAATTATAATTATAAGAACCTATACTGTATGTATCTAATATATGAAAAATTCAAGATAGTCGTGGATTCCGGGTGTTTGTATTTTTTATTTTTTATTCTTTTATCTAGATTACTAAATTCTGTCTGCATCTGGCAGTTTTTTCATTATAGTTATGTTAGTTTTCTAGTAGGTTACACCTCAAGATTAAGTGAATAGCTTATTAATTTAATAAATTATAATATTTTCTTTTATTTCCAGCAGCAAGTAGTGGAAGTATATTTGGCAACAAGACCAGCACTAGCTCTACAGTGAATTTTGGCGGTTTTCCAGCAAATACTTCTCCTGCCACTGCATTCACCACTAAGAACAGTAAAACAGTAAGTACTGTATATGTAACTCCGGTATATTAACACCTTCAATCCCCCCCTGATACTACTCTCCTTGACCCGGTTGGGGAGCTTCGGGGCCGGCGACTGGAGCTTGATGAGGGATGGTTGTGGTACTTACCCTTCCTATCTCCCCTCGAGCTTTCGTTTTCAGCTTGACTAATTTTGAGTAGTTTTTCATTCCTCATTCTATGTTTTTCCCCTTCTATTCTTATTCTGTCCCATCCGGCTGTCCTCGGGCAGCCTATATCTCGTGTCTCCCTGGCCTGGCTAGGTAGCAGACTCCTGACCTGTTTGTCTCTTCGGTTGCTATGTGGCCGAACTGACTTGATTCCCTTCAGTAATGCATTTTTTGCTTCTCGATGTGATTTTTTCTACCTTCGACTTGATCTTTCATTCTTCGCCCTGATCACTTCTTGGTTGGTGTTGCGGTGTAGTAGTTCTTGCCTCATCCTTCGGCCCTGCCCTACAAGAGCTCTGATGTGGAGCTCATGTGGTCCGGCTGAACTGGTGAATGGCGAGGAATGTCTACGTGTCTTCACCTTCCTCGATTTGTTCCCATACTGCCCTTCCTTATCTATCTTGACTCGTTTAGTTATATATCTTGATCGAATCCTTCGGGCCAGCCCTATGAGAGTTCTTTTGTAGAGCTCAGTGGTCTGGTTAAACTAATATTTAAAAACAAAAAATAATAATAATCAATCGGATGGCACATTTCATATTAAAAAAAAAAAATGGGGTATATCCCTGAGTATATAGATAGATAGATTAATACTATAGCCAGAATAGTTAACTTAGGAAGAGTTTTTGGAAGTTAAAGTGTTGAGGAATATTAAAATTAGCTTGTGTGAATACACTTTTACCTGATCTTGCTTTCTTTTCTAGTTTGAGGGTAAAAGTGTGTTGAGCGGTATGTCCAGTTCCCCAGTGAAGTCCCCCATGAAGGATAACGGTGATGACCATGTGGAGGAGTACGAGCCCCAGGTGGACTTCCAGCCTGTCATACCCATGCCGGATCTGGTCGACGTCAAGACAGGTAGGGGGACATTATGGTGTTTGTTTAAATTAAAGTCTAGACCAAGTAGTCTGGAGGCATTTCTGTTGTTTCCCAGGCTGTCTGGCCGAGCAGCTCTAAGGTCCCAAGCAAGGCCAAGGCCATAACCAAGCACCCTTTTTTTGCCAGCCTCTAGGTTAGCAGTAGAGAGGTCAATCCACGGAAGAGACGCCGCCATTTGAGATCTAGAAAATATATAAGCGAAAGGAACAGTCGAAGTAAGCTATGGGTATGGCAGAGAATGCTCAACTCTCACTCTGATAGACCAGCCCATCACCACATGACTAGAACCCAATCATCTCAGTATCAGCTAGGAAAGCCACCTTTGGCGGGTCCGTAATGCTAACCTTCCTCTCGGCCTTCTCCGCCCAGCCCCTTCACGCCCCCCATGGACATTACATTCGCTTCGAATTTGTCTGTATCTATTCTATTTGACAAAGCGTTCCTTTCCTACTCCTGAGGTCTTACGCCAACATACTCTCAAACACATGCGACGTAAGGGTAGTCACACTGCTATTTGATACTAATTGGTCTAAATCAGATTCTGGAGTTGGTTGTGCTGCAGTATCATCCAACCATTGTGTCCAGCTCTCTCTCCCCTCGTATGCCACCATCTATACTGCTGAGCTATTCGCCATTCAAGCTGCTCTTAACATCATCCTACAATCCCCTTCTGGTCGATTTGTCATATACAGTATAGTGATTCCCGTAGTGCCGTCGAAGCTCTTGGTCATTATAACCCACGGCACACATTGGTTGCCCGTATTCAACATTCCCTACATGAACTACATGGCTCTGTCCGCTGGGTTCAGATATGTTGGATTCCGGCCCATGTAGGGATCGCCGGTAATGAACGTGCTGATCGATCTGCGAAGAAAGCTGTTGCTATACCCATATCTCAATCCAGTCTCCCAGTTAGTTAGTTATGTAGAGCAGATTAACCAGACCACTGAGCTCCAGTCTCCCAGTGGAGGACTGGCTGGTGTCCATGGAGTATGTTATTCGACAAAGGTGGCGGCTGTTGTGGACGTCCCAATCTCCTGATAACAAATTGCGTTCTATTAAAGACACACCTTGTTTGTGGCAATCTTCGATACAGCCCTCCTGTTCCCTCGAAGTATTAATCACACGCCTGCGCAAAGGTAATACTAGATTGACCCATGGTTATTTGATGTCGTCGCCCCATGAACCGTGCCCTGATTGCTTGCCATGCTGTGTCCCTCTCACTGTTCGTCATATTATTAATGAAGGCCCTCTTTATTCCCGTCCTTGTACGCTATATTTTGGCAAGAAGACGTTCTCTGAAATTTTGTCGGACTCTCCCGCCTTTTCCATATATCGTCTCATTCGTTTTCTTAAGTCTTGTTCACTTATTGGTGAAATCTGATTAGTCCAGTCCCGACCTGCTTTGCTCCTCCCTGCTCATCTTTGTTTTCTTTCATCCATGACCCCATTCTCTTTATTACCGAATCCTTGGCTTTTGCTAAGGCCAGCCCTATGAGAGTTACATGTTGTAATCCGGTGGTCTGGTTACCCCCCCCCCCCCCCTCCCGGGCTGGCCTTCTAAATGACAGCACTAGGATCCGGGTGATCTGGCCAAAAAACGTTGTAATAGGCCTAGACATATCTTTGTTATTTCAACTGCTAGTGAATTCACACACATCTCGAAATGTAGCCCCGTTTTGTATCTGTAGACTGGCATTAAGTAGAGCCCTCTAGGTCAACTGGTTCAGTTGTGATGACAATTTCCGTGGGGCGAGTTTTGATGCGATGTTAGCAATATCGGACAATAACAAACACTAATTCTCGTTCTACTAAACAATAACAACAGTAGTCCAACTTCTTGTTTTTGAAGGTGCGCGTCGCTCCGACCGGCTTTGTTTACATACGGTTCGACGCACGGCTTTCAAACCACGCTTGATAGGTTTTCAAGCTTACTGATTTTAAAATGACACCCGGGCTCCTGCCCATCTGCCGCGGTGTCATTTTAAAATGACAACCGGGCAGGATAGGGTTAAACTATTCATTAAAAAAAAAAAAAAAATGGCGGGGGGGATAGCTCCCCTATTTCAACTCCTTTCGAGGTTGGGCACCCGCATTTCTATTATGGCTATCCTTTAACGGGGATATCCCAGTACAAAGAAAGACGTTGGAGATGATGACAGTTTTCTTTCCCTATTATTTTGTTTTAAGTATTAGCCTACAGTAATTAGAATTTAAACTTGCAAAATAAACAAACCAAAACTTGGACAACACAGTATAAAGACAAAACAACTTATCAAAATCACTATGTGGTAACAAGGCTCAATTTTTAAACGGCGAACCTATGGTATTAGAAAGTGCCCGCCAGGCGAGGATATTTTTATACACTCCCCACTAAAATCGTCACTATCCGATAAATATCGTGCCTTCTGCGTGTCGTAAGAGGCGACTCAAGAGGTTGGGTTGGTGGGCTTGCGACCCCCACCCGTGAAAGATGCGTAGCAACGTCAAACGAACGATCAGCCTCGGATGCGGACGGACCCTGTGTTAACGAACCCCGACCGACTATGGACAAACTTACGGACATTCTGAGAATAGGTACTGTACATGGAACGTGAGTTGCATGAATGATGGCACAAAAGAGAGAGAGGTCATGGAAGTGTTAGTTAATGCCAGGCTGGACGTATTTGCAATGACGGAGACCAAATGGAAGGGTACAGATGTGAGAGAGTGAGAGTGTGGAATGGGTGTGTGTGAGGGAGCAGCGAGAGAAGGTGCGTGTTTGTTTGTAAGTAAGAAATGGAAGGAGCGTGTAAGAGAATATGGGTCTGTGGGTTCAAGGATTGTATGGGTGAGAATGAAAGTAGGAATACAAACGTGGGTGATTGTGTGTGTGTATGCTCCGACAGAGGATAAACTTGTAAGAGAGAAAGAGGAGTTCTGGGTGAATGTGGAGGCATTCCTGGATAAGTTTGATAAGAATGAAAGAATATTTCTGATTAGGGATATGAATGGTAAGGTGGGTGATAGGAAAGTTGATGGAGTGGTGGGGGGTACCGTCAGAGGTGAATGGGAATGGTAGTGCACTTGTGGACGTATGTGTGGGGAGGAGGTTGTGGATAGCCAACACCTTCCGACACAGAATGATGCACAGGTACACATGGAAAGTGGTGTGGACGATGAAGGATAAGACTGGTGGAACGAAAGTCACTGATTGATTATATATGTGTGGATGAAAGAATGAAGACATCTGTGATGGATGCTTGGGTGTATAGGGTATTGGAGGGGGTCTGTCTGATCATTATGTAGTAGTAGCTAAGGTTAGGATACAAAAGAAGTGAACAATCCCCGAAGGGGTGGCCACGAACGAACCGCCCCCATGCACCTCTGTCCCCGGTCAGTCGACGCCCATCCCCCCAACCAGCACCGCCTTCGTTCATATACTTCCTGACTCCATCCTTCCACCTCTCTTTCGGTCTACCTCTCCCTCTTATGTCCCTCCACCTCGCTCTCGTACACCCTCTCACTTTCCATACGTTTTATATGGCCGAACCATCTCAAGTTGTTCCTTTTCACACTTTCCAGCACATCTACCTCCACACCACACCTCCTTCTTACTTCCTCATTAGTCTGTCTATCCTTCCATGTAACTCCGCATGCACTTCTTAGGTAATTCATTTCCACTGCTCTCACTCTTGGTCCGAGTCTCTCAACCAACGCCCATGCTTCGCTTCCGTAAGTCAGTGTCGGGATTACCACACTGTCATGAAGTTAAATATAAATGGGGAAAATAGGTATTGGTCTGGCTCCAACCGAAAGTTGTACTATATTTACCTTTCATCACCTAAAAACCACAAATATATTACATATATGCGATGCATAAGGTGTTGATTTTCGGTTTGAGCATCCTGGGTTCGAATCCACGGACTGCCACATGTGTTTGTAAATTTCATAAATCGATTTTAGGAGTATAGTTGGTTGTTGGAAGGAACATAATAATATTACTGTACAAATATGTTTTTATAACCTGAACTACCACACAAAATAATTTAATGTATAAAAATAAGACACAAACGTAAATTAACTCACATTGGTAGTGGTTGAGCAACGCCGATGTTATGGATCTGAACCATCGATCGATAGCACTGCACCCGACGAAACGGATCGACCGAAATAATAGGCCTAGGCAACTCTTGAACAGAAACAGATTTTCTATTTCCAATTTTGTTTGCTCAATAAATGAAACGTGCAATGAAAAATGAAGAACAGTCTTTTAATAGATTCATAATATCCTGTTATAATAGTTTGGTACAGGAGATGTCTCTCTCCACAGTCAACGGTGACGATGTCGGAGGGCCCGGCGTCACGCCAATATGGCCGCCCGAAACTCTCCAACAGATACGAATTGACTCCCGCTTGTTCGCTCGGCGCGTACAATTGAATAATTGAGCGTATTTTTCTATTTCTTGCCTCAATTGTGGTTCAAGCGTAGCTTTGATTACGCATAGATAAATTGCGCGTAATTTGAGGGTTCACTGTTACTTACCACACATTCTTTATTTTAAATCCTTGTCATATATAGCCTAGCCTAACTCATCATATTTCCACGACTTTCGTCTGACACGGTAGGCATGCTTGACTGGCCTTCGCTCTGTTTTAATGGTCCTGGGCAATCAATTCCTTCATCAATACCACCAGCCCCACCGTCCTTATCACTGAATGCACTAAAGGCCCTAATAAACGCGAGAGATAAGAGGTCCGAGCATAAAAAAACTTGTAAACAGGTGGTTTTCCAACACAATGGTGGGTGGACTTTGAGCGGCTGGCCAGTGTTGACGTCATAAAAGATGGTGTCAGCAACTTGCCCAAGTGACGATCGGATGTCGGATTCATTTGAAGATTCTTTGAGTTCAATTTTTTTTTTTTTTTTTTTTTTTTTTTTTTTTTTTTTTTTAAGGTTTTCTAGTTTGATGTTGAGTCTTTCTTACAGTTTCTTACAGTAGATCCTCTGGAAAAGGGCAAACTAGGCCTGTGTATCCAGCTCAGTGCCAGTACTTGCACTACTGCGGTCGTTCACTGTGTTGGCGGCGGCGGCAGCAGACGCAACATTTTTACTATTCTGTATTTTTGTTTTATAATCAAACTTCAAATCTTGTCTTCCCCATGCTTTATCAAGATTACTTTCAAACTTCCTTATTGATTCGGAATCGACTACATACTGGGGCAGCGCGTTCCACTCATTTACCACTCTATCACAAAATGAGTTCTTTGCCTTTTCAAGCCTATTTCTTTCTTTGTAAATTTTCTTAGAGTGTCCTCTCGTTCTTGTTCCCTCCCGCATCAAGAAGATACCTTCACACACATCCTCATCATACTTTCCTGACACTATCTTAAAAGTCTCTATCATATCCCCTCTCTTTCTCCTATATGCCAGTGTCAGAAGTCCCAGTGCCCTCAACCTCTGCTCATAGCCCGCGTTCTTCAACGTTGGTACTAGCTTGCTAGCTCTCCTCTGCACTTTCTCCACTGCTTCTATATCCTTTACCATATATGGAGCCCACACCTGGTTCGCATATTCCAGGTGTGGCCTAACCAGCGCTGTATAGAGATTCCTGAAGATTTCTTCGTCAAGTGACACAAATGTCCTCCTTATCAGCCCTACAATTCTATTTGCTTTGTTTATCTTTTCCGCTAAATGTTCTGAGAAATTTAACTTATTGTCTATCACTACTCCTATATCCTTTTCTGCATTCACTTCCTCCATCGCTTCATACATGCTGTATCCTACCTTGTCTATCTTGCTAGTCCCAATCAGCATGTACAGTACTTGCATTTTTTTTGGATGAAAAGGCATTAACCAATGTTCAGACCATCCCTTCATGCCCTCCACATCTCCTTGAAACAAACCCACATCTTCCTTACTCCTCACTCTTCTATACAGCTTAGTGTCATCCGCATACAGGTATATCTCACTTCCATTGGTTATAACTTCAGGTAAGTCGTTGATAAATATAACGAACAGTAGTGGTCCCAACACAGATCCCTGAGGAACCCCACTTGTAATTTCCCTCCACCCCGAGCCTATTCCATTCACCAGCACCCTCTGTCTCCGATCTTTCAGGAAGGCTTCTATCCATTTCACACATTTCTCCCCTATACTATAGCTTCTAACTTTCTCTATTAACCTTTTATGTGGGACCTTATCGAAGGCCTTCATAAAATCGCAATATACCACGTCTATTACATCACCATCCACCAGAGTTTGCATCCAATCATCTACCACCTTAATTAGCTGTAGTACTGTCGACCTCCCCGGCAAGAATCCGAACTGTCTTCCACTGAAAAGTTGGTTTGATTTCATATGCTCCATTATTCCTTCTCTAATTACCGTTTCCATTAGTTTACACACAACACTTGTCAAACTGACTGGTCTATAATTTCCTGGGTTATTTCTCTTTCCCTTCTTAAATATAGCTGTTTTGTTCGCCTCTCTCCAGTCCGTCGGGAATTGTCCTGTATTAAACGATACCTCAAATAACATTTTTAATGGCTCTACTAACATCTCACCTCCTTCCTTTATGATTCTTGGATGTATCCCATCCGGTCCCGGGGACTTCTGTTCATTTTTTCTATAGCCCTCCTTATTCTAGCATGGGAAAAAACTATTAACTAGCGAGCTGTCGCTTCAAACAGTCTACTACCAGGCGGGTGCCCAACCCCGAAAGGGGTTGAAATAGGGGAGCTATCTCCCCGCCAAAGGCGGCTTTCTAGGGCCTTTCCTAGCTGATGCTGAGAGGATTGGGTTCTAGTCATGTGGTGATGGGCTGGTCTATCAGAGTGAGAGCTGAGCAATCTCTGCCATACCCATAGCTTACTCTGACTGTTCCTTTAACTTATATATTTTCTAGATCTCAAGTGACGGCGTCTCTTCCGTGGATTGACCTCCCAATCTACCAAGATTGGAAACCAAAGCGTCACATTTTTCCCTTGCCCCTCAACTTTCTCTTCATAATTGCTGAGGGGCACAGGGCCCTGGGTGGGGCTTTGGTTTCCCGGGCGTGTCCGCACCCTCCTCAGCTCCCCGCCATGGAGTGGCTTCGGTCACCCAGGCTTTATTGTGGTCGGCGGGGAGGGTTCTGTGGGGGCACTCGGTTATGGCCTTGGAATTGCTCGGGGCCTTGGGGCTGTTCGGCCAGGCAGCTTGGGGAACAACAACAACTATTAACTAGTTCTAGTGCTGGTGCCTGTTTGATGGGAATAGTACAGCACTGCATCAACCGACTCCACTGTTAGTACCTTCCCAAAGTATTTCCCCAGCACCTCTGCTTTCTCTCCTTATAAGTTTCTGCTCTATTCCCATCAGCCAAGTCTCCTATCAGTTCTGGGATACCTACTCTTCTTGTTAACTTTTCCTGAATGTACTTCCAGAATATTTTTGGATTATCCTTCACATTTCTAGCAATCTCTCTCTCCCTCTCTCACCCCCCTCCTTGTCTCCCCCCACCTTATTTTATTGTTTATTTGTCTTCGTTCCAGATCCACTTCTTTAGCTTCTATACTAGACCCCCTGTTCTTTTTTAACAATTTTAGTCTTTCCCACAATCGTTTCTTTCTTCTAATCAATGTCCAAAGCTTTCTTTTCATTGGCAAGTCTGGGTTCGTTCTTTTCCTCAATTTTGTTTTATCCTTATATTCCCTTACTGGTACACTTTTGGATACAGCATTCACTAGTTTAACTCTAATTTTCCTCCACATTCCTTCAGCGTCTTCACCGTTCAAGTATTCCCCCCAGTCAATGTCCAAACACCGTCTCAGCAGCTCATAATCTGCTCTATCATACATGTATATTTTTGTATTGCTTCTATTATCCCTCTCTGTTTTAACCCTCTCACCACGGAAGGGCTCTTGAACGCCCATAAAAAAGCATATAACAGCTGCCCGGAAGGGCTCTTGAACGCCCAGTGGTTGAAAGCCTGTGAGCTTCGTGTGCGAGGCGTCGGTCCGACGCATGTAAACAAGAGCCGGCTGGCCCGACGCCCCGCATCTCCGGCCACAAGAAGGAGAGCGTCGCTTGTTCGTGTGTGCCTGTATGTTGTTGTTAAGTATCGAAAAGTAGGGTAAAGTGGCTGTTTTGGCCATAAAGTTATCTCCAATGAAATCATCATCACAGCTCAACCAGTTGACTTAGAGAGCTCTACTTAATGCCATTCTACAGGTAAATAACACAGCTACGCTTGGGGATGCGCGGGAATGCGGGAAGCAGTCAGATTAACACATATACGGTAGCCTAGCCTAGAAGTTTTTCGGCCAAAACACCCGGGTTTCGAGGAATATATATTATACATAGCCGGGGCTGGAGGGTTAATATTGCAACTAAAGCTTATACAGGCATGGTCACTCTGACCTATAGGGCTATCCACATTGACATGTTCCACTATATCCTCCTCATTGCTAAAAATCAAATCAAGTACACTCCCCTGTGTCCCATCTCTATATCTTGTCATCTCTGTAATATGTTGCGTTAAAAAAAAAAAATCTCACTTTCTCTATAAACTTGTTTTCCAGGCTACACTATCCCGCTGGAGTAGTACAATTTGCCCAGTTGATCCTTGGCAAGTTGAAATCTCCAATCAAAATCTTATATTTGTTCTCTCTATTATCTATTTCCTCCATTGCTTTCAGTAGGTTATCATCCTCTTCCCTACTAGTATTTGGGTTTCTATATATAGAGGCAATTAGAATTGATCCTCTTGCACATTTTACTTCAATACACAAATACTCACAATACTGCTGTCTCATATCCACCTCATTAACCTTGAGCTCTTTTCTTACATAAATAAACAGTCCTCTTCCAACCTCTGCTCTAATAGCATTCCTCTCATATAACTCAAAACCCTCCAAACTATACTCCACCAGTTCCCTTTCAATTCTAGCATTTTTTGATCTTACTTCCTGTAAGGCTATGACATCAGGTTTTTCCTCTTCATCCTGCAACCTACATATCAGTTCTCTTTTCTTGTCCTGGGTAAACACATCCACATTACTAAACATAATCCTTAATCCATCTACCATTCCTTCAGCAACTACACCATCCCTCTCTTCCTGTCCATACCCTACTCCCCCCTTAGCACTACTGGGTCTGCAACTTTGTCTGCTGTCTCTCCCTGTGACACCTCCACCCTGTTCTCCTCCTCCGTCACAACTCCTATCACATTCTCTTCCCTCCCTGATCTCCCCCTCCCTTCTATTCGTATAAACCACTTCTTCAATTTCCCGTCCCTCACTCTCCAGAAAAAATTCCTCTTATCCTCCTCACCCAACTTTCCATTATTTTCATCAGCCTTTTCTTGTAATTCCTATATTTTTTGTCTTTGTTCTATGCTCAAATCCTTCTTTAGTCTTATATGTTTCAGTTCTTCATCTGTGTTTAGCCTCCAACTAAAGTTTGTCACTGTCTCTGCCACTGCCCTGGTTTTAAACTGTACCCTTATAGGTCTCATCTCTCCCCTTTTATATCTACCTATCCTACTGACTTCCTCCACCTGCCCTTCCCATCCACATCTGTCCACATCCACACCTTTCATGACCTCCTTCACTTTCTCCATATCCCTCACTTTTCTCACTCCATTATCATTCATATGAGCCTCTATATCTCCAGGCATGATTACACCCCTATCTCTGTCCATGGCCTCCCTCATGACACTCTCCTTGTTCTTCATGACCCCTACAACTGCACTCTCAAAACTTTTTTTGGTCATATTAATATCTTCCTTTTGCTCTTTCATAATATCCTCCAAATCCTTAACTTTCTGTTCACCTACCACCGTCCATGCAGTTGACTTCTTTACTTCCTTGAATCGTCCTTCGTATTCCTTCAGCTGCTCCTTCAATGCCATATTCTCTGCTCCCAGTTCATCTACCCTTTTCAATACCATCTCTAGGCTATCATTAACTTCCGACATAGACCTACATTCACTTCCTTCGCTAGGCCTATTCCCTTCCCCACCTGACACACCACACAGTACCTTAACTTTCTCACCAATATCCCCCTTCCATTTCTCCGTATCACTCTTCCACTTTTCCAAATCCTTCACAACATTAATAACCTCTTCTAACTTATTATCCTGATGTGGCGGCGTCTACTCCGTGGGGCCACCTCCCGAGGCTGCCAACCGCGGATGGCTGCCGACCCTCCACAGCCGAAGACAAAATCAACGACCAGTGGAGGAAAACCGGATGCCGGCCGCGGGGAGCAGTTTCGGGAGCCAAACCGTCACAACCATCCCCTGCCCCCTCCCTGGGGGCACGGGTCCTTGGAGCGGCTTCGGTCGCGCCGGGAATTTCCACACCTCTCACACCACACACACACATCACACAGTTTTTCCTACACCGAGAAATGACTCTCCGGCTGTCATTTCTCGAAGACTTCTTCTAGCCGGAGACATTGAGAGCAACCCAGGACCCACGTTCACATACATATGTCCAACTTGCTCAAAACCCATCACTTCGAGTCGCCATACTAAGGGTTCAGTTCTCTGCAATTCATGCGGGAACTGGACCCACTTCACCTGCACAACACTTGCCTCCAAGAAACACTACACAAACACCTGGACCTGTTCCTCATGCCCCTCCCTCTCCCAGTCAAATCCCTCACCTAAAACCCGTCCACCTCTCCTCCCCAACCCACCTAACCTTCCCATATCATCCACTCCCCCCCCTAAAACCCGTCCACCTCTCCTCCCTAACCCACCTAACCTTCCCATACCATCCACATCCTCAACTCAACACACCACACCCCATCCTAATCCATTCCAACCCCCATCTCCTGCTCCCCAATCCCCACCCCCACCTCACCCATCCCAACCCCCAGCCCCTCCCTCACCCCCACCCCCACCATCACCCCCACCCCCACCCCCACCCCATCCTCGTGCAGCAGCACCCAACATACATCGTGCACATAACATTAACATTCTTCAACTGAACATAGATGGCATCAACACAAAGAAACACGAACTCTCACACTTCATCAAACAACACAACATACACATTGCCATCTTACAAGAAACAAAACTCCGCACAACACAAAAAACACCCACATTTCATAATTTCACCACCATCAGACAAGACCGGGCTGTCGGCGGGGGCGGTGGACTCATCACCCTGGTACACAAAGAAATATCATACATAGTAACCAGTGTACAAACCAAATCACTCCCTCGCCCCAAATGATAACACAACAGAAATACAGTCAATTAAAATACGCACTGGCAACAACTCCAACATAACCATCATAAACACATACATCCCTCCCCAAACATCCCCTACAGTACCAAATGAATACAGACCACACTTACAACACATCACAAACACCCCACACACCCCACACATCATCCTGGGTGGTGACTTCAACGCCAAGACGTCGGCCTGGTTTGTCGACAACCCCGACACAGACAGAGGGCTGGTACTACAAAACCAAACCGATAACCTCATCATCCTTAACGACATCCATCAACATACCCATATTCCTCACCAAGCCCTCTATAACCCATCATCTCCAGACATCACCTTTTGCTCCCCAGAACTCGTCCCCACAACATCCTGGAGGGTGGTCAGAACCTTAGGCTCTGACCACCTCCCGATCATTATCACCACCAAAACCAGACTCACCCCAGCTAGCCACAAACACACATACACCAATTATAAAAGAGCTAACTGGGAAGCATTCACAAATGAGACAGAACAACACTTCACAACTCTAAACAGTACACCCATCACTAACATCAACAATGCTGTACACATACTCAATAAAACTATCCAAAACGCTGACAAGAAACACATTCCAAGAGGTAACAGAAAAAGACACAACCCCAACTTCACACCAGAAATTCAAAACCTCATCAGACAACGCGACATACTGAAACACTCCCCAGCACCCCACACACAAGACATCACACAACAAATTCAAGCACTCAACACCCAAACTAACAACAAAATACAAGAACAACAAAAACTAAATTGGAATAACTTCCTACAAATACTTGATCACAAAACAAACCCCAAAAAACTATACAAAACACTAAACAGCATCACACTTTCCAACAGCAACACAACACAATCACATGCTGCAATCACAACAACAGACTACTCCTTCATGTAAACAACAAGCAAACACTCTCATCAATCACTTCTCACATGTCAGCCACCTAAAACCTCACAAAGACGACCGACGTGTCATCCGACGTAAGAGACAATTCCCCACAGACCCTGACTATACACCCTTCACCAATCACCAGACAAAGCATATCATCAACAATCTCAAGCACTCACCCGCCTGTGGCCTAGACAACATAAGCAACATACACCTCAGACACCTGGGACCAGAAGGCATACAAGCACTCACTAACATATCAAACTACAGCTATTCACATAACACAATACCAGACATTTGGAAGCATGGTATCATCATCACATTCCCCAAACCCAACAAAGACCCCACGCTACCCTCCTCGCACCGCCCCATCACACTCCTTTGCTCCCCCTCCAAAGTCATGGAACGCCTAGTATTACAACTAATTACACCTGACCTACCCCTAGCTCCAACACAACATGGCTTTAGGCCACTGCACTCCACAAACACTCTTCTCACAGACCTTACACAAAGAGCTTTCGACGGCATCAATTCAGCTAGACCACCACACAGATCACTATTAGCCACACTCGACATTAGTAAAGCCTTCGATGCCATCCCCCGCCACAACCTAACAAACAAAATCTACAACACAAACATGCACAACAACACAAAACGGTGGCTGGCCAACTTCCTAGCAGGCAGATGTGCACACGTATCTTTTGCCGGTCAGTCATCTAAAATCAGAAACTTTCCAAACGGAGTCCCACAAGGATCCGTCCTATCGCCCGCACTCTTCAATCTGTACATGCACGATATAACTACACCCAATACGCCCCAAATAAACTTAGCCTCCTATGCAGATGACATAACACTCACATGCACACACCATGACCCAAAAAGAGCAACAGATCTCCTTCAACCCTATCTCAACACACTACATGGCTGGTGCACTACAAACAGACTTAATCTAGCCCCAGCCAAATCCACCGCAACCCTGCTCACAAGTTGGACAGGAGAACACGAATACATCCCTCAACTCACCATAAACAACACACCCCTAACACATACACACACACCCAAAATCCTAGGAGTAACATATGATACTCATATGACATTCAAACAGCACACCACAAACATTAAAAAGAAACTGACACCCAGACTTAACGCCCTCAGGTCACTTGCTCACACAAAATTTGGACACAACAAAGAAACTACCACCACAGTATATAAACAATACATAAGATCAGTGATGGAATACGCAAGCCCAGCCTGGGCTTCTAACCTAGCTGAAACACACCATAAGACCTTACAGACTATTCAAAACAAAGCCCTGAAGATCATTACAGGCTGCACAGCTACTGCACCCACAGATCACCTACATCAAGAAACCAAAATCCTCAAAGTCAAAGACCATCTGGACATGAGAGGCACTCAATTCCTGGCAGCAGCCTCCACGAACCAAGACCACCCACTAAACTACATGGCAACACACCCACAGACACCAAGAAATATCAAAACAACACCCAGCACACGGTATCACACACAATTATTGTCCTCTCTCCCTCCCTGCCCACCCCGAACCAACTTCCAGAAGCACATCCATACTCATATCTCTCACCGATCCATCCACTCACTCACAGACAACACGCAGCTGCATGCACGACCTCCCGAAATCCATCCTTCCGAATCCTCCCTTCCTCGCGAGGACAGAGTCCACCTGGCCAGGCTGAGATGCGGACACCATCCAGCTCTCCTGAGCTATCAGAAGAGACTGGATGACTCCGTTGTCGACACCTGCCCGGGATGTAACACAGCACCCCATACCATTAAACACATCATAGAAGACTGCATTTCACACAACCACTTACGCCAACAACACAATCTACACTCAATGAGAGCTCTGTGGGAAAGCCCGATCGTGGCCATGGCCTTTCTCAGGGACTCGGGGCTGTTCGGCCAGGCAGCTTAGAGAACAACAACAACAACAACAACAACTTATTATCTGTGCTCTTAAACCCACTAAAACGTTGTAGCCTTTCTTCTGCCTCCGTCAATCCCGAACTTCCTTCCGCCATGTTTGTTTACAATCTCAACAACTCACAACACTACCGCTGTCCCGTTACTCTATTCTTATTACACTATATATCACCCCTCCACCACAGCAATATATCTTCCAAACACTTCACGAGTCCTTCTTTTCCTTGCTAGCCCCGTATGCACTCGATATTCCTTGTTATTTATCCTTTCCCATGAACATATGCTGGAGCCTCAAAAACTTGCGTCCGCCTCCCGCCATTGCATTATTTTTGCTCTCATTTTTGGGTTTCGACTGGGATTTTTGCACCAAGATTTATTATTTTTGTGCCAACATGGAATTTGGGAATATTTGGGGTGTGGAGCAAAGATTGATTTCATTTTCGTGGTGGAGGTGCCATACACTTAACCCCTTCAGACTCATATGACGCAGAGGTTGCCAGATTAGCAATAAGAAATAGAGTTCTCTCACTCTTATAATTCTATCTATCTATCTATCTATTGCCTGATGCCGTGATCCCCGAAGGGGTGGCCACGAACGAACCGCCCCCATGCACCTCTGTCCCCAGTCAGTCGACGCCCCTCCCCCCAACCAGCACCGCCTTCGTTCATGTAGTTCCTCACTCCATCCTTCCACCTCATATTCGGTCTACCTCTCCCCCTCTGTCCCTCCACCTCGCTCTCGTACACCCTCTTAGTCATTCTCTCGCTTTCCATACGTTCCATATGGCCGAACCATCTCAAGTTGTTCCTTTTCACACTTTCCAGCACATCTACCTCCACACCACACCTCCTTCTTACTTCCTCATTAGTCTGTCTATCCCTCCATGTAACTCCGCACGCACTCCTTAAGTAATTCATTTCCACTGCTCTCACTCTTGGTCTGAGTCTCTCAACCAACGTCCATGCTTCGCTTCCGTAAGTCAGTGTCGGGATTACCACACTGTCATGCAAGGACTTCTTCACTTCCATACTGACCACCCTATTTCTTGTTACTGCTTTTAGCGTTCCTACAACCCTCTTCCCCTGTTGTACCCTCTCCCGCACCTCTTCATCCATAGTCCCATCTTTACTCAACACACTGCCCAGATACTTAAAAGAGTTGACGATCTCCATAGCCTGACCGTTCAGCTTCATCTCACACTCTGAGACTTCACCCCTTTCGATGACCATAACCTTGCTCTTCCCCGTATTTACCTTCAAATTCCGTTTTTCGCACACTGTTCCAAACTCATTTACCAGACCCTGCAACTCCCATTCATTATCACTCATCAGAACTGTATCATCCGCAAACAGCAGTATAGGTAGCTTCCACTCAATTCCCTCCCTTTTCAGCGATACACCAACATCCACTGCTCTTGATAGTATTTCTTTCATAACTCCATCCATATACAGTAAACAACCACGGGGACATCACACACCCCTGTTTCAAACCAACATTCAGGTCAAAGAACTCGCTCTGCTCACTCTCCACACGTACTGCCGCCTTTGCACCCTCATACATGCTCTTCACTGCTTTCAGCAACTTGCCCTCTACTCCGTATATTCTAAGTACTTTCCACAAACCTTCTCTATCCACTCTGTCATAGGCCTTCTCCAAGTCCATAAAGGCAACATACACCTTTTGTTTCTTCTCCAGATACTTCTCCACAACACAATTCAGGGTAAAAATCTGATGTACACATCCTCTTCCCTTCCTAAAACCTCCCGGCTCGTCGTCGCCTATCCATTTCTCTGTTCTCACTCTCACTCTCTCAATCACTACCCTACTGTATACCTTCCCTACTACGCTTAGAAGACATATTCCTCGGTGGTTACCACACACTCCTCTTTCCCCTTTGCCCTTATATAGGGGGACTATTATGCCAGTCTTCCAGTCATCGGGTGCACTCCCCTTCTCCCATGCTAGTTTGCACATTTTCCATACCCATTCTATCACTATCTCACCACCATACCTCAACATTTCCCCACACACTCCATCTGTTCCTGGTGCTTTCCCCAACTTCACTCTTTTCATGGCTTCCCACACTTCTGACCTCCTGATCCCCACCTCCTCCTCCACTACTTCTCTTATAATTACCTCTCCAAATTAGTTTTCTGCCCACAGCTAACTCAAAGACAACTGCAGAGGTTGAAGTAACTAAACTAAAGGTTTCTAAATACCCCTGATGGTAACAAAGGCTTTAAAGTATCCTTAATCGGCTCAAAATCGCGTCATATGTCGGAGAGGGTTAACAAAGCTCACTATACAAACTAGTAAGAGTAGTTAACCTAAAAAAAACGCGTTAGACCTCACGGCAGGGTCACCATAGCGAACGCGATAGGCCTCACGGAGAAAACCATAAAAACCATTACAAAAACACTTCCAAAACGCCCCAGGGGCTCTCAAAACAAAGGAATATGTCATTAGGTGAGATAATTCCCGTTCATCCATATGTTTCTCACTCCCCCCCCCTTCCTCAATTATCACCAATTTTTTCCTCTTATTTTTATCATTTATCGGTTATTTTACACATGAATTTATCTCCCGCGGTTCCGGAACACAATTGGGTTGCATAAGAGTCGTTATATAACACTGACACATCGCTCACTTGGCTCAGTAGAGACAGAGTGGTTGAGGAGGGAGGTTGTATGTCTCCCCGCCTCCCACCTGAGGATACAACCGGGCGGCGAATATTTTAAGTTTTTTACCCCCCAAATACTTTCCCCACTTATTTTATCGCTCTTCAAGGCTCATATATTATTCATCATGTAAAATAAAAGCACATTGAAAAAAATAATCCTTTATATCGTAAGTATCTTACTTGAATCTTACTTGAAGTCGTCTAGAGGTCCCGTCCTCACAGTCGTGGTCCGCCACCGCTGCGTCCGTCCCGTGCGTCCCTTCGAAGGAGGTCCGTCTGGTCCGGTATAGAGTTTGAGGCCGCCCAGCAGTTAGCAGTGTATCCAGACACTGGTGGTTCATCTGGGAGGGTCTTTAGAAACTTGTCTAATAACCCTTTGAACCTGTCTACCGGGCAACCTACTATGTCTCGCACTTCCTTGGGCAGCGAGTTGAAATTTTTTGGTCCATTGTCCATTGGTCCAGAATATAATAAATTCTTTCAGAATCCAAGGCTAGAAATTAACAAATAACTACCCTAGCCCCTAGGGCAATTTTGCATTTTAAAGGTTAAGGAGGAATGAGACTCCCAAGAAAGCTACGAAAACAGGATCAGTTTGGATCGCCATTGTGCATAGCTCCATGTCGCCGCCCGGTTAACGAAAGGGCCCCACCGAACTTCCCTACGCGTGGGATATTTAAAAAAAATTGCCTGTTTTTCGTATATTTTCAACATTTCATGGCCTGTTCGGGAGTTGGCAAGGTTCGGATTTTTACAGTATGGTTTCGGGAGGTACTACTGTATATATACACTGTATATATATATATTATATATATATACATATATATATATATATATAATATATATATATATTTATATATATAATATATATATATATATATATATATATATATATATATATAAGACTTATCATTTATTCTTCAACAACACAAATCAGCCCTTCATTTTCTCTCATTATTTTAATTGTATTTTTCATCCGACCTTTCTTGAAAAGGTCATACTGTATTACTATTACCACTCTTGCTAAAACAGCTTCCCAAATGTTAGGTGTGCTTAATCGTCTCCGTGGGTTCTTCACCCCCACACAGTTTCTTGCTCTGTATCAGGGCACAGCGCACCCCTGTATTGAGTATTGTTCGCATGTGTATTTACCTAATTGTAGTTTACAGGAGTTGAGCTAAGCTCGTGTTGTCCCGTCTCTCAGTCTACTTTCATCCAATTTTTTCTTGAAAATATGGATGTTCCTTGCCCCTACCACCTCCTCCTCCAGCCTATTCCATTTGTCAATACATCTATAGGGGAAGCTAAACTTCCTGATATCGTTCTTGCAGGTAGGTCTTTTTAATTTGTAGCTGTGGCCTCTAGTTATTCCTGTATCCATAATTAATATATCCTCCCTATCCAGCCTCTCCAGCCCTCGGGTGCATTTGTACATCATTATCATGTCTCCCCTCTCTCTCCTCTCTTTTAGACTCGGTAGATTTAATTTGTCTAGCCTCCCTTCATATGGCAGTTCTCTGAGACTTGGAACCAATCTAGTAACTGCTCTCTGGATTCTTTCTAACTTGTGAATATGCTTCTTTAAATGCGGGGACCACACCACTGCTGCATACTCCAATCTTGGTCTAATCATACTTTTTATAATTTTCGCTACCATGGTCTCATCCAAGTAGTTCAGAGCAACTTTCATATTCCCGGCCATTGCATACATTCCGCTAAAGAGCTTGTTAATATGTTTCTCTGGCGACAAGTTATCTTGTATAATCAACCCTAAATCCTTTTCTTTTTCGGCCTTGCTAATTATATTATCTCCCATCCTGTACTCCCAATTTGGTCTATTCACACTTCTTCCCATATTTAACACATGGCATTTACTTATATTAAATTTAATTTTCCACTTGGTGCTCCATTCGTATATTTTATCTATATATTTTATGGGAAGGCTCCACCCATACCGCACTTCTCGAAAGAGTAGAGTCCAAAGCATTTTATCTCATCAACTCGCTTTCTCTTACTAGTTCCCTACAATCTCTCTCTACACGCCGCGCTGTTACAGCTCTTTCACTCTACTATCGCTACTATAACAATCAGTGTTATTCGGAGCTCTCCCTTGCAGTGAGTGCAAGGCACCCGCCTTTCAACACAGTCCCACTTCTATTCTGCCTAGCTCGCCAACCCAAGAATTGGCAAATTTTATATATTTTTTTTTTTTTTTACTCAACAAGTGAACTCTGGAACTATATCCCTCAATCAATTTTTCTTTCATCCTATGACTTAAACTGCTTTAAACTTTGTATGTCCAGGCATTTTAACCCCAACGTCCCTTGAATTTGGCTTTGGGGGAGACATTCGTGACAGGCAAACTGCCTTTTGTCTTCTTCATACACAGAAAACAATAAACATAGATACAGTATACTTTACTGTACGTATGCATATACAATTATACAGTATACATACAGTACCATATTATATATAGAGAGAGAAACAGAAACAGACTTAGAGATAAGGGGTGAAGTTACAGTAAAACCTCGCCCATCCAGACTAATAGGGGGAGAACCCTGTCTGGATCTGCCGAAAGTCCAGACATATATTCAGCCATCCAGACAAATCCGGATGGCTGAAACTTGAGTCCGGATATCTAACTTAAACAACCAGACTTAGGTTTCAGCCATCCAGACAAATCCGGATGGCTGACATACAAGTCTGGATATCGAACCCTGGATGTAAATAATATGTGTGGAAACTTGTATTCGTCTCAATCGTTTCCGGATTTACTTATATTGTTCCCAAGCCATCCAGACAAGTCTGGTTGGCTGAAACATGAGTCTGGATCGAAATGCCTGTCTGGATCTCTTGGGTTTCCGGATCTGAGGGCTCCGGATGGGAGGGGTTTTACTGTACTTATGAATAAGTTTCTAGCCATTCCAGAGACTAGATTTGGCGCTCTGGTGTCCCATAGCTACCATGAGGCTGAAATGGACCAAATAGGATGAACGGTGACCCAGACTTCCGTCATCCCCATTTTAGTCGCCATTTACAACAACAACAACTTAGACATACAGTCGACGCTCGATTTAACGGACTAATAGGGGGGAGACCGAGTCCGTTGCTGGAAAAAGTCCGTAGCTGGAAAATTGCCTTCGTTGTTTTTTTTTTTTTTTTTTTTTTTTTGTGTGATTGAGGGACACGTTGTGCTGTACTGTCCCTGAAAACATAATAAAGGTCGTATTTGTCATTGATATGATCAATTTTACATGGGGAAAAAAAAAAAAAAAAAAAAAGGAAGGAAGGAAGGATATCCCCTGTATATCCACTGTAGGCCTACCCCTCCCCGACCCCGTTACTGTGATATGTTGATAAGCCTTGTGCTACACCCTATTGATAATGCAAAACTATTGAACACACTTAAATTAAAATGTAAAACTTGCAAACTAAACAAACCAAAATTGGGACAAGGACAATATAAAGTCAAATTAAATTATCAAAATCGCTATGTGGAAACAACGCTTACTAAAATGAAAATTATTAAATAAAAGAACACAACCCACCACATAGGGTGTACATTACTACATGAGCAAGTTAATCTGTTTCCCAAGCAAACTAATCGCACATATAACAACGCACTATCGTCACGTTAAAGGAAGTAGTCAAGTTTGGGAAGTCCGGGACGTTCTGGCAAATTTTACTAAACTCTGCATGAATAAAGAAACTACATGTACATGTTAAATGTCAAAATATTATTTAAAATCAAATTTGCAACATGACAAGACATTAACAATAGTACAAAATACAAATATTGATAAGATATCTATACTATTACAAAATAATATATAAAATACAGTACAGCACTCACTAACGATAGTGCTATCGGGTAGGTACCTGTAAGCATAGCATGCTTCAAGTGACCCCTATCAATAACTACCCTACAAATAACCTACATTTATAGCACAAATAAACTAAGGAAATCGCAAAAGTAAGCAATTGATACTATCGACAATGAATACATATAATATAAAGACAAATAATTGCAAAATATGAAGTAACAACAGATTTAAACAAAGAGTACTCTTTTAACAAGAACAATAAATTTAAAAAATCATCAATATTAATATTAATAATAATAATAATAATAATAGAAAAAGAAAAAGAAAAAGATAAACAATAAATACAGACAAAAAGTAAGCAGAGGTTATACAAGAAACTTAAAAGTGTATGTTATTTGGTCTCTATATAATCTGTGAATAATTTCCGATATGATAGAATTAAAGACATTTTTTCCCACCAACTCATAATCAGCAAAAACGACACAAATGTCAATTAAAAACATGTTATAATATTTCCCCATCATTTTGTGTATACCGTGGGAACACAAAAAAACAAAAATCTATCAAACGTAAATCTCCTGTCTCGGAAGCTCGGCGCCTAGACGGAGGGGAGGGTTGAACTATTTTGTTGACCATCTTATTTATTGTTTATCTATGTGCTGGAAGGATATTATATTTTTCAATTCCATCCCATTAGAAATGATTCAAAGATTACAAAAAGTCCAAATAAGACATAGTTATGTTAATGTATAAGGGATTTAGGTAGATGAATTAGAGAGACCGATAGATAGAAAGAGAGTGTATATCAAGGGAAAAAAACAAAACAAAAAATCTATCAAACGTAAATCTTCCGTCTCTGCTCGCACAGAGGGGAGAGTTGAAATATTTTGTTAACTATCTTATTTATTATTTATCTATGTGCTGGAAGGATATTATATTTTTCAATTCCATCACATTAGAAATGATTCAAAGATTACAAAAAGTCCAAATAAGACATACAGTAAACCCTCGCTATCTCGGACCTCTAGAAGTCGGAAACCCGGACTACTCGGACTGGCATCGGCCTCTCGGAAAGTTCGCCGTATATCTCGGAAAATTCCGAGATGTAAGGGGAAAACTCCGAAGGCCCACATGGTCTGTCGGACAGGTGTCATATATCTCGGAAAATTCCGAGATCTAAGGGCAAATTCCGAGATCTAAGGCTACAGTGAGGTGGAGAAGGACAGTGATATTTATAATATATGTCTGCTGGATTCTGTACAGGTACTGTAATTTATCTTAAATCAACGTTGTTAGTGATAGGGAAGTCTCCGTTTTCTCTGGTGGCTCGGACTCCCTCTTCCAATTCGGACATTTTCCTCTCTTAAGTCGGACTTCGGACATCTCGGACTGGGTCTCCCCCCAATTAGTCCGAGATAGCGAGGGTTTACTGTAGTTATGTTAATGTATAAGGGATTTAGGTAGGTGCATTAGAGAGATAAATAGATAGAGCAACGGACTTTGCTCCAACTTTTTTTCGAGCATCGGACTTTGTCCGTTGCTGGGTCCATTGTCCGGCTACAGACAGAGTCCGTTAAATCCGAAATCCGTTGTATCGGGGTCCGTTAAATCGAGCGTCGACTGTATTCTTATACAATCAGGTAGCCATAAACGCACATTTCAAGTGAAATATCCGCGCGTGGCCTTGTTAAGTGTACCCCCCCCCCCCCTTTCCTTCTTGGGCTTTGATGAGGATGAAAACATTGGTTGACCTGGAGGGGCTAATGTGCGAGTGCAGCACAAGCCCCATCAACTTTTTCACAGTGACGGGGTTGGGGCCGGGTCCGGGACGGGGGGAGGAAGGGCAGCAATGGGGATATCTATCGTACATCAACACAACTTCTTTAACACAAAACTGGTCATAAGCAGTTCTTATTGATGATTAACCCTTCAGACCCGGAAGGGCTCTTGAACGCCCATTACAAACTCGGCCCGCGCAACCCGGAAGGGCTCTTGAACGCCCATTGCTTGCGTGCGTGCTTTCGAATGCCGCGCGTAAATTTTTGGTATCGTGGGAGGGTAGGTGGCGCCACCAGACGTAAACTACGCAACAGCAACAGTATTTACCCCGACGCCATCATGGATAGTACGCCAAATAGTGATTCCGCTGTGTCCGATACCGTGCTCCCTACGACGCCCGCCCTAGTTCGTCGCGCCTTACCCCGACGCCATCGCCTAAATGTGTTATCTCCCGGAGGTATCGAGACGACATTGAGACTTTATGAGCGTGCTGATGCACAGCATAATGTTGATGATGAAGGCAGTGATAACTCCACTAATTAAAAGTCGAGTGATTATGGCGATGAGAGTGACAAAGACGAGCAATTCGTGGGATTTGCGAGTGAACATGAGAGTGATGAAGGTGATGTACCAGCTTTTGAGAAAGCTGTTTTACCTGAAGACAGTCAAGTTGAGAGAGTGAGTGAGTGGGAGAGTTCAAGATCACTCTCCAAGTTTCACTTGAGTGACACGACTCCAAGCCCTTCGCCAGCTAAATCGCCTTTCAAGCTACACTTATATAAGAAGCAAATACTTGAAAAGGCGGCCGCGGCAGCTAGGGAAGAAGCCAAAAGACTTGGTGAGGATGAGGCTGTAAGTGAGGGTGAGGCTGTAAGTGAGGGTGAGCGTGGTGACTCATCTCGCTCGCCATTGTCTCCCTTATCTACCCAAGCCACCCAAGATGACCTGGGTGCCCCGCATTCTTCCCCACTACCCCCACCACTGCCAAGGGTTGAGGACCCCCCACTTTCGGCCTATTTGCCTCCTAGGTCCCCCGACAGGAGACATACTGCTGCCGAAAAGGGGAAAGGCAGGAAATATGCCAAAAAAGGACAGAAAAGTAAGCGGGTTTTGTTCGAGGCTCCCGCGGCGTCCACCCCTGCCCGCCCCCGCAACTTTCCCCATGGTCCTCCCCACCTCTCCTGCCTTCAACATGTCTTCCTGAAGAAGTATTTGAGCTCGCATCACCAATATCTGGGCCTAGTGACAGTGAAGCATTGCTTTCTGTCACTCGTCGCAGGCCAAGGAGCCCAGGACTTCGGGGGGACATAGCCTCACCTGCCACTCCTTACCCACCTCGCCCACCCGCACGCCGCCCACGCATCACTCCTTCCCCGCCAGATTATGTGGGGGCCACTGATGATGAAGGGCACCACTCAGAAGACTCTGGCCATGATTATGTAGGTCCACCGTCAGGGCAAGATGACCACTCTGACGATGACTACATGGACATGGACGACCCTCAACCCATCCGCTTGGCCCGGCGTCGTGCTGGCCGCCGCCCTAGGACGCGCACCTCCCGAGTTGCCCGTGGGCATGCTGGGCCACCAGCTGGAGCTCCTCGTCAGCGTAGACAAGACCCATTCTACGTTTTTCAGTGGCAAGACGTAGTTGACGGGGATGAGTACAACCCTGATGTGCCAGCTTTTGATGAGGTACAGGAGGGTTCAGGCATTACCCCCAATTTTCCCGCAGGCCCCAATGCTCCACCACACAAAGTTTTTGAGGCCTTCTTTGATGAGGAGGTGGTAGGGTATGTTGTCAAAGAGACAAATAAGCAGCACCAATTCCAGGTCCACTTTTTTGGCAAGGTGACCAAGGGCCACATGAGGCAGTGGACCCCAGTGACTCATCACGAGTTCATGGTCTTCCTGGCACTCACCATGCTAATGCCTCATGTCAAGAAGCATAGGTTGCCTGACTATTGGATCACCAATGATCTCATATCCACCCCTGCCTTGGGGAAATATATGTCTCGCGACCGGTACCTTGATATCCTCGCAGCGCTCCATCTTGTCACCAACACCGACGTCCACCTCCCAGACAAGCTGTGGAAGATTAGGACGTTGTACGAGATAATGCGAGAACGCTTCACCTCCTACTTCAAGCCCTTCTGCAAGGTCGTCATTGACGAGTCTCTTGTGCTGTTCCGGGGAAAACTCAGCTTCCGGCAGTACATCCCCTCAAAAAGACATCGCTTTGGCATAAAATTCTTTGTGCTGTGCGACTGCCAAACTGGCTATGTTCTGGACTTTCTGGTCTACAGCGGGAAGGAAGGGGACGTGCTTGTGGACCCCCTCATTGGCTTTGGCGGAGCAGTGGTGCAAGCCATGATGGACCGCTATTTCCACAAGAATCACGTCCTCTTCACGGACAATTACTACACGTCCCCCACTCTCTCAAAGTACCTGCTTGAGCGCAAGACGGGGACTGTAGGCACAGTACGAGGGAAAAGGAAGGGCATGCCAACTTTCCCTCCAAAGACCAAAAAAGGTGATGTGTCCAGGAAGAAGTCGGGGCCCATTCTGGCTATCCATTGGCACGACCAGCGGAAGGTCAACCTCCTGAGCACCATCCACAAGGGGGAAATGGTGGAGACTGGCAAGGTGGATCGCCGCACCCAGGCCAGGGTGACCAAGCCCGATGCTGTCCTGGACTACAACATCAACATGAGGCTGGTGGACAAGTCCGACATGCAGATAGGCTTCATTGACTGCCTGCGTACCTCGTGCAGATGGCACAAAAAGTTCTTTCTACACATGGTGGACATGTCCATTCTGGACGCCTACAACATCTACAAGCTTCGGAATGAGAACACACCCAGGAAGTTCAATAGCCTGCGGAGGTTCCAAAAGCAGGTGTTGAAGGAGCTCCTGGAGAAGTATGCTACGCCACAGAGGGCAGTGGCACATGCTGGGCCCGCCGCTACTGACCGCTTGCACTGTGCATATTACATGAATATGCACAGGCTTGTTCCCCTGCCTCAGTCAGAATCAGGAAGAACGCAGCAGAAGCGGTGCCATGTCTGCTACAACACCAGGCTGAGGGCGAGGTCAGGTAAAAAGTCCACCCTGGAGTGTGTGGAGTGCAGGGTGGCACTCTGTGCTGTACGGTGCTTCTTTGATTACCACTCCAAGCAGGAGTTCTAATAATCATAGTGAAAGTGCCAAAGATAATGACAATATGTACAGTATATATATAGGCAAAAAGTGGAAGTAAAACAATTTATTGTTATACAAAAGTCATGTATTATGAGAACATTTATACAAACACAATTACACCATAATGATATGTGAAAGTGACACATATGTATATAATAAGTGACATTCATATGATTACAACCTATAGAAATATATAAATCAGTGAAAAAAGACACACTAAATTGTATATAAAACGTTTACAAAGCATATAACTAAGTGAAAGTGACACAAGACCTAATATTTGATGCCCAAAGTATAATAAACACCTGTGATAACGAATAATCAGTGCCTAATATACCAATAACCTACCTCAATTACTAAGAAAACGTACGGTATCGAGTGAAAATGAGCATTATCAGTGACAGTGACACTCTCTAAAGCATATTTATCAAAGTGAAAGTGACACAAGACCCAATACTTGATGGCCAAAGTATAATAAACACCTGTGATAACGAATAATCAGTGCCTAATATAACAATAACCTACCTCAATTACTAATAAAATGTACCGTATCGAGTGAAAATGAGCATTATCAGTGACAGTGACACTCTCTAAAGCATATTTATCAAAGTGAAAGTGACACAAGACCCAATATTTGATGGCCAAAGTATAATAAACACCTGTGATAACGAATAATCAGTGCCTAATATAACAATAACCTACCTCAATTACTAATAAAATTTACGGTATCGAGTGAAAATGAGCAATATTAGTGACAGTGATACCCTAATAAACATACTTTATATAATTGGCCTCAAAATAACTATAAAAATATCAAATAAACATCACATTCTCAATATCAAACACTAAAATCGTCTAAGGGAGATAAACACTTGGGCGCGACGAGCGGCTAGGTGCGTGGTAGCCGTGGCCGGGGCGACGCATCCGAACGCGGGAAGAATTTTCCGCCGAAAAGCACTCGTCTTCCCGCGCTCACCATTATGCAATCACTTTGGCTACAGACCTCTACTTAACGGCATTCTACAGAGGAAGGTTTGTGGAACATTTGTCTTCTTTATTCATAACATTACATGCCATATTTATTGAATTAAAATGTAAAACTTGCAAACTAATGTCAACAGATGAGTTAACATAGCCCAAAGATCGTCAAAACCCCCGGTACCACAGCACAGTCGCGAGCTAGAGTGCCCGGGGCTGGAGGGTTAATTGATGTTATTTTATGTCATGTATGATGTTTGTTTTTTATTGATGTTATAATGTCGGTTTAAGATAGGCTGAAGGCTCAAGAAGGGGACTTTGGGAAAGGGGCTGGTACAAAATTAATTAGTTCCCATAAGGCCTGTTAATTGATAAACGCGTTTTTCATAAACACGGACACGGCCCGGAATGAATTGGCCGCGATTATGTAGACCCGCCGCGATTATTCACCCGCCGGCTTTAGCATCGCCAACAGCTCCGCATCGCCACTGAGAAAACTCGATCATAATTTGAGTATTTCATATCCCAATTCCCTTTATTCATTGCATGAACAGTAGTTAAGTGCTTGTTTAACCTCCACATAGTTCTGTAGTTGCCGTGCATGTTATTTTATTGCTTTTCTGACTGATAAACATTGTTGTTTACATTTGTTATCCTAGCTTGTAGCAGACGACGCACGCGCACCTCTAATCGACCTAGCTTTGTATTTTCTTATTAACTCTAGTAGTTATCGTATTCAGTATCCTACTGTAGCTATATACAGTATATCTGTAATTTTAGTTGTTGCTTGCATGATCTTGTACTGTAGTAACCTTTGACTGATAACTTTGTTTATCTAAATATAATCCTGCTTGACTAGCCTACAGTGACACCAGCGCCATCTGTTGATACAGTATATTAACCCCTTGTGTGCAGTTACACTTTATTTTTATATAATCTCTATTTTAATTTATAATAGGTTCAGGGACAGTATAGATGTGAGGACGGTCTGTACTAGTGGCAACATTAGTATACGACGTGTTCCCCATGTACTGTCCCTTCCTTTACTTGTACTCGTTGACGAACCAGGACCGGCCACGGACTACGTGTCATAAAATTCTATGTACCCACGCACCCGGCAAAATTATAAAAACTTAAATAATGAAAAATAAAAATGAAAATAACCGGCGTCTTTTCGTTGATAACTGTAAATGTAAACTCTGTGTGAATGAATTTGATTTTGAACATCAAACATTTTTTAAAAGTTACATTACCAATACAAAATTTTTGTTTCTAAATTCTTCTGTTAATGTAACATCTCCATGTAAAGTAAAAATGTTATCTATTTAATAACCTGTGAGAAATGTGGTATACAATATGTTGGAAAGACGGAGCAATGTTTAAGAGAAAGAGCCTACGGGCATAGATCAGGAATTAAGAACGGCATCGACTCCAAGATTCTTCTATATAAGCATTTTAACACAGATTGTACTAAATTTGATTGTAAATACAAAATTATAGAAATTGTTCAAAGTAATCAAAATGTTTTAGATAGAGAAAATTATTGGATTGGAAAATTAATGACCATCTATCCATTTGGACTTAACAATCAAATAAAAAATGTAGGCAACATTTTGTATAAAGATTTATTAAAAAACGATTTTAATAACCCATATTTTAACTTCCCTGTTTTAAACAGAAGACCTGGTAGACACGGTAATAGAAGACTAAATACATTTAATAAAAAGAAAAGCAGGTCTGATATTATAATTATTGTTAATAATTTATATTCATTATATCGAAATTTCGGAATTAAAAAATTAAAAGATTCATTGAAAGGCCTACAAAAGAAAAGTTTTGCTCCTTTTATAGAAAATATTCTAAATAATAAACATAATTTCACAAATAAATTTAAGAATATAGTCTTTGCTTTTATGGGATATATTAGAGCTAATTCTAAGAAATCCAAAGATAACCGTATTAAAGATAAAGTCCTGTCCACTTTAAATTATTCCTCTAAAATTTTAGACAAAATTAATGTTAACAGTCTTATTAATTCAAAGAAAGTTAAGTCCATATTACCAGATGGTTGTAAAGATTTCAAACCATTAATAGTGTATTCATATGAACGACCTGTTGGGTCTATTATTTGTAATTATAATAAAGTTTTAGGAAATCTTTCAGATAATGATATTTTCAATAATAATAAATGCGTGTGTGAAAGAGTCATGGATATGCCAGCTAGCAGACGTGATGCACTAGCAAAGTTCATTTATAGTCCGATATGTCACATATTAACAGGTGATGTAGAACTAGTTAAACATTTTGCAAACGACAAATTAGCGGAGCTATGTCGTAAAGGGTTTAAATTTAGAATAGGGAGTAATAAAGTAACATGGGACATAATTTTAAAAGATATTGTTTTTTCAGTCAATAAATTAAAAAATAAATTGTTAAAAATTGCGTGCTGCAATGCGAGAGAACTAGAAGCATGGTCTAAATTATTAATTAAGTTAATTAGAAATAAAATTTTCTCGCTTAAAAATGAATTTAATCTTTCAGATTTTATAGACTATAATTATAATAAGCTTAAAGCTGATTTAATAAATTTACATAAACATTTTGTAATCACTACAGTAGATAAAGCCAGCAATAATTATAGCTTCACATGTAAGAAATTTTATCTTGAAAATATGAAAAAAGAATTAGGTATTAAGGGTAACATATTACGTAAAAATATTTGCGGTAATTCTGTTTATGAAATTCAAAATAATCTGAATATTGATAACTTAATCGATGAACATACCAAGAAAAATATAATATTTGATATTAAACTTTCTGATAAGAACAAGTGCATTGCAAAATTATACATGTTACCTAAATTTCATAAAAGACCTTATAAATATCGCTTTATTGCCGGAGCAAAATTTGCTACCACTAAAACTCTATCAGAACAAGTCGTAAATTGCTTAAAATACATTAAAAGTACTCATAAAAGATATTGTAATACCATCATGAAAAGAACTGGCATTAACTATTATTGGAGTGTTGACAATTCGTTAGAAGTTATTGATAAAATAAATACCATCTTTTTCTTTTTCTTTTTCTATTATTATTATTATTATTATTATTATTAATATTGATGATTTTTTAAATTTATTGTTCTTGTTAAAAGAGTACTCTTTGTTTAAATCTGTTGTTACTTCATATTTTGCAATTATTTCTCTTTATATTATATGTATTCATTGTCGATAGTATCAATTGCTTACTTTTGCGATTTCCTTAGTTTATTTGTGCTATAAATGTAGGTTATTTGTAGGGTAGTTATTGATAGGGGTCACTTGAAGCATGCTATGCTTACAGGTACCTACCCGATAGCACTATCGTTAGTGAGTGCTGTACTGTATTTTATATTATTTTGTAATAGTATAGATATCTTATCAATATTTGTATTTTTTACTATTGTTAATGTCTTGTCATGTTGCAAATTTGATTTTAAATAATATTTTGACATTTAACATGTAGTTTCTTTATTCATGCAGAGTTTAGTAAAATTTGCCAGAACGTCCCGGACTTCCCAAACTTGACTACTTCCTTTAACGTGACGATAGTGCGTTGTTATATGTGCGATTGGTTTGCTTGGGAAACAGATTAACTTGCTCATGTAGTGATGTACACCCTATGTGGTGGATTGTGTTCTTTTATTTAATAATTTTCATTTTAGTAAGCGTTGTTTCCACATAGCGATTTTGATAATTTAATTTGACTTTATATTGTCCTTGTCCCAATTTTGGTTTGTTTAGTTTGCAAGTTTTACATTTTAATTTGGTGAATTGTATATTTAGTTACATATTCTATTATATATATATATATATATTTGTTTTGCTTTTTTAGGTAGGTTATCACCCCTGGTAGCCTACTTCTGCATATTTCATACTTTTTTGTTTTTGGTTATTTTTGTTTTAGGTTAGTCTAGGCTATCATCCCTGGTGGCCTATTTCTGCGTACGGTACTTCAATTTTTAAATTTTCAGTTAGGCTATCACCGCTGGTGGCCTATTTCTGCGGACCGGTATTTCATAATTTTTGTTTTCGGTTAAACTAGGCTATCATCCCTGGTGGCCTATTTCTGCATACTTCAATTTTTAAATTTTCAGTTAGGCTATCACCGCTGGTGGCCTATTTCTGCGTACCAGTATTTCATAATTTTTGTTTTCGGTTATTTTTGTTTTCGGTTAGTCTAGGCTATCACCGCTGGTGGCCTATTTCTGCGTACCAGTATTTCATAATTTTTGTTTTCTGTTATTTTTGTTTTCGGTTAGTCTAGGCTATCATCCCTGGTGGCCTATTTCTGCGTACTTCAATTTTTAAATTTTCAGTTAAGCTATCACCGCTGGTGGCCTATTTCTGCGTACCGGTAGTTCATAATTTTTGTTTTCGGTTAGGATAGGCTATAACCCCTGGTGGCCTATTTCTGTTTAAATAAACATAAATTGTTTTCGGTTCGGCTATCACTGCGTATTCAAATTTAATTTTGTTTTGTTTTAATTTTTGGTTAGGCTATCACCGCTGATAACCTATTTGTGTGTATTTCAACATTTTTGTTTTCGGTTAGGCCTATTTAAGTAAGTGAAGCGACCTGAAGGGAGTGAAGTGTTTTTAAAGTGAGTTTAGTGTTTTTAAAGTGAATTAAGTGTTTTTAAGTGAGTGAAGTGAACTGAAGAAAGTGATCGTCACCATGCCTCGTGCCTGTACGAACTGCGCCGGTAGGTTTGGTGCTTCCATGTTTGCTCCTGCCGATCCACAAGTCTGCCGACTCTGCCAGCAACGAGAGGATTTGACAGCAAAATTGGATGAAGCCCTCAACAAGATCAACGCCCTCACCAGGAAGCTGGAATCACTCCAAGAGTTTGTAACACTCAACGTTGGAGTATCACTAACTCAAATTGTTTCAACTCCAGCATCCACCACCGCCCCAACGTCATCTGCCAACAATCCAACACCTGCAGTAGACACTGCAGCAGATGCTTCTGACGAACCTGAGCCGACATCAAACCAGGACAGCCGCCCTGTTCACCTTAGTCTCTCCCCCACTCCTCGTGCAAGAAGCCTGCTAGCACGAACAGTACCAACCCCTCGCCCCCGTTCTAACCACTCCTCTCCCCGACCTGTACGTAGAGTCCCGCCACCACAGGTTTCCGGATTTACACCAGTGAGGAACGGTGCACGGCCAACGCAGAAAAGGTCTCCTCTACCAGTCACAATGTCCAACAGATTTGAGATATTGGTAGAGATGGAAGACGAACCAGAAGAGACCAGGCTCGTTGGGGATTCCATCCTACGAGGACAGGTCGAAGAGTTCTGCGACAGAGTCCCAAATCAACGAAAAAGATTTTGCATCCCAGGAGCTGGACTGGACGACATTGTGGAAGCCTTCGAAGATACCACAAAGGATGCAAATGAAAATACCCTTTTTGTCATCCATGCTGGTTCAAATGACGTCATGCGCACCAGATCCGAAGAGTTGATGGATAAATATCGCAAGATGATCCAGCACTACAAAAACAAGTCAAGGAATATCATCATCTCAGGCATTCTCCCCAAGATCGACGCACCTGACAAATTCTACGACAAGGCCTTCAGCACAAATAGCCGACTAAAACATTTGTGTCTGAGGGAAGAAGTTGAATTCATCAACCTCTGGGACAACTTCTACAACCAGCCTACTCTGTTCCGCAAGGATGGCACTCATCTAAACCCTGTGGGTTCAGCACGCATGGGTCGTCTCCTACACGAAGCAGTCCGCAGCCATGGATCAAAAAACGCCATCCGAGAAGAAGAAGCAGCAGTGACATAAATCATCCAACGCCAAGAAAAAAACAGAGGCAACCGAGGACCACCAGCGATAAGGACCGGAGACAGCGAGGACCGAGGACAGCCATGAACATAAATGTAGATCCGACAAGAACCAAAAATATTATTGAAGCGCGTTCCGTGAGTTCTAAAATAACAAATTTAAAGGTTTTCTATGCAAACGCTCGTAGCATACGCAATAAATTTTCAGATTTAGAGGAGCTAGTGTTTACAGAAAATTATGATGTGATTGGCATAACAGAATCTTGGCTCAATACAGAAGATAGAGACTTTTTAGCAGAGTATTCACTTCCCGGTTATGTAATGTTTGAGAAAAGCCGAATAAATCGAAATGGAGGTGGCGTTTTACTTTATATCAAAGAAAGTCTTAACCCTACCCTCTTGTCAAAACCTCAAATTGTGAACGTCGACGCATCTTTTGTGCTAATAAAGAATAATAAAGGTACCAAAATAATACTTGCATTAATATACAGACCTCCAGCTCAATCAGTGCAAACTGACCGAGAAATTTACGAACAAATTGCAGATATAAGTAACTCGCAAGATACCGTAATTTTTGGTGACTTTAATTTACCTGTGACCAAGTGGGGCGATACTCTTACTTCACACTCCGGACATGACTTGTATACGAACTTGCAAGAGAGTTCGCTTTATCAATTTGTTGGAACGCCGACCCGTGGTAATAACGTTCTTGACATTGTACTTGCAACAAAAGAAGAATTAATAGAGAATTTGAATGTTGGTGATGAATTCAGTAACAGCGACCATCATACGATAACTTTCACTTTAAAGTTTACTAGTAACGAACCAAATAGTAGCATCGAAAAAGTCCCTAATTTCAAGAAAGCAAACTTCCATAAACTTAGAGCTATGTTTAAAAAAACTGACTGGAGCTTTTTAATTCACAATAACGACATAAATACATCTTGGAAGTTATTCGAAGCCACTTACCTAAAAGCAGTGCAAGACTGCATACCATCGAAAACTCGGCGTCCAGGCCATAATAATAAGCCCAAATGGTGGAATAAAGATATTTCAAACTGCCTGCTTGCTAAAAAATTTGCTAATGATAGATTAAAATCCTCACAAAATGACGAAGAACGGCTGAAATTTGTAGAGCTACGACGCAAAGCCAAAAAGTTAATTAAGCAAAGTAAAAAGACCTTAGAGTTACATATTGCGAATCAAAGTAAAACAAACCCGAAAGAATTCTATAGTTATATCAGAAAGAAAAAAGTAGTTACTTCAACTGTTGGACCGTTAGTCGATGAAAATGGAGAATACACCAAAGACGAAGAACAAATGAGTAATGCCCTCAATACCTTCTTTGCATCAGTTTTTACAACAGAAGACCTCAGTGATATCCCTACACCATCGCCGATTCAGATTGATAATTCAGATGTTTTAAGCAATATCACCGTTACAGAGAGAGAAGTATTGAATTGTTTAGATAAACTCAAGGTAAATAAAACGCCTGGACCTGATACAATCTCGCCTAGAGTTCTAAAGGAAGCTAAGGATGAGCTCTCTAAACCACTGACATTACTATTCAATAAATCCTTGCAGTCTGGAACTATGCCCGATCAGTGGAAGCTAGCCAACGTAACACCGATATTCAAAAAAGGCAGCAAATCCCTATCCAGTAACTATCGTCCAATTAGCTTAACCTCAGTTGTATGTAAAATGCTAGAAACGGTCATACGAGACAGACTCGTAAATCACTTAGAGGAAAATAACATACTTAAAGATACTCAACACGGCTTTCGTAAAAAACGTTCCTGTTTAACAAACCTCTTAGACTTCTTCCACGATATCCTCAACCTCTACGATGAGAGTAAAGCTGTAGATATTATATACCTTGATTTTCAAAAGGCCTTTGACAAAGTTCCCCACAAACGTTTACTGCTAAAACTAAAAGCGCATGGAATACAAGACGGTGTGTTGAAATGGATAGAAAATTGGCTCAGCGACAGAAAGCAAAGAGTAGTCATAAACGGTAAGGCATCAAAATGGACCAATGTAAGTAGCGGGGTACCCCAGGGATCGGTACTAGGACCAATTCTCTTTCTAATTTACATCAACGACATAGATGAGGGTCTCACCTGTACAATCTCAAAATTTGCTGACGATACAAAAATTGCAAATAGCGTACTCTCAAAAGAACAAGTTGACGATATGCAACACAATCTAGATAAATTGTCATGTTGGGCCCAAATTTGGCAAATGAGTTTCAATGCGGATAAATGTAAAGTACTACATATCGGATACCTAAATGAGAAAGCAAACTATTCGATGAATGGCACTCAGCTTAAGAATGTAAACAGAGAAACCGATCTGGGAGTAACAATATCGAGTAACCTAAAACCGAGTCAACAATGTTCAGAAGTTGTTAAGAAGGCAAACAAAATAATTGGCTTTATAGGCAGGTCATTTGAGCATAAATCCAAAGAAGTTATCCTAACCCTTTACAATTCCTTAGTCCGCCCTCTTCTGGAATACTGCGTTCAATCCTGGTGCCCTTATTACCAAAAAGATATAAACAAGCTAGAACGAGTTCAACGTAGAGTTACCAAAATGATACCTAGCTTAAAGAACAAACCATACGAAGAGCGTCTTAGAGAATTAAATCTATTTCCTTTAACCCAGCGCAGATTAAGAGGCGACTTAATTCAAGTGTTCAAAATCATCAAAGGCATCGACAATATGAACTGTAGTAAGTACTTCACTATCGACCAATCTAATTACACGCGGGGAAACGGTTGCAAAATTATTGGTAAATCTTTTAACTCGCACGAATCTAAGAATTTCTTCTTCAATCGAGTTGTCAACTTGTGGAATGGGCTTCCCCGAAACGTTATAGACTGCATCACCGTTGATTCATTTAAACTCCGCCTAGACAAATATCTCGCATCAAACCCGCGACTGACTGCGTTTGTAAATGAATAACTTTATTTTATCCCCCCCTCAGTTACTAACCCATCTGTCCCCTACTAACTTCCTAATCCTGCCACGGACATTAGTTCCAGGGCAGTAATTCCCTTTCCAATGTTCCCTTACCCACTCTAAACCACTGTTTGGACACTTGATCCTCAGTGTTTTGGAGGACAAGCAACCTAGAAGGGTCACTGGATCTGTTGTTGCTTGATTTCCTTTGTACTCCTTTGTACCTGACTGTATTTCCTCTACCACATGGGTAGAGGCTCACGTAACCCCCTGGGGGGACTTGGTAAGTTGGTATTAGTTAAGTGGTATTAGTTAAACTCAAGGTTATTTACTGACACTGTTTAACAACTTTCCTAATTTGCAGGTGAAGAGGAGGAGGAAGTTCTGTTCTGTGAGCGTTCCAAACTGTTCCGGTATGACAAGGACTCCAAAGAGTGGAAGGAAAGAGGCGTTGGTGATCTCAAAATTCTCAAAAACAATGTCTCAGAGAAGGTGAGTTGATTATTTTTCTTTTAGGTAGGTGGAGATGCCCATCATCCACATTCTGTGGCCAATGTATTGGTAAAGGAATGCAATCTTTGCTGGAAAGTGTATCGGGTCATTGACCAATTTTACTTTCTAGCATCAAGTCATGGTGGTTGACAACATAGGCTGGGGGTCCAGTAAGGACATACGGTCATGTAGTTGGGAACAGTGTTCTGCTCCCAACAGTCTCCTATGGTCCCTGGACGTGGTAATGTGGTGCTGGAGCTAGGGACTCCCACATAACTATGCATACATAAATTTAAAGACCGAGTGCTCCACACGAAGTGCGGTTTCAGTCTCTTGTCCTAATGGCGGCGTTCCAGGCAACCCTGTTAAGAGCTACCTCATATGTCAGGTTCTTTGATTTAAGATCAAACCGCAAGGTCCGATCCCAACTCTTTCTTGGTCTGCCCCCAAGTGCAGCTCCCTCCACATTCATGGACTTGCATCTTTTCACCCAGCTTAGTTCATCCATCTTCTCCACATGTCCAAACCATCCAAGCCTGCTAGTACGCATCTCATCATAATACTCTTGATACCTAACCTTCTCTTTAGCTCTTCACTTGATATCCTATCTTGCAGTTTGGCACCACACATCCATCTCACCATTCTCATCTCATTGCGTTCCATTCTGTTGATATCATCCGCTTTAACAGGCCACGTTTCTGAAGCATATGTCATTGTGCTTCTAACGCATGAAGCGTACACCATTCCCTTCAAGGGGAGAGGGAGTCTTCTCGTGGTGAGTAGCGGCAACAGTTCTCTGAACTTTACCCAGCCGCGTCTTATTCTGCTGTGTTGCAGTTGGGATAACCCTTCCTGATTCCAGAGCCACCTTTTGGTGACCAGGGCTCACACGTGCATGCATGTGTGTGTGTATCTTGACCTTTTAAAATAAATTATTTAATTTTCCTAAGGAAGTGCTCTGGGTTCGCTCCTTAAGTGTAAATGGTCTTGGCACTGTGGAGTGGGGCAATGGTGGCATATCTGGGAGCCTGGAGGCAGTTTCTTCCATGGCTATCCCTTTTGGGGTGCTTCCTCTGGAAGAGGGTATCTTGTTGTTGATGATGATCATGATTCCGAGCAGATCCACTTCTTTTGTGCATTCCTCGCCTTCTGAACTTAAAGAGTGGTCTCCTTCCTTAAAACATGACCATGAAGGGATTATATCAAGACTTTTGGGGAATTGATTATTTATGTTAATACACAGATGTATGTATGTTTATCTGAGCAATCCACTGAATCACCTTTTGTCGATTGCTGGTCTTTCCTTACTCTGTTAACCCCTTCAATCAAACAACAAATTGTATACTTTATTAATGAGTGTATGAGAGTGAGGTGGAAGGACAGGAGAGTCAGACCAAGAGTGAGATGCGTGGAAGACAGGAGCATGGAGGCATAGATATATAGATAGTAAGGGCTCAAGAATCAAAATGTTTATTCTATGTCAAATATCACTCTTAACACTTTGTACCAAGCATTTCACCAACACCAATCTTTTTAGATCCGTGTCCTGATGCGTCGTGAACAAGTGTTGAAGGTGTGTGCCAACCACTTCATCTCCCCGGTAATGAAGCTGGCCCCCATGGCCTCCTCAGACAAGGCCTGGACATGGGCTGCTCAGGATTTTGCTGACCAGGAGATGAAAGAGCAACAGTTTGCTGCCAGGTTCAAGAATCAAGAAATTGTAAGTTTATAAAGCCAATGTCATAAGTTTTAAGAATTAGGAAATAATGTCAAAGGTTCAAGAATGAGGATATAGTGTTAAAAGGGGTATCATCTATTCAAGAATAAATATAAAATGTAAAGGAAGTGTTCTAGGTTCAAGAATTTTTAAATATTAAATGATTCTATGTAATACAGGTACAGTTGGCCACACATCTAGCATCCACAGAACTACTTTTGTATCTTTCTATATTTTAGCAAGTCCGAAATATCATAAAGCAAAATTATGCTTTTTACATAAGATGCCATTCAACTATATTGTATACTGTATGTATTACAGTACATACATACATACAGTACATGTGTATTTAAGACTGCATATATTTATCCTGATGCAAAATAAAAATAAATATGTATATTTTGGTTTGTCTTTATTCTTTCTTTCTAATTCCAGGCACAAGCATTTAAGACAGCATTTGACAATGCCCAGAAGGCTTTGGAATCAGCCCCCAAAGTTGAGAGCAGCAGTAGTGCAGCTTCAATACCTTCCACTACCACCACTCCCTCTCTAGCAGCTTTGTTCCGCCCAGCCGTTGGGTCCTGGGAGTGTGATGCCTGTCTGGTGCGGAACTCAGCAGACAAAAACACCTGTGCTGCCTGCTCCTCAAACAAACCAGGGTATGAGCCACCTGCAGATGCAGTTCAGGATGCCGCCAAACCAGCAATCAGTTTTGGTATCCAGCAGAGTGAAGAGCCATCATCATCATTATCAGGTGGCTTTAAGTTTGGAGCTTGTGATAATAAAACACCTTTCAGTTTTGGCATCCAGCAAACTACTGAACCACCAGCAAGTGTTTCTAGCAGCCAGCAACCATTTTCATTTGGCACTAAGACTAAGGAGAACGAAACCAGCTCTACCTCAAAGGTGACGTTTTCCTTCGGTCTACCCTCCTCCCAGCCAAGCAGTAGTCAGGATACCACGGACACCGCAACGGATGCCAAGCCAGCATTCTCCTTCGGCAGCACCGGCCACCAAGAACCCAACAAACCCTTCAATTTCTCCTGGCAGCCAACTACCGATAGTGGGGCAGAGACCTCAGGCTCACATACCACAGTGTCGTCCACCACACCTGTCCCTATCCCCAACCAACAACAGCCTTCTACACCTACAAAAGGGGACAAAAAGGATTTCATCTTTGGCAGCCCGGGGAAGTATGAATTCTCCTTCGCCGGGGTTAAGGCCAAATCTCCTAGGTCCAGGGACATCAGTCTCTGTGAGTCAGAAGATGGACTGGTCGAGGAAGATGATGGAGACCACTTGTACTTTGAGGTGAACAATACAAACTTTTACCATTGGCTTGAATACTGAGGACAAAATGCTGCATTTATTGATTTTGAAAAATGTTCTCAACATAGTTTTATTCTACTGTCAGGTGTTGGTAATACAGTACAGTATATGGAATTTGTAGGGATGCTACCTTAAAGGCATTTAAGACAGTGTACAAGGAATAAAGTTCCTATAGATATGAAAATGAAAGAAATACTTTAGCATATGCAGGGATGACCAACTAGCCTAAATTTGCGTTGTTATACTGTATATTTTCAGCCTGTCGTTCCCCTGCCAGACAAAGTAGAGGTGGTGACGGGTGAAGAGGATGAGACAATGTTGTACAGCCACCGAGCCAAACTGTTCCGACTGGTGGCAGGAGAGTGGAAGGAACGTGGCATTGGTGACATCAAGCTACTCTCTCACAATCAGGTCAGTATAGACCTAACATTCAAGCTTACCTTGTTCTATGAGTTAGATAATAAAGCTTGCAAGACTGACCATCCTCAGGTTACCTTCACCCAAGGGTTAGCAAGGGCTAGGATCCAGTGGCCCCAGAGCATCCCACCAGACCAAGCCACAGGGACGCACCCTGTGCTCATACATGGCCCTTTGATTGGCATGGTTGTATGCTCCTAATGATAGGGCAGCTTCCTGGTGGTCTACCACCAAGTTTGGGGCCCTTCTTTTTATTTATTTTTTTTGCGAGAAGTGACACTTAGGCCTATGCCCTGCACCCACTGGAGTATTAACTGCCTTCGGTAAAAATCAAAACTCCCGTGGGACCCCATTGGCATTTTCTCCCATTTGTTCAATGTCTTTTTTTTTTTTTCGCATGAATTTCCGATCTCGCGGCAAGGCTACGGTACGCAATTACCGCATGATTCAAGATCTTCCTGTAAATAGAAATTGCTGTATTTCTGCCAATCTGCCGCCATCCTACCTTTTAGTTGCCTTGTACGGCACGCAGTAGAATATGTAAGGCATATTTTGTTTTTCTTCATCATTAGATTAAGGCTCCTTTACCCTAAGGGGCTTGGCACAATATCGTCCTTGAAGTTTAGTTTTTATCATTTCTAAGCTGAAGTACATTTGATATATTGTTATATATCTATCTATCTATTGCCAGACGCCATGATCCCCTAAGGGATGGTCGCAAATGAATCGCCCCCATTCATTCTGTCAGCCAACGGCCCTTCTCCCACCCAACACCTTTCTCACTCAACTCCATTCTTCCACCTCGCTCTCGGTCTGCATCTCCCTCTTTGTCCTTCCACATTCTCTTAGTCATTCTCTCGCTTCCCATATGTTCCACAAGGCCATACCATCTCAAAGTGTTCCTTTTCACGTTTCCCAGCACATTCACGTCCACAACACTTCCTCATATACTTCCTCATCTGTCTATCCTCATCTGTCTATCCCTCCATGTGTCTACACATGCACTTCTCAAGTAACTCATTTCCACCCCTCTCACTCTTTATTTGTGCCTCTCCAACAACGTCCATGCTTCACTCCTGTACATCAATGTCGGGATTACCACGCTACCATGCAATGACTTCTTTACTTTCATGCTGACCATGGACCATGGATGTTATGCAGGTGATATTATATTTATCACTATTTATTGTTCTTATCACAGACTCAGAAGATCCGCCTCATCATGAGGCGGGAGCAGGTACACAAGATCTGCCTTAACCACTACATGAAGAAAGACCTGGAGTTCCGCAAAAAGGACGACAAGACCTTCTACTGGGCCTCCATGGACTACTCTGATAATACTCCACAGAACGAGACTTTTGCCATCCGTTTCAAGACCCCAGAGATTGCATTTGAGTTCTTCAAGGCTGCTAATGATGCTAAGGTGAGTAACTGAATAATGGTTCTGTTAACTTCATTGGCATTAAGTTTTTTTATGCATTATTTGTTCCTTTCTGATTTGTTTCTTTTCTTATCTTCTTTCTCCCTTCTTTATCTATCTATTTACTCAGCCCCAATCCCCAATTTTCCTTTTTTTTGGGGGGGGGGGGACTTAAGACAGCAAGAACAGGGACAACTGTTCAATATTCATTGTGTCTAAATCTATCTTTGTGATTATGTTCTTTTATTTAATAATTTTCATTTTAGTAAACGTTGTTTCCACATAGCGATTTTGATAATTTAATTTGACTTTATATTGTCCTTGTCCCAATTTTGGTTTGTTTAGTTTGCAAGTTTTACATTTTAATTTATATAGGTTCAGGGACAGTATAGATGTGAGGCCGGTCTGTACTAGTGGCAACATTAGTGTACGACGTGTTCCCCATGTACTGTCCCTTCCTTTACTTGTACTCGTTGACGAACCAGGACCGGCCACGGACTATGTGTCAGAATATTCTTTGTACCCTCGCACCCGGCAAAATTATAAAAACTTAAAAATGAAAAATAATAATGAAAATAACCGGCGTCTTTTCGATGATAACTGTAAATGTAAACTCTGTGTGAATGAATTTGATTTTGAACATCAAACATTTTTTAAAAGTTACATTACCAATACAAAATTTTTGTTTCTAAATTCTTCTGTTAATGTAACATCTCCATGTAAAGTAAAGAATGTTATCTATTTAATAACCTGTGAGAAATGTGGTATACAATATGTTCGAAAGACGGAGCAATGTTTAAGAGAAAGAGCCTACGGGCATAGATCAGGAATTAAGAACGGCATCGACTCCAAGATTCTTCTATATAAGCATTTTAACACAGATTGTACTAAATTTGATTGTAAATACAAAATTATAGAAATTGTTCAAAGTAATCAAAATGTTTTAGATAGAGAAAATTATTGGATTGGAAAATTAATGACCATCTATCCATTTGGACTTAACAATCAAATACAAAATGTAGGCAACATTTTGTATAAAGATTTATTAAAAAATGATTTTAATAACCCATATTTTAACTTCCCTGTTTTAAACAGAAGACCTGGTAGACACGTTAATAGAAGACTAAATACATTTAATAAAAAGAAAAACAGGTCTGATATTAAAATTATTGTTAATAATTTATATTCATTATATCGAAATTTCGGAATTAAAAAATTAAAAGATTCATTGAAAGGCCTACAAAAGAAAAGTTTTGCTCCTTTTATAGAAAATATTCTAAATAATAAACATAATTTCACAAATAAATTTAAGAATATAGTCTTTGCTTTTATGGGATATATTAGAGCTAATTCTAAGAAATCCAAAGATAACTGTATTAAAGATAAAGTCATGTCCACTTTAAATTATTCCTCTAAAATTTTAGACAAAATTAATGTTAACAGTCTTATTAATTCAAAGAAAGTTAAGTCCATGTTACCAGATGGTTGTAAAGATTTCAAACCATTAATAGTGTATTCATATGAACGACCTGTTGGGTCTATTATTTGTAATTATAATAAAGTTTTAGGAAATCTTTCAGATAATGATATTTTCAATAATAATAAATGTGTGTGTGAAAGAGTCATGGATATGCCAGCTAGCAGACGTGATGCACTAGCAAAGTTCATTTATAGTCCGATATGTCACATATTAACAGGTGATGTAGAACTAGTTAAACATTTTGCAAATGACAAATTAGCGGAGCTATGTCGTAAAGGGTTTAAATTTAGAATAGGGAGTAATAAAGTAACATGGGACATAATTTTAAAAGATATTGTTTTTTCAGTCAATAAATTAAAAGATAAATTGTTAAAAATTGCGTGCTGCAATGCAAGAGAACTAGAAGCATGGTCTAAATTATTAATTAAGTTAATTAGAAATAAAATTTTCTCGCTTAAAAATGAATTTAATCTTTCAGATTTTATAGACTATAATTATAATAAGCTTAAAGCTGATTTAATAAATTTACATAAACATTTTGTAATCACTACAGTAGATAAAGCCAGCAATAATTATAGCTTCACATGTAAGAAATTTTATCTTGAAAATATGAAAAAAGAATTAGGTATTAAGGGTAACATATTACGTAAAAATATTTGCGGTAATTCTGTTTATGAAATTCAAAATAATCTGAATATTGATAACTTAATCGATGAACATACCAAGAAAAATATAATATTTGATATTAAACTTTCTGATAAGAACAAGTGCATTGCAAAATTATACATGTTACCTAAATTTCATAAAAGACCTTATAAATATCGCTTTATTGCCGGAGCAAAATTTGCTACCACTAAAACTCTATCAGAACAAGTCGTAAATTGCTTAAAATACATTAAAAGTACTCATAAAAGATATTGTAATACCATCATGAAAAGAACTGGCATTAACTATTATTGGAGTGTTGACAATTCGTTAGAAGTTATTGATAAAATAAATACCATGCCGAAAGTTACCTCGGTACATAGCTTCGACTTTTCAACTTTGTATACCAATTTGCCTTTAGATTTAGTATATTCAGAGCTTTGCTTTATTATAGATTTGCACTTTGACAGGTTCGTTAGGAATGGTAATTATTTCATAAATGTTTATACATATTTTAATAATACATCACTTAGCTCTACTCCCACTAGTTCTGTATATTTTGATAGAACTAAACTTAAAGATGCCCTTAAATTCCTCCTTTTCAATACTTATGTTAGATTCGGGCCGTACATTTTCAAACAAATATTAGGAATTCCTATGGGTGGAAATGCTAGCCCTTTAATTGCAGACTTATTCTTGCTTGCTTTAGAATTTAAATATATAAAAGCCTTAGTTGACAGTAGCAAGAAAAATAAAATTCCAGAAAAATTAGCACTTGCTAAACTGTTAAGTAATAATAGTAGATATATTGATGATATTCTTGTTTGCAATTTGTTAAATTTTAATAAAGTTGCTAAACTTATTTACCCTAATTCTATTCCCCTCACACAATGTAACGTAAATTATAAAGTTGAAAATTTTCTTGATATAAATATAGAGATTGTTAATGAACAGTGCATACTTAAAGTATATCACAAAGTTGATGATTTTAATTTTAACGTAATAAACTTTCCTTTCCCTAGTAGTAATATCGATAGTAAAATAACTTATAATTGTTTTTATTCCCAATTAATAAGATTTTGTAAAATCTGCACTAAAGTAGATGACTTTTGGGCTAGAGCTAGGTTACTATACAGACTCTTAGTGGACAGAGGTTTTGAGGCAAGTAAATTGTTCCATAAATTTAATCTTTTTAGGGTCAATTATTGTGACTGTATTCTAAAATTTGACATCAATAATTTTAATCAAGCATTTTTAACTTGAAGTTTCTTGTATAACCTCTGCTTACTTTTTGTCTGTATTTATTGTTTATCTTTTTTTTTATTATTATTATTATTAATATTAATATTGATGATTTTTTAAATTTATTGTTCTTGTTAAAAGAGTACTCTTTGTTTAAATCTGTTGTTACTTCATATTTTGCAATTATTTGTCTTTATTATATGTATTCATTGTCGATAGTATCAATTGCTTACTTTTGCGATTTCCTTAGTTTATTTGTGCTATAAATGTAGGTTATTTGTAGGGTAGTTATTGATAGGGGTCACTTGAGGCATGCTATGCTTACAGGTACCTACCCGATAGCACTATCGTTAGTGAGTGCTGTACTGTATTTTATATATTATTTTGTAATAGTATAGATATCTTATCAATATTTGTATTTTGTACTATTGTTAATGTCTTGTCATGTTGCAAATTTGATTTTAAATAATATTTTGACATTTAACATGTAGTTTCTTTATTCATGCAGAGTTTAGTAAAATTTGCCAGAACGTCCCGGACTTCCCAAACTTGACTACTTCCTTTAACCCTCCAGCCCCGGCTATGTATTATATATATATTCCTCGAAACCCGGGTGTTTTGGCCGAAAAACGTCTAGGCTAGGCTACCGTATATTCGTTAATCAGACTGCTTCCCGCATTCCCGCGCATCCCCAAGCGTAGCTGTGTTATTTACCTGTAGAATGGCATTAAGTAGAACTCTCTAAGTCAACTGGTTGAGCTGTGATGATGATTTCATTGGAGATAACTTTATGGCCAAAACAGCCACTTTACACCACTTTTCGATACTTAACAACAACATACAGGCACACACGAACAAGCGACGCTCTCCTTCTTGTGGCCGGAGATGCGGGGCGTCGGTCCAGCCGGCTGTTGTTTACATGCGTCGGACCGACGCCTCGCACACGAAGCTCACAGGCTTTCAACCAGTGGGCGTTCAAGAGGCCTTCCGGGTACCGGTTATATGCTTTTTTATGGGCGTTCAAGAGCCCTTCCGTGGTGAGAGGGTTAAACGTGACGATAGTGCGTTGTTATATGTGCGATTAGTTTGCTTGGGAAACAGATTAACTTGCTCATGTAGTAATGTACACCCTATGTGGTGGATTGTGTTCTTTTATTTAATAATTTTCATTTTAGTAAACGTTGTTTCCACATAGCGATTTTGATAATTTAATTTGACTTTATATTGTCCTTGTCCCAATTTTGGTTTGTTTAGTTTGCAAGTTTTACATTTTAATTTTAAACAGACATATAACTTGAATCTCGCAAATCATTTTATCGCATACTCTTATGGCTCTGTGGTCTCACTGTTTTGAAATATTTGTCCTCTTTCTTATAATGCTATATAATTAACACCTAGCAGGAAATAGCAGCCTAGGGTTAGTGGACATTTGGGGAAGTAAACTCTGATATCCTGGATAATATGCAGTAGCCCCTGTGTACCAGGCTGAATAACTCGCCTGATAAATCGCCTGATTTATCGTGGGAAGCCATGAAAAGAGTGAAGTTGGGGAAAGCACCAGGAACAGATGGAGTGTGTGGGGAAATGTTGAGGTATGGTGGTGAGATAGTGATAGAATGGGTATGGAAAATGTGCAAACTAGCATGGGAGAAGGGGAGTGCACCCGATGACTGGAAGACTGGCATAATAGTCCCCCTATATAAGGGCAAAGGGGAAAGAGGAGTGTGTGGTAACCACCGAGGAATATGTCTTCTAAGCGTAGTAGGGAAGGTATACAGTAGGGTAGTGATTGAGAGAGTGAGAGTGAGAACGGAGAAATGGATAGGCGACGAGCAGGGAGGTTTTAGGAAGGGAAGAGGATGTGTAGATCAGATTTTTACCCTGAATTGTGTTGTGGAGAAGTATCTGGAGAAGAAACAAAAGGTGTATGTTGCCTTTATGGACTTGGAGAAGGCCTATGACAGAGTGGATAGAGAAGGTTTGTGGAAAGTACTTAGAATATACGGAGTAGAGGGCAAGTTGCTGAAAGCAGTGAAGAGCATGTTGAGGGTGCAAAGGCGGCGGCAGTACGTGTGGAGAGTGAGCAGAGCGAGTTCTTTGGCCTGAATGTTCGTTTGAAACAGGGCGGTGTGATGTCCCCGTGGGTGTTTACTGTATATATGGATGGAGTTATGAAAGAAATACTATCAAGAGCAGTGGATGTTGGTGTATCGCTGAAAAGGGAGGGAATTGAGTGGAAGCTACCTATACTGCTGTTTGCGGATGATACAGTTCTGATGAGTGATAATGAAGGGAGTTGCAGGGTCTGGTAAATGAGTTTGGAACAGTGTGCGAAAAAACGGAATTTGAAGGTAAATAAAGAGAGCAAGGTTATGGTCTTCGAAAGGGGTGAAGTCACAGAGTGTGAGGTGAAGCTGAACGGTCAGGCTATGGAGATCGTCAACTCTTTTAAGTATCTGGGCAGTGTGTTGAGTAAAGATGGGACTATGGATGAAGAGGTGCGGGGGAGGGTACAACAGGGGAAGAGGGTTGTAGGAATGCTAAAAGCAGTAACAAGAAATAGGGTGGTCAGTATGGAAGTGAAGAAGTCCTTGCATGACAGTGTGGTAATCCCGACACTGACTTACGGAAGCGAAGCATGGACGTTGGTTGAGAGACTCAGACCAAGAGTGAGAGCAGTGGAAATGAATTACTTGAGGAGTGCGTGCGGAGTTACATGGAGGGATAGAGACTAATGAGGAAGTAAGAAGGAGGTGTGGTGTGGAGGTAGATGTGCTGGAAAGTGTGAAAAGGAACAACTTGAGATGGTTCGGCCATATGGAACGTATGGAAAGCGAGAGAATGACTTAGAGGTTGTACGAGAGCGAGGTGGAGGGACAGAGGGGAAGAGGTAGACCGAATATGAGGTGGAAGGATGGAGTGAGGAACTACATGAACGAAGGCGGTGCTGGTTGGGGGGAGGGGCGTCGACTGACTGGGGACAGAGGTGCATGGGGGCGGTTCGTTCGTGGCCACCCCTTCGGGGATCACGGCGTCAGGCAATAGATAGATAGATAGATTTATCCACTACTGATTCCAAATGGAAATGTTTAAGAGATGCATGCCTCGGTCAAGTGCAGCTTGATGTATGTCCCCCAACTTTACTTCACAATTTACATAGCTTAGTTTACAGTTATATAATAGTAATAATAATGTATGTATGTAGATTATAATGTAAAACTTGCAAAATAAGCAAACCAAAACTTGGACGAACACAGTAAAAAGACAAAACAACTAATCAAAATCGCTATGTGGAAACAACGCTTAAGCAAAATAATAATTTATAAATAAAAGAACACAATCCACCACATGGGGTGTACATTACTACATGAGCAAGTTAATCTGTTTCCCAAGCAAACATAATCGCACACATAACAACGCACTATAGTCACGTTCAAGGAATTAGTCAATTTGGGAAGTCCGGGACGTTCTGGTAAATTTTTACTAAACTCTGTATGAATAAAGAAATTTCAATTAGTGTCAAAATGTTCTATTAAAATCAAATTTGCAACTTGACAAGACATTAAAAATAGTACAAAATACAAATAGCACTCACTAACAATAGTGCTATCGGGTAGGTACACTCACGCATACTAAAGGTTGCTCAGGGGTGGGGCCTTCCTTCCCCTACTCTATCCTGGGCAGGTGGAAGGGGAGAATCGGATCCAAGTCTACCCCCCACCTTCCACCCCAACTCCCCCACCTTCCACCCCCAACTTCCCCACCTTCCTTCTCTAGCTAGCAGTTAGTGATTAACGACGATTGTTCTCATGCATTGCAAATTATTGTTAAACCATCATTGCTCATGCTTACAATGGCCAACATTTATATTTTATTAGGAATTCATTAATAAATATAGGCTACTGTATAATTGTATTCTCAATATGAGTCCCTATACACGTGTGTTACAAGAATCTCAGCTGTAATGATTCTCTCTCTCTCTCTCTCTCTCTCTCTCTCTCTCTCTCTCTCTCTCTCTCTCTCTCTCTCTCTCTCTCTCTCTCTCTCTCTCTCTCTCTCTCTCTCTCTCTCTCTCCTCTCTCTCTCTCTCTCTCTCTCTCTCTCTCTCTTCTCTCTTCTCTCTTCTCTCTCTCTCTCTCTCTCTCTCTCTCTCTCTCAACCCGTTCATTACCGATGTAGTTATTTTGATTTTATACTGGCTACTGTTAGACGATTTTGTTCAGCTTAGGAAGGACGTCTACCCAGTAAAAGGCTACAGACCATCTCAATTAATCCTGTTAGCTACCTTATATACTTTCTAAGCTTCATAAAGTCATCTAAATGTAGCTGAAATTCAATTAAAAATACGCCTCGGGTAGAGAAGGGGTTAGCACGCTGACTACGAGGTCAGTTTATTTAAGTTTTTAAATTATGTAATGGTTTGACAATTTGGATCATAGCAAAATGTTTAGCCTCAATATGAATACAATACGCAACCATAACAGTTAGAATTGAAAAGGTTCAGCACTAGTATTTGTGGAAACTGTTTCCCATTTAAGATCTGTTCTACTTTGAACAAACTTTCCTCAGAAGTTGTAAACATTTCCTCAGTTGAGCAGTTCAAGAAGACAGTAGTCAGTATATGGTATTTTGCACACTTTGTAATGAGTGTAGTGCACTGAACAATGTCTCCTTCCACTTCAAATATTTCCCCGAAATGGACCGCATAGTCTTAGAGATACTAACTATTCTTTGTAACTCTCATAGCACACACTTTCTACAACCAAGATATAACGAGGCTGAATGAGGTATATTTCCCTTTATTATTGTGTGCGATGAATGTTGCCTGCATTCGATACACATAGAAGAGAGTTGATAGGGTTTTTAGAGGTGAGAGGCTGGGATCACAGATAGAGCCAAAGAAGGGGGAAGTGAGAAGACGAGCCCTGCTACTCAAGGGTTGATACTCAAACCTTACTAGAAATTAACACCGACTTTGATCGTAAGTTTATCGAGTTCTGCATTTAATTGATTGAAAACAAAATGTGTATAGGCCACATATAATTAAATACAGACCGTTTATAGTATATATGGTATTGAATAAATGGGAGAAACTGATTGAAATGATAAACGAAACAATCAATAACAGTCGCAACGCTATTCCAGTCAATTTTTGCCTCTAGTCCTTTCCTTTTATAATATAAAAGCCCGACCGTGTAAGTAATTTGAGAACCTAGGAGTAGATTGTAGAGGGCACGTTGTTGTGTATTACAATAATGGTGAACATTGTTGAACTCACTTTGAATTCGCCTTACCTCGCTGTAGCACCGGCAGAGTTCCATATGCTGAGTATTGCAGGCAGAGTTGGCGGATAATACTTTGATTCATTATCCAGGGCGGGGTGAGCAGATTATATTCCAGTGCACTAATAAGCTTTGAGTGCTGACTCATTTCTTACTGCCTGGCCAGGACTTGACTCCACTGTCAGCACTTCCATCCGCTATCATTACTCACGGTCAACTGTCTTCCGACGCCATGACTCAGTTACTCATCGCCCTGCTCATGACGTCACAATATCGACGCTCCATATACGCACTAGTTTCCGTGCCCCATTTGAATTAATTTGTTTTTTATCTTTCTTTCCCTTTCCGATTACGTACCTTTTAGGCAATATATATTGTATTTATTCCACATTATTCTTATTGTACTTTCCCACTTATGTTGTGTATTTTCTCACAACATAATTACTTAATACCCATTTATCTAATTATTCTTACTGTACTTTTTCCACTTATGTATCTTGTCATAACATATTCACTTTAATACCCAAGTTTCTGATTACTAAGACTAACAAACATAATATCCTGAATACTGTATGAGATTGGATTTAATTACGGTAGGCCTATTATTATATTTGAATCAAATTAAGTCTTGATCGGAGAGAGAGAGAGAGAGAGAGAGAGAGAGAGAGAGAGAGAGAGAGAGAGAGAGAGAGAGAGAGACTACTACTACAACAACCAAGATTCGTGTAACCCACGTTGTGTATAAAAACTAATTTTGAGAATGCAACTATGCCATATATTGTATTAACCCGTACTGTACCGTAGGATATAGTAATAAAAGTCCCCAGCAGTCCCAAGCAATGTGGCCAAAATTACAGGAGAGACCACCTTTTCACCTCAAGAGATAAGGCAAGAATGGATCTATCACTTTATTTTATTTTTATTTTTTTTACAAGACTTAAACAAAAATTAATAGCCTTGTACAGGCAGTTACAAGACAAGTACATTACTGACGGCTATAACCGTCGCTGGGACTTGGGAGTTACTTATCTACTGACGGCTATAGCCGTTGCTGGGATTGGACGGGTTAATAAATTCCTAATATATTTTAAATGTTGGCCATTGTAAGCATGTGCAATGATGGTTTAACAATAATTTGCAATGCATAAGAACAATCATCGCTAATCACTAACTGCCAGCTAGAGAAGAAAGGTGGGGGAGTTGGGGATAGTGTGGGGGTGGAAGGTGGGGGTAGACATGGACATGACTCCCCCCTTGCACTTGCCCAGGGTGGAGTAGGGGAAGGAAGGACCCACCCCTGAGCAACTTTTAGTACGTGTGAGTGTACCTGTAAGCATAGCATGCCTCAAGTGACCCCTACCAATTACTACCCTACAAATAACCTACATTTATTGTACAATTAAACTAAGGACATCACAAATTGATACTATCGATAATGAATAGATACAATATAATAAAGACAAATAATAGCAAAATATGAAGAACCAACAACACATTTAAACAAAGTACAGTACTCTTTTATCAAGAACAATTAATAAAAAAAAAAAAAAAAAAAAAAAAAGGTAATAACTATAGAAAAATATAAACAATTAATACATACAGACAAAAAGTAAGCAGAGGTTATACAAGAATCTTCAAGGTAATAATGCTTGATTAAAATTATTGATACCGGGTATCAAATTTTAAAATACAGTCACAATAATTGACCTTCGGAAGCGAAGTATGGACGTTAGTTGAGAGACTCAGACCAAGAGTGAGAGCAGTGGAAATGAATTACTTAAGAAGTGCATGCGGAGTTACATGGAGGGATAGACAGACTAATGAAGAAGTAAGAAGGAGGTGTGGTGTGGAGGTAGATGTGCTGGAAAGTGTGAAAAGGAACAACTTGAGATGGTTCGGCCATATGGAACGTATGGAAAGCGAGAGAATGACTAAGAGGGTGTACGAGAGCGAGGTGGAGGGACAGAGGGGGAGAGGTAGACCGAATATGAGGTGGAAGGATGGAGTGAGGAACTACATGAACGAAGGCGGTGCTGGTTGGGGGGAGGGGCGTCGACTGACTGGGGACAGGTGCATGGGGGCGGTTCGTTCGTGGCCACCCCTTCGGGGATCACGGCGTCAGGCAATAGATAGATAGATAGACCTCGTATCTCTCGCGTTTATTATAACCTCTAGTACATCTGGTGATAGGGATGGTGGGCCTGGTGGTAGTAATGAAGGAAATTCATGCTCAAAACACAGAACAAAGGAAAAGTCGGACAAAAGCGGTTAGAATAGCCTAGACGATGTTAGGCTAGGCTAAATATGACAATGATTTAAAATAAAGTCTGTGTGGTAAGTAATCTTCTCATAATATGTATTTATACATATTCTCCTCATAATATGTATGTATTGGATGTATTTGGGGCGAAATGGCTACTTGAGGGGTGACTGGGCGAATTTAGAACCTAGGCTAGGCCTAGGCCTAGCTGTGTGGTAAGTAATATTCTCATAATATGTATATATACATATTCTCCTCATAATATGTATTTATTGGATGTATTTGGGGCGAAATGGGTACTTGAGGGGTGACTGGACGAATTTACAACCTAGGCTATTTTTTCTCATAAGAATAATGCACCTAAGTGTTTATGGTTAGGACTGTTATTTAGCCATGTCTACATTATTATTTACAATGCATAAGATTTACTTTATGTAGACAAAAAACATGTTTTCATAGGCTAAAACTGGGAAAAAGTGCAACTTTTAGAATGAATACGGAATCGATTAGAATTTTCCCCATAAGAACAGTGCCCCGATCTTGGCTGTTTCAATCTTAGCTCGATTTCTGCGGAACCGATTAGGAGCGAAGATGTGGAGAATGAGCAGAGGGAGTTCTTTGACCTGAGTGTTTGGTTGAAACAGGGTGTGTGATGTCCCCGTGGTTGTTTACTGTATATATGGATGGAGTCATGAAAGAAATACTAGGAAGAGCAGTGGATGTTGGTGTATCGCTGAAAAGGGAGGGAAATGAGTGGAAGCTGCCTATACTGCTGTTTGCAGATGATACAGTTCTGATGAGCGATAATGAATAGGAGTTGCAGGGTCTGGTAAATGAGTTTGGAACAGTGTGCGAAAAACAGAATTTGAAGGTAAATGCGGGGTAGAGCAAGGTTATGGTCTTCGAAAGGGGTGAAGTCACAGAGTGTGAGGTGAAGTTGAACGGTCAGGCTATGGAGATTGTCAGCTCTTTTAAGTATCTGGGCAGTGTGTTGAGTAAAGATGGGACTATGGATGAAGAAGTGCGGGAGAGGGTGCAACAGGGGAAGAGGGTTGTAGGAATGTTGAAAGCAGTAACAAGAAATAGAGTGGTCAGTATGGAAGTGAAGAAGTCCTTGCACGACAGTGTGGTAATCCCGACACTTAACTTACGGAAGCGAAGCATGGACGTTCGGGAAGAGACTCGGACCAAGAGTGAGAGCGGTGGAAATTAGTTACTTGAGAAGTGCGTGCGGAGTTACATGGAGGGATAGACAGACGAATGAGGAAGTAAGACGGAGGTGTGGTGTGGAGGTAGATGTGCTGGAAAGTGTGAAAAGGAACAACTTGAGATGGGTCGGCCATATGGAACATATGGAAAGTGAGAGATTGACTAAGAGGGTGTACGAGAGCGAGGTGGAAGGACAGAGAGGGAGAGGTGCACCGAGGGAGAGGTGGAAGGATGGAGTCAGGAAGTACTGTATGTGAATGAACGCGGTGCTGGTTGGGAGGAGGGGCGTCGACTGACTGGGGACAGGTGCATGGGGGCGGTTTGTTCGTGGCCACCCCTTCGGGGATCACGGCATCAGGCAATAGATAGATAGATAGTTTATTGAAGTTGGATGCGTATGTACTGGTACGCTGCTGGTCGACCTATCACTTCTAGGCCTTTCCGGCATATCTTCTCTTGCCTGTTTCACTCGTTTCACACCTCTTACTTTTCCTGACAGTTTTTCTCCACCCCCACCACCATCTTTCCCACCGCTGGGACCTGTGCCAGAAGTCGAGGCCACAAAAAAGTAATAATGGAAGTTAGTGGCATCCTGCGAGGCTGCCACAAGTGACTGTCGGAATCCTAGACGAATGCCCTACTGGCTGGATACGAGATAATTGGAGGCTTTTATATAAATATATGTCGTTCCAATGATACCTAACAACCTGTCCGAAAACACAAGCTTAACTGAGGTTATTCTCGTAAGGTTAGGCCTATTATTTTCCGTGATGTTAATGCAGGGCGTTCGTCTCCTAGCTCTCTCAATTCCATCCTGATTATTTTCCTGCTTTCCCTGCCTTCCTTTTGTCTAGATGGCAAGCCATGTAATAAACTCATATTCTTCGCCAGGATATGTCATACCAGGAGCCAGGGTCAGTGTGGCAAGGTAATTAATTAAGAATGGTCAGTTTCAATGCGTAAGTGTTAGGGTGACATCTGAATAGGCCTATGAATGTACTTTACAATAGGATAAGTAAACAAAACCATTATATATATATTTTTTGTTTTCCTCAACTAGTCCCTCTCGGGCATAGGCTGATAGCCTTTACACTCTACCGCTGAACACGGCGAGGCCCGTGAGGTCTTGTTCCAATCTAGGGAGTGAGACATGCGAAGCACCCCGGCTCGAAGCAATCCCATCTATGAAGCCGCCTCGCCTCCGCGCTTCACAGTCTCATCCCCCACACTCGGACCCTCACACTCAGAACGCCACCTATTGAGCAATTAACTCACTAGGCATTGTCCCCCTGTAGCATATTTTTTAATATGGGAATATTCATACAATGCTATTTTTAACCCGCTGAGACCCAGCGTCGCACGTGTTGCATCTGCAATGTTCGATCACCAGAACCCAGCGACGCAATGGTTGCGTCCAGGTTAATTACTTCGGTCCTATGGCACCTAGAGGGCTCAGATTTGTATGGGAACTGTGTAAGCATCCCACGCAACCATGCCGATGGTTGAAAACTCTCAAAGTCCAACCGCGTGTGCGTGAGCACACAAAAAGCTTTTTTGGGGGGAAATTGCCTTCAATTTTTTACTCTTGTAAAAATCCATTTTCGGGGGCTCTGTAGGACCATTTTTTGAGCTTTTTGATCGGTTTTTCATGGTTTTTCCTTCATTCCTAACCCATTCGCTATTGTTTCTGGAAAACAAAAAATGTCAACCCTCTGGGCCTGAGTGGGACATTTATTACTAACTAGCTGGGGCTCAGCGGGTTAATCAGGGCACAATGAGATTTTTTTTTTTTTTTTTTGGTGTGCTGTGGTAATGCACTGATACCTAGGTACAGCACAAATTCCATCCCAATAATATCTTCCCATTGATATATTTGGATTCGAACCCGGGTCCATTGGATTACCAGTCCAGTGGCAAGACCACTCCGCCACACCTCCCATTTTTTACAATTATTAGGGTGAAAAGTCTTGCAGTAGGAGCGAATAGTCTGCACCAAGAGGGACGAAAATTCCAGCCTATACGGGGGCGAATCGCTGACGTTGGCGTTGCACACTAAAATCAGAGTTGCCAAGGTCCCGACGCTGGCAACTCTGCTCCGGCTAGCCACTGCTGCCCGTTATTCTCGGATATGTGGCTTTTCGCTATGAGATAGTTTCTATCCTGTCGCTATCCGCGATATCGCTATGCTTAATTACGCTATCCGCGGGGCCCAACTGTATAAATTTTGTTTAGTGTGTTGTCGTTTCGATAGTTTTTCATTTTAATCAGTTCGTTATATAAAATTGGACAGTAACTTTTGAGTTGTTGTTGTTCCCTAAGCTGCCTGGCCGAACAGCCCCGTTCATTTCCATGGTTTATATTTTAATGTGAGAGGAGGAAGCTAAGGGTGAATGTCAATAAAAGTAAAGTGATGGCGTGTAATAGAGGTGCTCATAGGATAAATCTAAATGTACGGCTGGAAGGGGAATTACTGGAACAAGTGGAGTGTTATAAATATCTGAGAGAAGTGATAAACGTCTCCTCAGCTCATCGTTTGTATGTAATTTGTATAGACAGACGATGAAATTTTACTTTTAAATTATATAACAACCTATAGAGACTCCCATATAAGAACGGAAGATGGAAAGGCAAGTGATAACGAACAAAGGTGGATATAAAAGCAGAAGAGATACACTCCCCTCATATCCTGACAATGTCTGACTACCAGTTCAAGGAATTCGCAAGAAAACAGTTTTAGTTGAGGGTTGTCCATCCAGTAGTTGAAGTCACCACAAATCATTTATCCCCCTGCTCTAGCTGAATATGCTTCAAGAAACTGACCTAACTCATCCACAAAATTTCTCTCAGTACTTACGATGGCCATGTCAATAAATAACTGCAATGCATGTAAAGTCTGAATGAATTAAAAACTCATTTGGATATTAACACCTTCGGTGCGGGTATATTTCCGCCATATTAGAGCTCATTCAGGCACTCCTGAATGATTAGGCAAGTGTCTGAATGAAATGAAATGTATTCAGCCGAAAACTAAAAGAAAATAGCTTCAAAATTACACCAAAACGAGCTTCGTAGCTCTGTGGGTTCACCCGCAGCGCTACCATAGACATTCGCTAAAATGAGCAATTCTCGCTACATTTGCCTTTGGCAGCACCGTCTGACTCAGAGCCTTCAGTGCCATGGCCGCTTGGCTGGAAGACGGACGTGTGGCCTGTTGCGCTCCTGCTCCCTTGCACTCGATTTTACAGGCTTTTAGAGGCTTTTAAAGCCTGTAAGTTGCCATGGCGTTCGGGAAAGTCTCCCGCAGGGAAAGGGTTAATCATGGTCATGTGCTGTACTTATTAATGTTTTGATGGTGTAATGGTTAAAGCGTGTAAGTTCTGTATTAGATATCCTGGGTTCGAATCCCAGGAGAATCACATGCTTTCATTAATTTCATTTGGGGGGTTATTGGTTTTAAGATTTTTTTTTATAATAAGTATCTGATCCATCTTTCCCCTCGCTGAGTGAACATTCAACAGACTGATCTTTAACTAGCTTAACCCTCCTGGCCCGGGCTGTATCTCCAAAGGACAGGGTGGACTACCCGGGCGATCTGGCCGAAAAACGTCTAGGCCTAGGCTACCGTATTTTAGTTAATTTTAACTGCTAGAAATTTCCCACGCATCTATAAATGTAGTGCTGTTTCCAATCTGTAGACTGGCATTGAGTAGAGCTCTCTAAGTCAACTGGTTCAGTTGTGATGACGATTTCAGTGGAGAGCATTTTCAGGCGATGTTAGCAATACGACGATCTTTTCACTACTGAAACAACGACATACAGACATACAATAACAAACGAGTCTTCTTCTTGTTTTCGGAGGTGCGGTGATGCAACGATCGACTTTGTTTACATGCGTCGGACGCACGGCGTTCAGACCAAGCTGAATAGGCTTTCAAGCTTAAAAGTCCTGAAAGGACACCCGGGCACCTGCCCTTATTTCGTGGTGTCATTTTAAAATGACAACCGGGCAGGAAGGGTTAAGGGGACCAACCTCTTTTTAGGCTTAAAAAGCTCGAAATCCTGAAAATACCATTAGGTGTTTACTCAACATCCCTTCATAAGCCAGTGAAATGTTATTAGTGAAAACCCATTGGAATTTATTTATATATTTTTTATTTATATGTTTTCCAAACCTTTCCTGTATTTCTAAAAACGTTATATAGCGAACTTTCAAATTGACAGGCTCAGTAACTACTGGTCATACGAGGATCGTACATATATAATTGGAAAGAGTGTAAAATACTATACAACCTCCCAAAAGCTTTATCTTCTACTCTGCCGTGTTCCTGCGTAAAATATTGTAAAAGTTAAAAAATTTCACCTAATTACCTTAGACTTTCACAGGTTTTTCTCAAAGTAATTTGGCAACATGGAGATCTAATAAGTCTATTATTATTGGGCCTCCATGAATGTTTTATACCTTTGTAAAGTGCATAGGAAACTCTACAATATCTGTAAATTCGATTTACTCTAGCCAACTTTGTTTGTTTGCAGCATGTCAAAGTCATTAAATTCTACAAAATAATTTCACCTTAATTCATATTCACCTAAATAAAAAGATATACAAAATATATACAAAGTTATTTACAGAAACTACATATACACACCTTTTGTGAGTTGTTTGATCACATACAACAGGTGCTATAGGGACTTCTGTAGGAGTTATATGTGTTTTAGTAGTGCTATAGTTTTCACACTTTTTGTTTACCTAAATTGAAAGAAAACGGCAAAAAAAAAAAATCCTTGACCTAGTTTTATAGTCACATGCACCTGTGCCAAATTGCATTTAGAACCAGAGAAATCTGTGTTTTCTATTAGCCTTCTATGATGAGAAATTATCAGAACAAGTTGAACTGGATGCATAGTGAGCAACAGATTCAGGTAGCATCCTGAATGGGTAGCAATTTATACAACCGGGTGAACTTTTCTTTGTGCATGACCTGGACTTATGGCGCTCTGCACAGAAGGCACAAACTGGATTGCAGAACTTGTCTGGCCTGTCGGTGGAAAGGTGACCATATTTTTGAGTGGTAACACTGAGTAACCCAGAATCTGTCATAAGCCTTACACCTATTCAATCTAATGAACACATATCCTTGGGAGCCAAATATAGACTTTCGTATATTTGGTGACATTATTAGTACAGCAAACTTACTTTCACCTTTTTCCTTTGAAAGGACAAAGTCCAGTTTAGCACCCTGTTCCACAAGCTGTCAAATCTTAATCTTTTTGTCAATAATGCGTTCAACCATCTCATTGTCAGGGACCATAGTGAATATACCAACAATAGTAATCTTAGGCAAAACTTTTTTGGGTTTGGATAAGAAAAAGTTGGACTCTAAACTGAAACGAGAGCTGATCGCTCTATTTGCATCCTCTTTAGCCTTCGTAGTAGGAAGTTTAAATACAAGGGTACCAGTGTTTGTTTCCTTGTAGCTGCTGACAGGAATGGTCCTAATCTTACATTTTCCATTACAGGTGAAACTAGGAGGAACAGCAATGAAACTAGAGCCCCCTTCAGCCCAAAGTTCCCCAGCTCCCGCTCCCCTGGAGTCCCGTGTCAGCCCCCCCACCCCTGTTGTTGTGTCTGCTGCTACCCCCTCCCCCATCACCATCCCCACACCCTTCACCCCAGCCCCAACTGCCCCCATCTCCCCCATCACCACCCCCACCCCAGTTGTTGCCACATCTTGCCCCACAGCCTCACCCTTCGCTGGAGCACCACTCTTTGCAGGTAAGGCAGTACACCACAGATGTTGTAGTCACTAGACACTTTGTGTAAAGGTAATTTAGTACTGTAGAGTAAGAGAAAGTCCATGTTGAATCTCAGGAGTTACATATTATTATTTTTAATACTTTTCTTTCTCATTAGGAAACACTAACCATATAATATAATTGATAATCCACTGCTCAACTCTTGCCCCACACACACACAACTTTAACTCGCGGACACTTGGTGGCGAGTCATCCCGCTCCCAGTCCTTGCTTCCATATGGCCCGGGTGACGGGAGATCCCGCGCCAAGGCCACCTCAGACCCATACTCTCCACAATTTTGATCTCTTTATTACTCTGGCCACACGTAACCTAAACGCCTCTACTCTTTTTCAGTGTGAAGATGATTATAGTCTATTTTTTTCAGCTGATCTTAAATTGAATCCTTTAGCATCTGATTTCTTTATACTTACTGGAAATATATGCTACTGCTATGTCTGTGCATCATATAATGGCCAAGTTTTCATAATTAACAACATATTTCGTTACAAAATCATGGTAAAAGTGTAGTAATCAGGATGGAGATATAGCAATTTACAATCAGCTGGAAAAAACAGAGTATAGGCGATGAGAAGCATATTTATATATTATTATGGTCATTTTTTTAGGTTAATAGTAGGAAAGAGAAGATATGCGCCTAAGGAGATAAAATAGGCCTAGTGAGCGAAAGACAATGATTCTAGCCCGCACGGGGGCGGGGTCATTCACGCATTAAGCCCGAAGCAGGAGAGTTAGCATCACCTCGCTCAGAGATGTTTGGACCCACCCGAGAGAAGTGGCAGAGTACCTGGACGCCACGGGATACCCATAAAGGGAGTCTTGGGGCTACCACAACAACAACAATAGAACCAAAATAGACAAGTTAGACTACCTGTACTTAGTAGCCAGTCCTACTATCTGTAATTCAGCTCTGAAGTTGCTCCATCAGAACAAGTAGGATAAATATCCTTCCTTGATATTGTATGTACATACATATTAAGAAGGGAAAGAGAAATGACCCAGGGAATTATAGACCAGTCAGTTTGACAAGTGTTGTGTGTAAACTAATGGAAACGGTAATTAGAGAAGGAATAATGGATCATATGAAGTCAAACCAACTTTTCAGTGGGAGACAGTTCGGATTCTTGCCGGGGAGGTCGACGGTACTACAGCTAATTAAGGTGGTAGATGATTGGATGCAAATTCTAGAAGATGTTGATGTAATAGACGTGGTATATTGCGATTTTATGAAGGCCTTCGATAAGGTCCCACATAAAGGGTTAATAGAGAAAGTTAGAAGCTATAATATAGGGGAGAAATGTGTGAAATGGATAGAAGCCTTCCTGAAAGATCGGAGACAGAGGGTATTGGTGAATGGAATAGGCTCGGGGTGGAGGGAAATTACAAGTGGGGTACCTCAGGGATCTGTGTTGGGACCACTGCTGTTCGTTATATTTATCAACGACTTGCCTGAAGTTATAGCTAATGGAAGTGAGGTATACCTGTATGCGGATGACACTAAACTGTATAGAAGAGTGAGGAGTAAGAAAGATATGGGTTTGCTTTAAGGAGATGTGGAGGGCATGAAGGGATGGTCTGAGCATTGGTTAATGCCTTTTCATCCAAAAAAATGCAAGTACATGCGGATTGGGACCAGCAAGATAGACAAGGTAGGATACAGTATGTATGAAGCGATGGAGGAAGTGAGTGCAGAAAAGGATATAGGAGTAGTGATAGACAATAAGTTAAATTTCTCAGAACATTTAGCGGAAAAGATAAACAAAGCCAATAGAATTGTAGGGCTGATAAGGAGGACATTTGTGTCACTTGACGAAGAAATCTTCAGGAATATATATACAGCGCTGGTTAGGCCGCACCTGGAATATGCAAACCAGGTGTGGGCTCCATATATGGTAAAGGATATAGAAGCAGTGGAGAAAGTGCAGAGGAGAGCTAGCAAGCTGGTACCAACGTTGAAGAACGCGGGCTATGAGCAGAGGTTGAGGACACTGGGGCTTCCGACACTGGCATATAGGAGAAAGAGAGGGGATATGATAGAGACTTTTAAGATGGTGTCAGGAAAGTACGATGAGGATGTGTGTGAAGGTATCTTCTTGATGCGGGAGGGAACAAGAACGAGAGGACACTCTAAGAAAATTTACAAAGAGAGAAATAGGCTTGAGAAGGCAAAGAACTCATTTTGTGATAGAGTGGTAAATGAGTGGAACGCACTGCCCCAGTATGTAGTCGATTCCGAATCAATAAGGGAGTTTGAAAGTAATCTTGATAAAGCATGGGGAAGACAAGATTTGAAGTTTGATTATAAAACAAAAATACAGAATAGTAAAAATGTTGCGTCTGCTACCGCCGCCGCCAACACCGTGAACGACCGCAGCAGTGCAAGTACTGGTACTGAGCTGGATACACAGGCATAGTTTGCCTTTTTCCAGAGGATCTACTGTAAGAAACTGTAAGAATACAGTACATACATAACATTTTAAGACGGAGTGCTCCACACATACGTGCAGTTTCAGTCTCTTGTCCAAATGGCGGTGTTCCAGGCAACCCTGCTTCACTTTTCAAGTTTTTGGATTTGAGATTCGCACGTATATTCCGATCCCAGGTCTTCCTCGGTCCCCCCCCCCCCCCCTTGGTGCAGCTCCCTCCACAATCACAGACCTGTATCTTTCACCCAATTTTGTTCATCCATTCTCTCCACATGTCCATACCATCCCAGTCTACTTGTACGGATCTCCTCGCTAATACTCTTTATACCTAAACGTCTCCTCAGCTCATCATTTGTTATTCTATCCTGCAGCCTGGCCCCACACATCCATCTCACCATTCTTATCTCATTACGTTCCATTCTGTTGACATCCTCTACTTTAACGGCCCATGTTTCTGAGGCATACGTCATTGCACTTCTAACACATGAGGCATACACCTTTCCCTTCAGGGGCAGAGGCATTCTTTTCATGGTCAGAATTGGCAGCAGTTCTCTAACTTCCCCCAGCCACATCTAATTTTAGCGACAGTGGCAGCCTCGGCCCCACCCACCACCGACATAATGGTATCTCCTAGGTAACAAAACTTGTCCACCAGCTCCAATTATAATGTAAAACTTGCAAAATAAACAAACCAAAACGTATTCGAACACAGTAAAAAGACAAAATGACTAATCAAAATCGCTAAGTGGAAACGATGCTTAACCCTTCCTCCCCGGGCTGTCTTACCCAATGACGGTCGCCCCTACCCGGGCGAAATGGCTGAAAAACGTCTAGGCCTAGGCTACCGTATTTATGTTTATTTTCACTGCTAGAACTTTCCCACTCATCTATAATCGTAGTGCCGTTTTCAATCTGTATTTTGGCATTGAGTAGAGCTCTGTAAGTCAACTGGTTCAGTTGTGATGACGATTTCAGTGGAGCCAATATTGCAGAGATGTTGCCAATATGGGGGCTTTTTAGACACTAATTTCGTCATGACGTCAGAACAATAACATTGAGGAGTCTTCTTGTTTTCGGAGGTGCGGTGACGAACGCTTGGGTTTGTTGACATACGTCGTACGCACGGCGTTCAGACCAAGCTTAATTAGGCTATTAAGCTCATGCCTTAGATAAGGCATACCGGGTAGCGGCCCTTCTTTCGTACTGTCCTTACCTAAGGCAGACCGGGTAGGAAGGATTAAGTAAAATAATGATTTATAAATAAAAGAACACAATCCACCAAATAGGGTGTACATTACTACATGCACAAGTTAATCTGATTCCCAAGCAAACTAATCGCACACATAACAACGCACTGTAGTCACGTTCAAGGAATTAGTCAATTTGGGAAGTCGGGGACGCTCTGGTAAATTTTACTAAACTCTGCATGAATAAAGAAACTACATTAACCCGTTGAGACCCAGCGTCGCACGTGTTGCGTCGGCAGTCTTTGATCACCAACTCCCAGCGACGCATCACGTGCGTCCGACATATAAAAAACACTTACGTGGCTCGTAAGGTAGGAAATGGCGGGAGAATAGGAGGGGGCGGTACCGTAGTGTGTGGGGGAGCCGGGCCAGTAGGTGTGAGCGGGCCGAGACAGCCGCGCGGCTGGTGGTGGTGGGCTTAGTGGGGATAGTTTACACCCCTAGTTTACCGCCACTTTGAACCTTCATTACTCCGGTCGTATGGGAGCTAGAGGCTTGAGATTTATGTGAGATACTCCTTAGGATGTATGCCGTACAATGCCATACTCAGTTTTTACCCTAGTGCTCCCGGGCAGGTGGTCATGCGGGGGAGACGAACTATTGAAACCCCCCGCCCCCCAAATGACCGAAATGAGTTTTTTTTATTTGTGTGTTCATTTCTCACCATTCTCTTCCATTTTGGCTCAACAAATTTTTTTGAAGCTCCCCCACCGGCCCCCCCCCCCCAAAAAAAAATGTCAGAGGTGATTTTTTTTTGTTTTTTTTTCATTTCTCATCCTTGTCTTCCATTTTAGCAAACAAAAAAAATAAGTGAAAATGGCTTGGGACTGGGGTGAACAAAATATTATAACTAGCCGGGGCTCAACGGGTTAAGTATCAAAATGTTCTATTAAAATATAATTTGCAACTAGACAAGATAATAACAATAGTACAAAATACAAATATCACTCACTAATGATAGTGCTATCGAGTAGGTACCTGTAAGCATAGCATGCTTCAAGTGACCCCTAACAATTACTACCCTACTAATAACCTACATTTATTGTACAAATAAACTAAGGAAATCGCAAAAGCAAGCAATTGATCCTATCGACAATGAATAGATACAGTATGATAAGTAACAATATTTGAAAATATGAAGAAGGCACAATAGATTTAAACAAAAGAGTACTCTTTTAACGAGAACACTTAATTATAAAGATATAAAGAATAATAATAATCTATCTATCTATTGCCTGACGCCGTGATCTCCGAAGGGGTGGCCACGAACAAACCGCCCCCATGCACCTCTGTCCCCAGTCAGTCGACGCCCCTCCCCCCAACCAGCACCGCCTTCATTCATATACTTCCTTACTCCACCCTTCCACCTCTCCTTCGGTCTACCTCTCCCTGTGGCGGGTGCCCAACCCCGAAAAGGGTTGACATAGGGGAGCTATCCCCCCCCGCCAAAGGCGGCTTTCTAGGGCCTTTCCTAGCTGATGCTGAGAGGATTGGGTTCTAGTCATGTGGTGATGGGCTGGTCTATCAGAGTGAGAACTGAGCAATCTCTGCCATACCCATAGCTTACTCTGGCTGTTCCTTTTACTTATATATTTTCTAGATCTCAAGTGACGGCGTCTCTAACGTGGATTGACCTCCCAATCTAACAAGATTGGAAGCCAAAGCGTCACATTTTTCCCTTGCCCCTCAACTTTCTCTTCATAATTGCTGAGGGACACAGGGCCCTGGGTGGGGCTTTGGTTTCCCGGGCGTTTCCGCACCCTCCTCAGCTCCCCGCCATGGAGTGGCTTCGGTCACCCAGGCTTTATTGTGGTCGGCGGGGAGGGTTCTGTGGGGGCGCTCGGTTATGGCCTTGGCCTTGCTCGGGGCCTTGGGGCTGTTAGGCCTGGCAGCTTGGGGAACAACAACAACAACAACAACCTCTCCCTCTGTCCCTCCACCTCGCTCTCGTACACCCTCTTAGTAATTCTCTCGCTTTCCATACGTTCCATATGGCCGAACCATCTCAAGTTGTTCCTTCTCACACTTTCCAGCACATCTACCTCCACACCACACCTCCTTCTTACTTCTTCATTAGTCTGTCTATCCCTCCATGTAACTCTGCACGCACTTCTTAAGTAATTCATTTCCACTGCTCTCACTCTTGGTCTGAGTCTCTCAACTAACGTCCATGCTTCGCTTCCGTAAGTCAGTGTCGGGATTACCACACTGTCATGCAAGGACTTCTTCACTTCCATACTGACCACCCTATTTCTTGTTATTGCTCTCCGCGTTCCTACAACCCTCTTCCCCTGTTGTACCCTCTCCCGCACTTCTTCATCCATAGTCCCATCTTTACTCAACACACTGCCCAGATACTTAAAAGAGTTGACAATCTCCATAGCCTGACCGTTCAGCTTCACCTCACACTCTGTGACTTCACCCCTTTCGAAGACCATAACCTTGCTCTTCCCCGCATTTACCTTCATATTCCGTTTTTCGCACACTGTTCCAAACTCATTTACCAGACCCTGCAACTCCCATTCATTATCACTCATCAGAACTGTATCAAACAGCAGTATAGGTAGCTTCCACTCATTTCCCTCCCTTTTCAGCGATACACCAACATCCACTGCTCTTGATAGTATTTCTTTCATGACTCCATCCATATATACAGTAAACAACCACGGGGACATCACACACCCCTGTTTCAAACCAACATTCAGGTCAAAGAACTCGCTCTGCTCACTCTCCACACGTACTGCCCCCTTTGCACCCTCATACATGCTCTTTACTGCTTTCAGCAACTTGCCATCTACTCCGTATATTCTAAGTACTTTCCACAAACCTTCTCTATCCACTCTGTCATAGGCCTTCTCCAAGTTCATAAAGGCAACATACACCCTTTGTTTCTTCTCCAGATATTTCTCCACAACACAATTCAGGGTAAAAATCTGATCTACACACCCTCTTCCCTTCCTAAAACCTCCCTGCTCGTCGCCTATCCATTTCTCCGTTCTCACTCTCACTTTCTCAATCACTACCCTACTGTATACCTTCCCTACTACGCTTAGAAGACATATTCCTCGGTGGTTACCACACACTCCTCTTTCCCCTTTGCCCTTATATAGGGGGACTATTATGCCAGTCTTCCAGTCATCGGGTTCACTCCCCTTCTCCCATGCTAGTTTGCACATTTTCCATACCCATTCGATCACTATCTCACCACCATACCTCAACATTTCCCCACACACTCCATCTGTTCCTGGTGCTTTTCCCAACTTCACTCTTTTCATGGCTTCCCACACTTCTGACCTCCTGATCCCCACCTCCTCCTCCACTACTTCTCTTCTTCTCCCTCCCATACCATATCCAACTATGTTTGCTGGCTCTTCATTCCTTACATTTAGGAACTCATTGAAGTACTCCCTCCATTTTTCTACTCTCTCTTGCTTCTCGGCTAGCATTCTCCCATTCTTATCTTTCACACCCTTACTGTTTCCCTTGCTACCTTCCCTAATTTTCTTGACAACTTTCCAGAACAGTTTCTTACTCTCCCTCCATTTTACACTCAGATTCCTTCCAAATTCCTCATTTACTCATTCTCTTACTTTCCTTCACTACTCTCTTCACCACCCTCTTACTCTCCACGTACCTCTCTCGTTTCTGTCTCTCGAAATCTTCATTCCCTCTACTACCCAACCACTCTCTATATGCTTTCTTCTTTTCTTCCACCGCTATTTTTACCACTTCTGTCCACCATGCTGTACCTTTACATAAAGACAAAAAGTAAGCAGTAAGAAACTTCAAGTTCATAATGCTTGATTAAAATTATGGCCGACTCAAGACAGAGCCCGAATAGGGACAACACATAAGAAAACAATGAACACACACAAACAAAATACAAATTCACACACATCTAGGTCATCCAGGAAAAGACCCAGAGACATAGGTCACCAAGGTCCCTCCAGTACTCCCCCGGCCCCCAACCACCCGGAGAAGTTCCGATCTCAGCAGGAAGACATGCAGCTGAGCCGAAACCACAAGCCCGCCCACCACACTTCCAGGCTCACCCTTCATATAAACCGTCTCCCCGGGCCAGGCGCCTGATGGACTATTATCTAGTCCAACTTGCGCCCGACCCCTTCCCCCAAATGACCATGTGTTCACTCATGTATTCACAAGCATTCTCCATTCATTCCTGTTTATTAACACTTCCCTTGCCTGATCTATAGTCATTCCTCTATCATCCAAAGCTTGTCCTACACATTTTCTCCATCTCAATGGGGGTCTTCCTGCCCTTCTATCTTCCCTTGTATCTGACTCACATATTCTCCTTGTACAGTTAGCCTTTCATCTTCCATTCGTTCAACATGACCATACCAGCTCAGCACCCTTCTGTCCACTCTGGCCGACAAATGTTCCTGCTGCCTCACTCTCCTACGTATCTCTTTATTCCTCAATCTGTCTCTACGAGTAACTCCACACATACTCCTCAAGCAGCTCATCTCTATCACATCCAGCTTTCTTCTCTCCTTTTCCTTCAGAGCCCATGTCTCAGCCCCATAGATCACTGTTGGCACAACAATTCTTATAACTATAACACTAACTATACAGAGAAATATCTGTAGCGAGCGTTGTACTAGGATAAAATTACTTATGCCGAGGAAGAATTTTGAATTTGAGAAATTTGTATGTGTAGCAAGGGGGAGCTCATGATGAATGACCGGCCCTAGAGTGTCTACTTTGGCAACAAGTTGCTGGAGCTGGTGGACAATTTTTTCTACTTGGGAGATACCATCTATGCTGGTGGTGGGGTTGAAGCGGACGCTCTTGCCAGAGTTAGATGTACTGTACATACACATATACAGTACTGTACATAAATTTAAAGACTGAGTGCTCCACACAAAGTGTGGTTCCAGCCTCACGTCTTATTGGCGGCGCTCCAGGCAGCCCTGTTCATAGCTGCCTCACTTGTCATGTTCTTTTTTATTCAAGATCAGACTGTAAGATATGGCTGGGGAAATTTCAGGGAACTGCTCCCAATTCTAACCATGAGAAGACTCCCTCTCCTCTTCAAGGGAAATGTGTACACTTTGTGTATTAGAAGGATAGTGACCTATGCTTCTAAAATGTGGCTGGTTAAAGCAGATGATATCAACAATATGGAACGTAATGAAATAAGGATGGTGAGATGGATGTATAGGGCCAAACAGTAAAATAAGGATATCCAATGAGGAGTTTAGATATCAATGATGAGATGTATACAAGCAAACTTTGATGGTTGGGCATGTAGAGAGAATGGATGAACTACAATGAGTATAAAAATGCAAGTCCAGGAATGTGGAAGGAGCTGCACCTAGCCTAGGAATAGACCCAAAAAGACTTTGCATGAGACTATTCTCTCTTATCTTTAATTTAAAAACCTGATAAGTGAGGCAGTTCTGCCTGGAATGCCGCCATTAGGACGTGAGACTGAAGCTGCGCTTCATGTGGAGCACTCGGCTTTCAAAAATAAGTATGTATGTATTCATATTTTTTCACTAACCAACTTTACTTCTAAACTCAATTAATGAAATCAACAAATACATGTGGCACTCCAAGTACTCGAACCTAGGATACTCACACCGAAATACAGCGCATTTATGCAAGACAGTTAAGAATTATGCACAAGCCTTCAATTTATTATGTAGTTTCGAATCCTGCATATTAATCTGAGCATGTACACTCGACCAAAAAACAATCTTTACACTAACGCTCTAAACATTCTGGAAGTGGATCGAAATCATATGATAATACCTCACAGACATATATTTCACCTGATTCATTCCGTTCACATACATACAATGGTTTAACGTCATTTTTCCATCACATGCATTCTAACGGCTCCGGGGTTGCCTTTCAGTAGTTTGAGTGTACTGTAGTACAATAAAGTCCCTGCCACAGCACTGCCCCACCAAGTCATCACTGCGAGTGATGTTGGTATAGTGCTAACCGTGCCTCAGCAAGACTCAACAGTCCCCCTGCAGCACTTGCACCTGCAGTATCTGCAACCACACCAGCCTTAACAGTTGCAAAAAGACAGCACCATAACAGGACTACTATATATTAGGCAAAATTTGGACTATAGAACACAAAAGTCCTGCCCCAACACTGCTCCAACATGCAAACACTGTTGCCGACACAGGTGTGGTGCCAAACAGCGCCCAGGTAAGACTCAGTCCCCTGTGGCACCTATCCGCACCCCACCAGCCTCGGCAGTGCCATACCAAGACAGTGCTAAGATAAAGACTATTGCATAGTAATGGCTGTTGGTCCACAAGTCTATCGCCATCCCCCCTATTAGTCGCCTTGTACGATACGCAGTAGGATGCGCGAGGCATATTCTTTTTTTCCTCCACCATTAGATGAAGGCCCCGTTACCCCCTGGGGGGTAAGGGGGCTCACCAGTGTAAAGATTGTTTTTTGGTCGAGTGTACATGCATTCCAACTGTGCTATGGTATCCTTATGTATAGACGAATCGAAGGAGTAATTAATGGGGCACTTAACCCTTGGGAAGGCCTCGCTATAAATTGCTCCTACTTAACCCTTGGGAAGGCCTCGCTATGAATTGCTCCTGAACCAGAATTAATTCATATTTTTTCACCTAAACTCAATTATTGAAATCAACAAATACATGTGGCACTCCATGGACTCGAACCTAGAATGCTCCCACCGAAATTCCACGCATTTATGCATTAGGCTATCAAGACAGTTAAAGAATTATGCACAAGCCTACGATTTATTATGCAGTTTCGAATCCTATATAATAATAATAATAATAATATGCTGGTATTTTATTTGTTCGAGCGCCAATTCTCCAAGTGGATTCACGAGCGCTCACATTAACTTAAATTTTTCCATTTAACCCTCCAGCCCCGGCTACGCATTACATAAATATTCCCCGAAACCCGGGTGTTTTGGCCGAAAAACGTCTAGGCTAGGCTACCATATATTTGTTATTCTGACTGCTTCCCGCATTCCCACGCATCCCCAAGCGTAGCTGTGTTATTTACCTGTAGATTGGCGTTAAGTAGAGCTCTCTAAGTCAACTGGTTGAGTTGTGATGATGATTTCATTGGAGATAACTTTATGGCAAAAACAGACACTTTACACTACTTTTCGATACTTAACAACAACATACAGGCACACACGAACAAGCGACGCTCTCCTTCTTGTGGCCGGAGATGCGGGGCGTCGGTCCAGCCGGCTGTTGTTTACATGCGTCGGACCGACGCCTCGCACACCAAGCTCACAGGCTTTGAGCTCATGGGTGTTTAAGAGCCCTTCCGGGCAGCTCGTGTATGATTTTTTTATGGGCGTTCAAGAGCCCTTCCGGGAACAGAGGGGGGGAAAAAAAAAAAAAAAAAAAAAAAAAAAAATCCAACTGTGCTATGGCAGCCTAATGTATAGATGAATGGAAGGAGCAATTAAGGGAGAGGTAGACCGAATGAGAGGTGGAAGGATGGAGTGAGGAAGTACATGAACGAAGGCGGTGCTGGTTGGGGGGAGGGGCGTCGACTGACTGGGGGGGACAGAGGTGCATGGGGGCGGTTCGTTCATGGCCACCCCTTCGGGGATCACGGCGTCAGGCAATAGATAGATAGATAGATCTACTATTATTACTTAACAATTTAGCAAGTGCTAATTTTTCTGGGATTTTATTTTTCTTGCTACTGTCAACTAAGTCTTTTATATATTTAAATTCTAAAGCAAGCCAGAATAAATCTGCAATTAAAGGGCTAGCATTTCCACCCATAGGAATTCCTAATATTTGTTTGAAAATGTAAGACCCGAATCTAACATAAGTATTGAAAAGGAGGAATTTAAGGGCATCTTTAAGTTTAGTTCTATCAAAATATACAGAACTAGTGGGAGTAGAGCTAAGTGATGCATTATTAAAATATGTATAAACATTTATGAAATAATTACCATCCCTAACGAACCAGTCAAAGTGCAAATCTATAATAAAGCAAAGCTCTGAATATACTAAATCTAAAGGCAAATTGGTATACAAAGTTGAAAAGTCGAAGCTATGTACCGAGGTAACTTTCGGCATGGTATTTATTTTATCAATAATTTCTAACGAATTGTCAACACTCCAATAATAGTTAATGCCAGTTCTTTTCATGATGGTACTGTATTACAATATCTTTTATGAGTACTTTTAATGTATTTTAAGCAATTTAGAGTTTTAGTGGTAGCAAATTTTGCTCCGGCAATAAAGCGATATTTATAAGGTCTTTTATGAAATTTAGGTAACATGTATAATTTTGCAATGCACTTGTTCTTATCAGAAAGTTTAATATCAAATGTTATATTTTTCTTGGTATGTTCATCAATTAAGTTATCAATATTCAGATTATTTTGAATTTCATAAACAGAATTAGAATGTTCTCAATCTCATAATTACCTCCAAAATTTGTTTTCTGCCACAGCTTGATCAGAGACAACTGCAGAGATTGAAGTAACTAAACTAAAGGTTTCTAAACACCCCTGATGGTCACAAAGACTTTTATGTAACCTATCCCCAAAAAGAGCGCAAATTCGTCCTTGGGCGCGAAAGGGTTAAATGTATTTGACGGTGTAGTTTTGTGTGTAACGTAGTTTATTGTTGACTAATGACCTTCCTCCTCAGTATTGTAGTAAATTAGAGGTGTGCCTATAATGCTTTACTTTGTCCAGGGTCTGCTGCTGGAACAGCCACACCTTCAATATTTGGAGGAAACACCACAGTCTCCCCATCAGTGTTTGGAGCCACACCAAAGTCTTCCTCGTCGGTATTTGGAGGCAGTGGCGGAAACTCCATTTTCAGTAAAGGTGCAGCGTCTCCGTCAATATTTGGAGGAGCGGCCTCGACCACCACCTCTATGTTCGGTGGCACCCAGTCATTTGGGGGGTCAACTGTGTTCGGTGGCTTCGGTAACAACTCAAGTGAGCCACATTTTGTTTAACTTTTAAGGGGGGATGGGCAGTTTTTCTGGCCCCCCTTCTCCCTCGTCTTTAGCCCCATTGGTTTTAAATTTTAAGACGTTCAGTTCATTAGTTTGGCGATTTTAAGACTTTACACCCCATTTCTTTGTCAATATTAAGACCTTTTGTGCCATTTAGGTGTCGATTTTTTCCTGGCGAGCGATACCAAGCCTGTAATCTTAACCCCTCAGACCCGGTAGGGCTCTGAGGCACCCATAACAAACTAGGGCCAGGAACCCGGTAGGGCTCTGAGGCACCGGCAGCTTGAAAGCCTGTAAGCTTGTTTTGAAAGCCGTCCGTCCGACGCATGTAAACAACAGCCGGTTGGACCGACGCCGCGCATCTCCGACCACAAGAAGGAGAGGTGTCGCTTGTTTGTGTGTGGCTGTGTGTTATAGTTTAGTATTGAAAAGTGGCTGATGTCGCCACAAAGTTCTCTCCACGGAAATCGTCATCACAACTGAACCAGTTGACTTAGAGAGCTCTACTCAACGCCATTCTACAGGTACGAAACACATCTACGCTTGGGGATGCGCGGGAATGCGGAAGCAGTCAAAATAACAAAGATACGGTAGCCTAGGCGTAGACGTTTTTTGGCCAAAACCCCCGGGTTTCGGGGATATATTATACTGTAGAATGCGTAGCCGGGAACCAAGGGTTAACCCTCCAGTCCCGGCTATGTATTATATATATATTCCCCGAAACCCGGGGGTTTTGGCCGAAAAACGTCTACGCCTAGGCTACCGCATCTTTGTTATTTGGCTTGCTTCCGCATTCCCACACATCCCCAAGCGTAGATGTGTTTCGTACCTGTAGAATGGCGTTAAGTAGAACTCTCTAAGTCAACTGGTTCAGTTGTGATGATGATTCATTGGAGATAACTTTATGGCAAAAACAGCCACTTTACACTACTTTTCGATACTTAACAATAACATACAGGCACACACGAACAAGCGACGCACTCCTTCTTGTGGCCGGAGATGTGGGGCGTCAGTCCAGCCGGCTGTTGTTTACATGCGTCGGACGTACGCCTCGCACACCAAGCTTACAGGCTTTGAGCTCATGGGTGTTCAAGAGCCCTTCCGGGTAGCTTGGGGTGTGTTTTTTATGGGTGTTTAAGAGCCCTTCCGGGTCTGAAGGGTTGAAGAGTAATTTTTCTACCGAAAAATTTACAAATTTATCTTGAGGGGGGGTCTAGGGGGTGTTTTTTTACAGCTTGATGGAGGTCTAGGGAGGAAACTAAAAAATAAAAATTAAAAGATAAAACAATAAGCAAATGAATACGCCCATCCACCCTTAATAGCAAACTTTATCGTTTCTTGGCCCCATGGCATTATATTCGCTTTATCACTTGGTCCAAAGTTCATTAGTGTGTATCAGATACTCATTTAGTAAGAGACCCTTACAGCTTTTGCTGTACTAATTTGAGTACCCTAGCCAAGTCTCGTCTCCATAGTCCCAAGCTTAGGGGATAGAGGGACTCAAACAGGCTATACAACATTATAATTATATACTGTACAGGTCTCACTCGATTTACGATTGGGTTACGTTCCTGAAAACCCAATATTTTTTAGAAGAATCCTATAGCAAACCCTGAAATTAATAGAGTAAATGGGGATGCGTTCTCAGACCAGCCAAAGCCCAAACACCTAAAAACCTATAATAATATCGTAAATCGGATAGTGAGGGAGACCTTTATTTATTTATATATATATATATATACATATATATATATATATATATATATATATATATACATATATATATATACAGTATACACACACTATCTATCTATATGCTCAGGCCCAATCCCCACTTTTCCTATTTATATTTTTGTTTTCTATTTAATTATACTGTATATAGGCCTATACTGTATATATAATTATATATATATATATATTTTTTTTTTTTTTTTTTTTTTTTTTTAAATCTTGGGGGTGGCCGCCTCAAGACAGAGCAAGAACAGGGAAAACACAAAACACAATATAAAACAACGAACAAACACAGACAAAATACAAATTCACTCACATCTAGGTCACCTAGGAGAAGACCCAGAGACCAGGGTCACCAAGGTCGCTCCAGCACTCCCCCGGCCCCCGAACATCCGTAGAGGTTCCGATCTCGGCAGGCTGACATGCAGCGGAGCCGAAGCCACAAGCCCGCCCGGCGCCCACCACACTTCCAGGCGCACCCTTCATATTAATCGTCTCCCCGGGCCAGGCGCCTGATGTACTATTATCTAGTTCAACTTGCGCCCGACCCCTTCCCCCAAATGACCACGTGTTCACTCAACTATTCACAAGTATTCTCCATTCATTCCTGTTTATTACCACTTCCTTTGCCTGATCTATAGTCATTCCTCAATCATCCAAAGCTTGTCTTACACAGTCTCTCCATCTCAATGGGGGTCTTCCTGCCCTTCTATCTCCCCTTGTATCTGACTCACATATTCTCTTTGTAAGCCTTTCATCTCCCATTCGTTCAACATGACCATACCAGCTCATCACCCTTCTGTCCACTCTGGCTGACAAATATTCCTGTTGCCCCACTCTCCTACGTCTTAATTCCTCAATCCGTCTCTACGAGTAACTCCACACATACTCGTCAAGCAGCTCATCTCCATCACATTCAGCTTTCTTCTCTCCTTTTTCTTCAGAGCCCATGTCTCAGCCCCATACATCACTGTTGACACAACAATTCCTTGATACATTGCACTTTTTACTTTCATTCCGAGATTTCTCGTATTCCACATACTTCCCATTGCTCCGAAAACCTTCCTTCCTTCACACACACTCTGTTTTACCTCCATTTCTATACCTCCACTCCTGCTTATCGTTCCTCCTAGATATTTAAAACACTACTTTTTCCAATATTTCCCCATCCAGCCTCGCATCTAGATTCACCCTACGATCACCCCTATTACACACCATTACTTTACTTTTATTGATGTTCACCTTCAGTTTCCTTTTCCCACAAACCACTCCAAACTCTTTGACTACCCGCTGCAATTTCTCCTCAGAATCCGCCACCAACGCTGTGTCATCAGCGAACAGCAACTGATTCAACTCCCAATTTCTACTATTCTTTCCTACTAAACCTAATCCTCTTCCCATAGTTCTCATTTTCACCTCCCTCACCACACCATCCATAAACATATTAAACAGCCAAGGTGACAATACACAACCCTGTCGCAAACCTACCTTTACCTCAAACCATTCACTCAACTCACCATTTCCTACTCTAACACATGCACACACACCCATATATACTGTATACATACATATACAGTATACATATGTATTTATTTATTTATGTATGGAGGTTATAGGTTTGAGTCCTGAAGGGAAGAAGGAAAACCTAATATTTAGTAGTGGCCCCGGAATCATTGACATTAACCTTAATCATTGCCTTAACATTGTTTATGGCCAATCTTTGAACTCAAGCTTGTCTTTCAAACTTCCCGCCCGGGAGAGATCAAAATACGATTGCCACACATCGTGAGCGAAACGCTCTTAACCCTTCCTACCCGGGCTGCCTTAGGTAAGGACAGCTCGGAATAAGGGCCGCTACCCGGGTGTCCTTACCTAAGACGGCAGCTTAATAGCCTAATTAAGCTTGGTCTGAACGCCGTGCGTACGACGTATGTCAACAAACCCAAGCGTTGCATCACCGCACCTCCGAAAACAAGAAGGAGAAGACTCTTCAATGTTATTGTTCTGACGTAAGACGAAATTAGTGTCTGAAAAGCCCCCATATTGGCAACATCTCTGCAATATTTGCTCCACTGAAATCGTTTCACAACTGAACCAGTTGACTTACAGAGCTCTACTCAACGCCAAAATACAGATTGAAAACCGCACTACGATTATAGATGAGTGGGAAAGTTCTAGCAGTGAAAATAAACATAAATACGGTAGCCTAGGCCTAGACGTTTTTCAGCCATTTCGCCCGGGTACGGGCGACCATCCTTAGGTAAGACTGCCCGGGTAGGAAGGGTTAAATACCACTCACGGACTCGTCCTATATGATGTGGGTACCACTACTAGAAAAAAATAGTAAAAAAATAATAAAATAAAAAGATTAAATTTGATCTTAGCATTGCGCTTCTCATGCGTCTGCTGTTTGGGTACGCTTCGCCACGCTCCTCGAAGCGCTTGTTCCTCCTTATCTGATATATCAAGACTCTCAAAACATAGCAGATGAATGGGAAGGGGATGGAAGGGAGGGCCAAAATCGTCAATGATTCCGGGGCCACTACTAAATATTAGGTTTTCCTTCTTCCCTTCGGGACTCAAACCTATAATTTATTAGTGGCCCCTTCATCATTGATGATGCGCCTGATAGGCTATTTCAAGACTGGAGGGGGACATTCATCATGAACATCATTAACCACTAATAAATTACGAAGGTCCAATGAAACACGTACTGAAAAAGATCAGTTTAATAAAAATAATAAAGGCTTTACAGGCGGCGTTCCTTAAAGGTAGCCTACGGTGTTATCACGTTTACGTTGTTGTTGTTCCCCAAGCTGCCTGGCCGAACAGCCCCAAGGCCCCGAGCAAGGCCAAGGCCATAACCGAGCACCCCCACAGAACCCTCCCTGCCTACCACAATAAAAGCCTGGGTGACCGAAGCCACTCCATGGCGGGGAGCTGAGGAGGGTGCGGAAACGCCCGGGAAACCAAAGCCCCACCCAGGGCCCTGTGCCCCTCAGCAATTATGAAGAGAAAGTTGAGGGGCAAAGGAAAAATGTGACGCTTTGGCTTCAAATCTTAGTAGATTGGGAGGAAAAGACGCCGTCACTTGAGATCTAGGAAATACATAAGTAAAAGGAACAGTCGGAGTAAGCTATGGGTATGGCAAAGATCGCTCAGTTCTCACTCTGATAGACCAGCCCATCACCATATGACTAGAACCCAATCCTCTCAGCATCAGCTAGGAAAGGCCCTAGAAAGCCGCCTTTGGTGGGGGGATAGCTACCCTATTTCAACCCCTTTCGGGGTTGGGCACCCGCCTGTCACCTTTACGTTTGACAGAACAGTTGGTGAAACACATAAACTATACATATAGCGTATAATACATAAATAAATGAATCTTCTTATCAATACTGATAATATGATGGCCTATATACAGTATTTATGGCCCCAGGTACTATATTACAAAATATTTGTACTCTCTTTTAATCCTAATCCTTAAGATTAATGAGTATACAGTACTGTGAACTCTATTGCATCTATAAAGTAAACATAAAAAAATTCCTGACTAGACTTATTTTAGTCTAAGGAATGGGTTATCACATGACCTTTCATTCTCGTCATATCTTGTATCACATAAGAGGCAGTTTAGAGTCCTTAGCTAGGATACCCCCCCCCCCTTTTTTTCTTTACAAAATAGCTTAAAACTAGACTTGCTGCCTTAATGCTACACATGTTCGAGAAGGTTTCACATCTTTCCCCGTAGAACTAGGGCAGCTGAGAGCGCCCATGAATTTACACTTTCTCCTCCACAATGCAGAACTTCTGCTTATCAGAATTTATTTATCCCCAGAGCTACTACTCTTTGGAATTCACTTCCCTCGAATTGCTTTCCACAAACTTACAATCTACAAATGTTTAAATCCAGTTGTTACAAACATTTTATGAATGGAGGATGCCTTTAGGTACATGGACCTTTTTGTTTTATCTGTGTTTTTCCTTCCTCCGTTCATTGTTTCTTTAAAAAAAAAAAAAAAATCACAGACAGGTAACGTGTTAGAAATGTATGATTAGATGACCACAACTGGGTCTGTTGAATATCATCAAGAGAGTAATTGTGGAGGAATCTGAGTGACGCCGCCCACTTCCGAATATTGTGCGCCCTAGCTAACACGCCCGGATTACTCTCCCGAATCACTTCTACTAGTAACGCAGCTAGCAGGCGTTTTTGAAGACGTTTAACTGTCCGTAAAACCCAGAGGGAGCCCGCCTGTGACGGCCGGGAACCCCGCATAAATAACATAAGGGACTGTACCAGGCAAAGTAAATGGTGCCGATCGCCCTGTTTCAGAGCTGGAACTTCAAACTCTGTAAATACATGATTACTATGTTCATTCTTTGCAATAAAGTTAGGAGCAGGGGCAATGTGGACACTCATGATGCGCCTCGAAAACCTTAAACAAGTTGGCTCCAAACTCATCGCCGCCAACTCAGACACCCTGTCACCCGTAGCCAATGCCATTAGAAAAATGGCCTTTTTAAGTCTGAACTCGAAAGGAGGATCATGGCAATATTTACGGGATTGAAGCATTTCAAGGGCCAGATCAAGTGACCAGGTGGGTGTGAGTTGACGAGGAGGAGGGCGCAGCCGGAAGCAAGACCGCATGAAACCCTTTTCCTCCGCCTCCGGCACGAACAGGCCAGTTAAATCGAAAAAAGGTGTCCGAATTGCTGTGAGGTGATTCCTTCATGTGACAACTGATAACTTTTGTATTTCAAAAAGGTAATTTAAATAATTAAACACCAGAGCCACCGAGGACTGTTGTTGATCAGTTTCTACGATCCAGGTAGTAAACGACTTCCAGTGAGATTGATACTGTCTTTGAGTTGATTTAGCATATTGATTAATCAATTTGTGAGTCACGGATTCCCCAAACTGGCCTAGCCACTTGGCCTTCTGAATGTCCATAAGGCAAAAGTCAGCGAGGTCTTGAGGTTTCCAATTGTGTCTAAGTGGAAGCACGAGATCGGGAGCGACACCGGGTTCTCGCACCACGTCTTCAATTGATTGTACCAAACTTGAGCCGGCCACAACGGCGCGATCATCGAGACCATGCCTCGATAACCCCGTAGTTTGTGAACTACTTTGCACATTAAGGATGCGCCTGGAGGTGGAAACAGATAAATGGAGCTCCATTTGTTCCACTCTACCAGAAATGCGTCCGGAGCCCCCGCCGGAGCCTGACTCCGACGTGTGAGGTACTGAGGTAGCTTGTGTGTTGCCTCTGACGCGAACAAGTCCTCTTGTGGATGGTAGGGTTCGGCAATCATCTTTTGAAAGATGTTTTGCTTGAGAGCCCATTCTACTTGAGTGCTCTGTCTCCGAGACAGAGCATCCGCCCATACGTTCGCCACGCCGGGCAGATATGTTGCATGAAGATAAATCTCTAGCCTTGCAGCTAGTCGAAAGATCTTTTCCGACAACCCTTGTAACACTCGAGATCTCGCTGACCCTTGCTTTTGAATGCATGTCACTGCAGTCAAGTTGTCCATTCTGAAGGCAAGAGACTTTCCCGCCTGGCTCATGCCGTGCTCCTGTAAAAAGAATAGAGGGACTAGCAACTCCTTGGCATTGATATGAAGATGATTTGAAATTGACCATAGACCCTGACCCTGATGTCCTAGGTTTGACTGGTAACCCCATCCCAGGGTACCTGACGCATCTGTATCTATCCAGACCGTTGGAGGCGGAGCTGTCCATGTCAAGGAGGAGTGTATTACTTCTGGCTTCGCCCAGGCCGCCAGGAGGTTGTGGATTAAAGTTGGAATTTTTCGCAGTGTTTCCGCTGTCAACAGCGGAAAGCACCTGTCTCCTTCCAAAATAATTTGTTTGACCTTCAGACGACCTAACGGGACTGTCGGCTGTATCCAATTGAGTTAGCCTACCAGAGACTCCTTGTTGTTGTCTGAGCATGAAGAAACCGAAAGGGTTGTCTTCGCTCTGACTCAGAGTGAGTAACTCGGTATCCCAGATAAGGCCCACCCACTGGATTTTCTTGGTGGGGATCAAGGAGGACTTTGCTAAGTTCACCTTGAACCCCAAGGCAGCTACATGATCTAATACCTGTTGAACATGTTGAAGGCATATTATTCTGGATTGTGCTACCACTAGCCAATCGTCTAGGTACCATAACACCATGATCCCCAGTTCGAGCAATGGTAGCAAAGCCTGTCGGACTAATTTTGTGAAAACTCGGGGTGCTAGATTTAATCCAAAGGGCATTCTCTGAAAGACAAACGTTTGATCCCCGTTGCGCAAAGCTAGAAACTTTTGAAAACGTTTGTTGATTGGGACATGCTAGTAGGCATCTGTCAGATCGATGGAGCACATCCAGCCCTGCGGCGGGAGTGTCAATCTGATCTGATTCACAGTCAGCATCCTGCATGACTGATTGTGAATGTGTGTGTTGAGATATGAGAGGTCGATCACTGGCCTCATCTGAACACTGTCCCTTTTTGGCACCAAAAACAACCGGGATATGAACACGGGCTGTGACGCAGGACAGGGGATAATGATCTGCTTTTGGGCCATCTCTTTGACGATTGATCCCACCTCCAATGAAACAAGATTGAATTCTGTGGGGATACGTAAACGGGGTCGCCGGGACCACCGCCAGGAGAGGCCGTTGCGGACCACTGTCCTTGCCCATGTTCACCGGGGCCATGCCCGATGACAATCTCGGAAGTTGCCAGTTGCATAACTGGTGTTGTCCGGCAGTACTACTCTCGTTTCCGCCTCGCCTTGCCGTGGCACTGGGAGTGAGAGAGCCTTGTGGTAAGTTATCAGTTTTTTGAAGAGGAGGGATGTGACTCTGATTTTGGAATGGGGGGGATGAGAGGCCTTGCTACCATCGCTACTGGGTTTTCCCCTAGAATGACCCCTGAACCAACGCCCTCTACCCCTGGATTGACCTCGCCCTCGAGGTGTCCCGTTATTCGCAGGAGTTGTGTCAGTCTTTGATGACTGGAATGACTGAGCTTGACCACGAAAGGAACGCTTAGCTTTAAAGTTAGATTTAGCTGACTGCTCACCCTTAGACTTGGAAGTGGTAGCGGTTTGTGAATCTAATAAGAAATTGACTGTGCGCCAGGCATCGTCAGAGGCTATTGTTTTGGTAAATGCATTGGACAAAATCAGTCACCTACCAATCTCTGCCGGGAGCCTCCTCACCAAGTACACCCTCAGGTCTTGACAGACCCGTACCGCCTCAAAGAGAGCGGTCCGGACGTCGCCAAGAGACTGAATGGAATTTTGGAGAAGAAGGCGCCTGGTCAGTAAAAGAGCCTTCTGGGTCCCGGCGTCCGTTGCCGACTCAGTCGTCCTGGCCAGAGAGGCCCCTAGTTGGCGGCTGAGTAGGTATTGGGACGTCAGTCTGCAGGCTTTCTGCCTCATTTTAAAGTCTTTATCGATCTGTACCTGTGTTGGGGGACAAAAAGGTTCAGGTAACTGGCATAAAGATAGTTTCGGGGCACCCAAAAATTCAAAAATGTATTGTGGTATCCCGTCCGCCTTGCCTACCGGCATAGAAAACCAGTGATTGTCTTCTGACGGAAGCTGATGACTGCTCTTGTTAGTAATGGTGCTGGCAAATAGCTGGGCCTCTTGTCCCCATGCAACCCATGGCCCAGACTCCCCTCCCTGAAGATGAACTAAAGAAGACCCATGAGAGTCCCTGAAGGGTACGGCATTTAATTCTGGGGTCAAACCCTGTAACAGCTTTAAATCGTTAAACCCATCTGATTTAGGCCAGTCGGAAAACAAAATTCCGGCGGAGGCGGGAGGCAAGGCAGGGGATTGCATATGGACAAAATAGTCATGATTATAAAATGTAGGATTGGCCCTGACGACAACATGAAGTACCTTTCCAGACTGGTTCTTGGCCCTCAACTTTTTCGCCTCAATAACCCAATGTTCCGGCACAGGAGACTCACCTGTAACCGTGGGTTGTGCGACCTCGGGGTGTAAAGGCTTCACAACTGACCAAGATGTGTCTGGTCCATATAAAATTGGCATAGGGCCCTTCTTACCAGGGATAAACTTATCAAGTGGGGGAGGTAGCAAATCTGAAAACAATTTCAAATTGGACGGCAACAGAGCCGTGGCACCCGAAGTGGAAGCCTGAGGAGTGACAGTAGGGGGAGGTAAAGTTACACTAACTTGAGGTTGCACTGGTACTTGCCCTAGAGGTCGCACCACCGGGGCTATTGGTACTGGAACTAATACCTGTCGCTCACCTTTAACCTGTCTCATAAAGTCAAATAACTCCTGTAATTGGTCCTTAGCTACAAAAATACCAGTTTCTTGATCAGACTGAGACGCAGACCGGGACATCTCTGACTCCTGCGTTCCAGATTGTCGAGAAGCTGGGCGTTGGCCAGACGCCAGTTCCTCGGCGTGTACTCCTTGTTGGTGTAGATTAGGACCCGGTGACCGGGTCGGGGGGGGCGGCACAGTCCCCAACCGAGACTCGCCGACCCGGGCAGCGGTGTCATGTGTTCCTGTTTGTGAGTCATCGAGAACGTAGGGCTCAGAAATGTCTAAGGTTCAGACCCGGAATTTCATACAAGAAGGGGTCATGACCTGAGGGTTGCTGGTCAGAAGAGCTATCATACTCCTGCCGGCTAGAACACACACTGCTACTCCTTCCTATTCCCAATACTGGCACGACCTTAGGTTCCGGCTGCGGGTTGTGGGGAATAGTGAACCGGTGAGATTGGCCGGGGACATGACTAGATGTGTCTCTTCAGGCCTCCCTGTGTGACGAAGACTTGACCGGCTTGGGTGGCGGCTGAGCCGCCTTCTTCGAAGACGACGACGACGACTTCCTAGACCTGCTCTTTCTGGTCTTGTCATCGCCGGCAGAAAGTGCGGCGTCAAATTCAGTGCGGGACCTCTTAGTAGCTTGGTCATCAGAAGGCGACTTGGGTCTTGGTCTAGGAGAGCGGGACCTGTCAAGCCGGCTAGACGAAGCTGGTATATCCGGCGGATCAACCGTCCTAGGTCGCTTAGGCTGGCGGGAGGAAGTGTCACGAGAGGAACCCCCAGGGGGTGTAGTAACTAAAGCCCCTTTTAACAAGTTATCTAAAATCTGGTCATCCAGTTGCAAAGATTTATGGGCGACCGTCTTACAGTACGTTACATAATCAGACCTAATGTGAAGTAAAATAGTCTTACACTGAGTCACTGACTATCAGCATGGTTCAAATAGGCATTGCGGAGGGCTGAACCATGTGTGCACGATTGGGAAAGCCAACGACCACGTGAACAGTCTAAACAAGGAACACATTTCACACAGAGGGTGTGCCCGATAACCGTTAAATTGTTACACCCCAAAGCCTTACAAAAAGAGAAAACACTCTTATCCATGTTAATTCCTCTCGCCAGGGAGATTGCAGATCCTCCTAGGTGTCCCACATGCGAACCTGTTGTGAGAAAATTTCAAGAATCAATGCTCATACGGACACGCTAGGCTGGAAAAGCTAATGCATCAATATAAAATCTGCACGTTTAAAGAGAAAGAAGAATTGAATAGCACTATACAATCTTAGTTCCCCTTACGTTAAGTACATTCCCCCAAAATGTAAGTGAATAGGTAGTAGTCCCATGTGCTACTTAAATGATATAACTTCTTACCAAAGTGACCAACACTGACCTCATCCCGTCTTGTTATGCAAGAACTAAACCCGGCGGCCAGCGCTACTATGGATATTAATTCTTAACCCCGGCGGACCAGTCGCCCAAAAAGAAAGCATAACAGTCTAACTGAAAGCTACAAGATAGGAATGGGTGAGTTCGTTTCTCGGCTCAGCCGTTATTATCCCATCGGACGTGGCTCCCCACGATGCCCCCCAGGATAAACGTCTGATTGTACCAAGCAACGAACGTTTTTATCTGTTAAGTTATTTGCGGCAAAAATTAAGTTGTGATAAAGGAGGAGGCATAGCCGGACACTCTCGGAACACAATTTTAGTAACATGCCGGCTCAGCCGGAATCAAACTAGACACTGTGAACAAAACAGACAAAATCCATTACAATCCAGTACCAAACGTGGATGTTTTGAATTTTAACATAACTCTAGATGTTTCCCGGCGGAAAAAACCACGCGAAACAACTAGAGGCACGTTGTTATTAAGTCTCACTTCATTAAAAAAATCCCGCCGGAAGGGCCAACCCTCCAATTTGGAATGAACAACGTGTACATACATGGCATGGTTATACATGAATAATAATCAATAATCAATAATAACACACCCTCGCCACATATAACCTACATGAGGCCAACTAGATGGGGCAGATGGCGATGATATAATCATTGTAGCACAAACCTGCGATCCAGCGATGACCACATAATCATGTAGAAACACGAAGAGTAGGTTGAAGAGCAGCATGGCTCTGTGCAGGACCCCTCAGCTAAGTGAGAAAATCCACGAGCACTAGCCCACGTGGCATACTTGTTGAACACCTAAAATGGACCGAACAATAGGCCCCGGTTCACCCTATAAGAAGCCTCATGACTAACAGTGAACTAATAATGAGCTAGGAAATAAAATACACACGTGGGAGCCTCGCCTTATCACAACGAGGACTCCGCCTAACACGTATACTTTAGACCCTGAAAAACAGTCTCCAGGGCCCGCATTTAACACTCACGGCCTACACTAGTCGATAAGCTACCTGACCTCAGCACATAACATGTACAAATGAGCAAAGACTCACCATAAACGAGGGGAGGTGACAAACAAGGGAGGGCAGGAGCGCCAGGGACACACGCCCGTAGCAAGCGGGCCCGGGAGAATTAAGGAGGAACATGGCGAAGCATACCCAAACAGCAGACGCATGAGAAGCGCAATGCTAATATCAAGTTTAATCTTTTTATTTTATTATTTTTTACTAGTTTTTTCTAGTAGTGGTACCCACATCATATAGGACGAGTCCGTGAGTGGTATTTAAGAGCGTTTCGCTCACGATGTGTGGCAATCGTATTTTGATCTCTCCCGGGCGGGAAGTTTGAAAGACAAGCTTGAGTTCAAAGATTGGCCATAAACAATGTTAAGGCGCATCGTTAATGATGAAGGGGCCACTAATAAATATGCAGTATATGGACAGCTGAAAGATATTTACTAATTTGATTTTTATACAGTACAGTACATGTACTGTATATGACTACTGTGTATAGTAGTAATAATAATATGTTGTCTCCATTGTCTTAGTAGTATTTATCAAGTTGATACTATACAGTATAATTATTGTAGTTCTGTATTACACAATGTAGTTGATAATTTTGTAAATATAACTAAAAAGTAATATAGATTTGATTTGATATTTCATATGCATTGTAGTATACTGTAAAGCATAGTATAGTAGTTTTATAATATTCTAAAAAATTTAGGTAATGTATAATATATATTTACCATAGAATATAGACTCAAGTATACAGTATAACCAATACTCTTTCATTTGTAATTTGTTAGCACTGACTCAGTACTATGTAAGTAAGAGTAATAGTGTACTAACATAAGCTTAATGCATTTCTCAGTAGTTGGCGGATCAACCACGACTTCCGCTGTTCCAAGAAGTTCATTCAGTTTTGGAGACAAGATTTCCTCTGAACCTGAGACCTCTGGTAAAGCCATACTGTATATAGATTTCAATTTTGATAATCTAATTCATAATACACTGTTTACCTTATCACTATCTGGTCCGACGTCTTGTGGGTTATGATATTTTGTAATGTTTAGGCTTTTGATTGCTTTTGTCATTTTCGAGTATTGTATTAAGAGTTTGTCCCCTATGTTAACAAAAATGCCTTCCTAGACTTCCTTCAAACTAAAAAAATGCCCACCCAGACCCCCTTCAAGCGAAATTTTCATATTTTTCAATAGAAGAATGTCCATGCTAAAGGCCAATTTCTTCAAAGTTACTGGCACGTCCAGAAAAAAATTGGCACCTGAACGAGGTGAAGCGTCTTAGTATCGCCTAACTAATACGGTAAAATCTTCAGATTAATGTAGCGAAACAGGGTTGATATAAAAAGACTCCTTCGGACCAAATAGGGTTAAAGACAGTGATCCATAGGAAGGTATGGTTTCAATCTTGGGCTGTCATTAGGCAACAATGTATGGACTACAATTGTTTCATTAACTAATATCTTTATTTCAGATAAATGTTATTAATCATTGTTGAGTTGGACTAACTTATAGAACTTTGCAATATTAAAGTTGGCAATTGTTTTTAAGGCAGGATTAGTTATTGTTGTAGTTCCCCAGACTGTCTGGCCGAACAGTCCTGAGTCCGGTAGACCGAAGCCGCTCCAGATGCTAGGGCCCCCGAAGGGGCCATGGTGAGATGAGACCTGTCTCTGAGAGGGCAGCGAGGGAAGGGATCATCAGCCCACGAGCTTGCACCCCTGGGCCAATGCCCCCACTGTCTGCAGCCCCCCTTGCAGTGCCACCCAATCAGGCGATCTCACCAGCACCTAGAAGGAAAATTAGTACAGGATAAAGAGACAGACAGGAATGGCTAAGGTTGGGTAGAGGATGCCAAACCTCAACCTGGATAGGACCAGCCCTCACCCAGGCAGGATTAGTTTTTAACATGGGTATATTAAACTTTTCACATTCAGTTATTCATATTTGACAATGCTCTGGACTAATTTAATTGATATTGGTTTTCTGGGTAATTTATTGTTTCCTTCATATTTTATTTTAACCTACTGTATTTGGTAGTAATTGGTAGGGGTCATGTGAAGCATGCTATGCTATGCACTATCGTTAGTGAGTGCTGTACGTATTTTGTACTATTGTTAATATCTTGTCAGATTGCAAATTTGGTTTAATACAAAATTTTAATATTAATTGTAGTTTCTTTATTCATACAGAATTTTGTCAAATTTACCAGAACACCCCGGACTTCTCAAATTGACTAATTCCTTGAATGTGACGATAGTGCGTTGTTATATGTGTGATTAGTTTGCTTGGGCAACAGATTAACTTCCTCATGTAGTGATGTAATAATAATAATAATCTTCTGGTTACTTATATAGCGCCCGTATCTCCTCCTTCGAGAATTCACAAGCGCTTGGCTTTCTTTAGTCTACCAGAGACCATTACCCATCCCCCTTGCTCATGGGGAGATGGTAACCGCCGGCTATATCCCAGAAAAACTTTTCAATCTGAGCGGGGATTGAACGCGAGACCTTCAAGATGGGAATCAGGCACGCTATCAACTGAGCCAGCCGGACGGCTGTACACCCTATGTGGTGGATTGTGTTCTTATATTTCAAATTTTGATTTTGCTAAAGTTTTGTTTTCACAAAGCGATTTTGATTAGTTCTTTTACCATTTTATTGTCCCATCCTTGTTTTGGTTTGTTTATGTTGCGAGTTTTACATATTGTTTATTTGTTCTATAGCTTGATTTATTTTCTTCACAGATGGTGTGGAGGTAGTGTATGAGCAGAAGGCTACTCCGGAGCAGGTGGAAAAGGCCAGAAAACTTCAACTACCAGACAATTTCTTCCTGTATGAAATGGCCAAACCCTGCCCCGGCTGTATCGGTTGTGAAGATAGAGAGAAAGCACCGGTAAGTCACTTTATCTTCAGTCATCTATCTTTGAACCTCTTGACTACATACAACACAGACCTTTATTTCATTTTATTTATTGATTTACGAGGAGTTAATAAATTTAATATACAAAATTAATATAATAAAAATAAAAAAGAGGGTGAATGTTAATAAAAGTAAAGTGATAGTGTTTAATAGAGAAGCTCGTAGGGTAGGCTAAATCTAAATGTACGATTGGATGGGGAAATGCTGGAACAATTGGCGTGTTTTAAATATCTAGGAGTAATGATACACAGGTATGGAAATAGAGGTAAGACAGAGTGTTTAAAAGAAGGACAGTTTTTGGATCAATGGGAAGTATGTGGAAGGTGAAATCATGGAATGAAAGCTAAAAGTGCAATATATGAAGGGATAGTTGTACCAACAGTGATGTATAGGGCTGAGACATGGGGTCTGAAGGTACAGTCGTCAGGATTAATTAGTTTAATTTCCCCTGGACTAGGCGTTAGTAGCACTGCACGGTGGAGGGGTATCCCCTCTACCTCCTTTCCTTGTTGGTTCCATACCCCCACCAAAACCCTCCCATTTTCTCTCCGACCCCAGAACTACACCCACCTTCCCTTCTCTCGCTCTGACCCAGCTACTTATGGACCTCACCAATTGCATGTATTCTGAACAACTAATGAAGGAATGCAATGCATCATAGGTAGAGTTAAGTATGAGCTTTGCTAAATTTGAAAGCAAGAGAGAGAGAGAGAGAGGGGGGGGGGGGGCATGTTCGACGAAAACCTTACATATGATTCAAGTTAATCCTACTGATAAATTTAGGCCTACCATTGAAACCTGAAGGTTTCATACCGATTCACTGATGGTTTAATACTGTTGAACTATCATACTCTAATAAAACTGCCAAACTAACCCACGCGAAGTTGTATTTCCTTTTCATCGTTGTAATGGCTCAGGCTCGGCTATGTAACAAGCTTGAGACAACGAGGACCGTCTGTGTCAATTCCTCCATGAGTCTCTCCCATCAATAAACACACAAAATAAACCATTCAATTATTTTGAATTATTTCTTTGTATAACATTATTTAATACTAATATAACTACTTATTAGCACCGTATACAAGAACTTAACATTTGCTTAATAATTTTCTCCACAAATCTCACTGCTGCCAGACAATTCAGGACTCATTACGTGTAAACAGCCAATTTGCCAATACATGCTATGAATTATTGCCGAGAATGTGCCCCGTGAGTCGGCCATGTGACTGCATTACGTTAATTCAACACTCTTAACATAGCTATCTACCCAATCATTAGGCCATATTGCTCTCCTAATTGACCATAATGTAAAACTACTCTATATAAACGGGACACGAACTACCCTCGGGCAAGGTACTGTAGTATTTTAAAAGAGGCTCCAGCTTTGAAAATATTACTTGATTTAAACAGGCTAAATAATCCTGAAGGGTTGATAACCCATATATATGCCCTATTTTTACTAACTACCCCTAGGGCACTCTTACGCTCATCTATCCATTAGGGTGGGTCTTATTTTAAAGTTCCCTTTCCCTCAACATTTACATTCACCCATACATTAGGGAAGGACTTATTCATATTGTCACCTTGCCATAGGGTTACTCTATTTTATCAGGTATCTTGTGTTGTAACCAAGTTAAGGGGGGCGTCCGCTATGGCTATGTAGCAATATGGGTTGAAACATAGCATATTGTGTTAAATACTCGCTGAGTAATGGCAAGACGTAGAGTATCTACTCCACATAATACTATTGAAAGCTTCAGGCCTATTCAAGCTTAATCTCTTGAGATAACTTTCAAGATAATTGGAATTCACATCTGTTAAGAATAATTACTTAATAACTATATAACGCTCATTTATTATATCCCAGACTAACTACAAGAGTTATAATGTTGAACTGATCTATAATTCTTCTACTACAATACCACTCTGTATAACAGTTTTGTGTATAACCAAATAATCTCATTATACCTTCTATATAATTATATATGTGTGTATATCTACCCCTCATACCAGGTGGTGTAATGGTTAAGGTGGCAAAAATCTGTGTGTGATAACCCGGGTTCGAATCCCGGAGGATCATATATACTTTAATTAATTTCATTGGGGGTGTTTGGTGTTGTGAAATTAATAAAATATAGAATATCCATAAACACTATACAGTAACGTTAACCCTACTAGTAACGGTAGTAATTAGCAGCTTCAGGTTAGGTTTAGTTTATTTCATATTTTTAATGTGCAGGAGATGGTGATCGAGAGATGTGTGTCAAATACTTCATTCCTTCATCAGGTGTTCAGAATAAATGTAAACGGTGAGGTGCCAGAAGTAGCTCCTAGCTGGGTAAGAGCGAGAGGTGGGTGTAGTTCTGGGGTCAGAGAGAAAATGGAAGGGTTTAGGTGGGGGTATGGAACCAACAAGGAAAGGGGGTAGAGGGGATACCTCTCTACCGTGCAGTGCTACTAACAGGGAAAATTAAACTAATTAATCCTGACGACTGTACAAGAGAAAAGAGGGTTGGGTGTGATGGAGATTAGCTGCTTGAGGAGTATGTGTGGAGTGACGCGTAGAGACAGATTGAGGCATGAAGAGGTACGTAGGAGAGTGGGACAACAGGAACCCTTGTCGGCCAGAGTGGAAAGAAGGAGGCTATGCTGGTATGGACATATTGAACGAATGGGAGATAAAAAGGCTTATAAAAAGAATATATGAGTCAGAAACAAGGGGAAATAGATATAGGAGGAAGATCTCAGATGAGATGGAGACTCGTAGGGATGTATCGGTGGTATCGTCCTGTTTTAGGGGTATCGGTGGCCAATACTGCCAATATTTTAAACTGTATTTACTCTCTGTATTTTCCCCTCTTTTATAATTTGTTGATCAATCCTTTCCCTGTTTAGGGACTTCAGTCACTTAAGGATTTGCTATTGACTGACTTATGTTCATATCATGGGTGTCAATGTGGTTAACATTTAAGATATACGATTATGAGACTAATTTTACAGCCTACTTACATTCACAATGGAATTTTCTAGAGAGAAGTACTGTACAGTATATGTATCGGCTCTAATGAGAGTGTCGGTATAGGACAAATATTGGTATCGGTACATGGAGAGATGGTGTTATAAAAGTGTTGGAAGATAGAAAGATTACGGAAGAACAGGCAAGAGAAGTAATGAATAGTAATGAATGGAGAATGCTTGTGAATAGATGAGTGATAACGCGGTCCTAGGGAGAGGGGGTTGGGCGCCAGTTGGACTAGCCAGTTGGCCTGGCCTGGGGAGCCGGTGTATGTTTTGAAGGGCCATGCTTGGAAGTAAGGTGGGCGGGCATTGTGGTGTAGTTCCACTGCGTGTCTGCCTACTGAGACCGGAACTTCTTCGGGAGGCTTGGGACCAGGGTAGTGCTGGAGGCTCCTAGTGATCCTTGGTCTCTTTGTCTTCTGGGCAACCTAGATGTGTGTGTTTTATTTTGTTATGTTTTTATGTTTTGTTATTTTTGTTCGGGCTCTGTCTCGAGCCGGCCACCCCCAGCTATGGGGTATGTGCCTGATGATGCAGTTTTTACCACCATACACTCCCTACTGAATAGCAAGGCTAGGGTGGGTGCCCTGATGAATCAGGGACTTAGTGAATAGTTCCCACAGATTGCTAGACCGCACCGTTCACCAACAGCACTGACATCTGCCAATAACACACTGGCTGGCCCGAGGCTCGAACCGCCAACCTCACGGTTAGCTGGCGAACGCTCTACCAATCGAGCTACGGCCTGTGGCTGTATATATATACATACATACATAAACAAAAAAAATCTAATTATTTTTGTATATATATATTATATTTATTTATTTATTATATTATATTTTACATTATTTTTGTGTATGTTTGACAATTTTGCTCAGCCTAGGATGAAACTCTTCCACAGACCATTTCTATACTGTATATAGCTAATTTTAATCCATTGAGCATCAGCTGAATTATAATAAATGTACAACGTTGTTGTTGTTGTTCCCTAAGCTGCCTGGCCGAACAGCCCAGAGTCCCTGAGAAAGGCCAACAACGTTGGACCAGCAGGTTGTCTTTTGGTTTTTTTCTGAAAACACATGGGATGGGTTAGTAATGAAGGAAAAACCAAAAAAACCCCGCTCACCTAGGTCATTTAGGGGTCCTGCTGGGCGCCGGAAAGTCGCAATTAACATCGGGAAATGAGTAGGCAAATACTGGAAAATCACTCCCGCCGCGCCCACACGCACGCGGCTGGACTTGGAGGGTTTCCAGCCATCGCTATTGTTGTGTTGGATACTAAAGCAGTTCCCATACAAATCTGAACCCTCTAACTGCCATAGGACGAGTAATTAACACGAACGCAACCATTGCGTCGCTGGGGTTTAGCGTTCCATACGTAGGCGACGCATAACGTGCGTCCCTGGTACTCAAGGGGTTAAAAACCTAGTGGTTCACACAAGATACGGTTTTAGTCTCATCCTAATGGCAGAATTCCAGGCAGTTCTATTGAGGGCTCCCCCCCCCCCCTCCTTTTTTTCTGATTGTACAGTAAACCCTCGCTCTTTCGTACTTCACTCTTTCGGAATTCCAAGGCTTTCGGACAAGCATTTCAATTCGAACTCATGGTTCAGCCTTTCGGATTTATCCGAAAGGCTGAGAAAAATTATTTCGCATTCGGACCGAAGAGCTGAGTTTCGGCCTTATATTTATTATATATTATATTTTTCAATTCCATTGCATTAGAAATTATTCAAAGACTACAAAAAGTCCAAATAAGACATAGTTATGTTAACCCTCCAGCCCCGGCTATGTATTATATATATATTCCTCGAAAAACGTCTAGGCTAGGCTACCGTATATTCGTTAATCAGACTGCTTCCCGCATTCCCGCGCATCCCCAAGCATAGCTGTGTTATTTACCTGTAGAATGGCATTAAGTAGAGCTCTCTAAGTCAACTGGTTGAGCTGTGATGATGATTTCATTGGAGATAACTTTATGGCCAAAACAGCCACTTTACACCACTTTTCGATACTTAACAACAACATACAGGCACACACGAACAAGCGACGCTCTCCTTCTTGTGGCCAGAGATGCGGGGCGTCGGTCCAGCCGGCTGTTGTTTACATGCGTCGGACCGACGCCTCGCACACGAAGCTCACAGGCTTTCAACCACTGGGTGTTCAAGAGGCCTTCCGGGTACCTGTTATATGCTTTTTTATGGGCGTTCAAGAGCCCTTCCGTGGTGAGAGGGTTAATGTATAAGGGAGTTACGTAGATTCATTAGAGAGATAGATAGATAGAAAGAGAGAGTTACAGAGGGGGAGTGAGCGATAAACACGAACTATTATGAGACGGACTTAATTGGTCCTGAAAAGACAAAGGAGACTTTTATATTGACTCTTTTTCATGTTATTATTTGTGTGATAGAAGGATAATATTGTTTTCAATTCCATTGCATTAGAAATGATTCAAAGATTACAAAAAGTCCAAATAAGACATAGTTATGTTAATGTATAAGGGAGTTACGTAGATGCATTAGAGAGATAGATAGATAGAAACAGAGTTACAGAGGGGGAGTGAGCGATAAACACGAACTATTATGAGACGGACTTATTGGTTCTGAAAAGACAAGATAGATAGAAAGAGAGTTGCAGAAGGGGAAGTGAGCGATAAACACGAACTATTATGAGACGGACTTAATTGGTTTTGAAAAGACAAGATAGATAGAAAGAGAGTTGCAGAAGGGGAAGTGAGCGATAAACACGAACTATTATGAGACAGACTTAATTGGTTCTGAAAAGACAAAGGAGACTTTTATATTGACTCTTTTTCATGTTATTATTTGTGTGCTAGAAGGATAATATTGTTTTCAATTCCATCGCATTAGAAATTATTTATAGATTACAAAAAGTCCAAATAAGACATAGTTATGTTAATGTATAAGGGAGTTAGATGCATTAGAGATAAATAGATAGAGAGAGAGTGGCTAGGGGCGAGCGAGCAATAAAATACTAACATATACGAGACGGACTTATGTTTCTGAAAGACAAAGGAGACATTTTTATTTACTCTCTTTTTCATTTTATTATTTGTGTATTAGAAGGGTAATATTGTTTTCAATTCCATCGTATTAGAATTGATTCATAGATTAAAAAAAGACCAAATAAGACATAGTTATATATATGTATAAGGGAGATAGATGCATTATTTCAGACATTCGGACAAGTCCGAATGGCTGAAGTGTGAGTTCGGACTCGGCCCTTTCGGACTTTTGACTCTTTCGGAAAGGGGTCTCCCCCAATTAGTCCGAAAGAGCGTGGGTTTACTGCACCTACATTTTATTAGGGCTATCCCTCAGTGCAGCTCCCTCTACATTCACATATTTTCATTGTCTAAGCAATTTAGATCATCCATCCTCTCCACATGCTCTAATACTAAAAAAATTATGTTATGTTTACCAGAATTAATGGAAGCAAGGTATCATTGTATTGAGAAGTGTTAATTTTGTATATATTCATCTTATATATTGTATACTCTACCCATCTATCTATCTATTTACGCAGGCCCAATCCCCACTTTTTCATATTTTGTTAATTATTATTATTATTATTATTATTTTTGTTTTTTTTGTCCCAAGAACAGGGACAACACAAAACACAACACAAAACAACGAACACACAAGAACAAAATACAAATTCACACACATCTTGGTCATCCATGAGAAGACCCAGAGACCAAGGTCACCAAGGTCACCAAGGTCGCTCCAGCACTCCCCCGACCCCCGACCATCCGTAGAGGTTCCGATCTCGGCAGGCAGACATGCAGCGGAGCCGAAGCCACAAGCCCACCCTTCATATTAATCGTCTCCCCGGGCCAGGCGCCTGATGTACTATTATCTAGTCCAACTTGCGCCCGACCCCTTCCCCCAAATGACCACGTGTTCACTCATCTATTCACAAGCATTCTCCATTCATTCCTGTTTATTACTACTTCTCTTGCCTGATCTATAGTTATTCCTCTATCATCCAAAGCTTGCCTTACACAGTCTCTCCATCTCAATGGGATCTTTCTGCCCTTCTATCTCCCCTTGTATATGACTCACATATTCTCTTTGTAAGCCTTTCATCTTCCATTCGTTCAACATGACCATACCAGCTAAACACCCTTCTGTCCACTCTGGCTGACAAATGTTCCTGCTGCCCCACTCTCCTACATATCTCTTCATTCCTCAATCTGTCTCTACGAGTAACTCCACACATACTCCTTAAGCAGCTCATCTCCATCACATCCAGCTTTCTTCTCTCCTTTTCCTTCAGAGCCCATGTCTCAGCCCCATACATCACTGTTGGCACAACAATTCCTTGATACATTGCACTTTTTACTTTCATTCCGAGATTTCTCGTCTTCCACATACTTCCCATTGCTCCGAAAACCTTCCTTCCTTCACACACTCTGTTTAACCTCCATTTCTATACCTCCACTCCTATTTATTGTTCCTCCTAGATATTTAAAACACTATACTTGTTCCATTTCCCCATCCAGCCTCACATCAAGATTCACTCTACGATCACCCCTATTACACACCATTACTTTACTTTTATTGACGTTCACCTTCAATTTCCTTCTTCCACAAACCACACCAAACTCTTTGACTACCTGCTGCAGTTTCTCCTCAGAATCTGCCACCAACGTTGTGTCATCAGCGAACAGCAACTGATTCAACTCCCAATCTCTACCATTCTTTCCTACTAAACCCAATCCTCTTCCCATAGTTCTCATTTTCACCTCCCTCACCACACCATCTATAAAAATATTAAACAGCCATGGTGACATTACACAACCCTGTCACAAACCTACCTTTACCTCAAACCATTCACTCAACTCACCATTTCCTACTCTAACAGTACACATGCTCTGCTCCCCTCATAAAAACTCTTAACTGCTTCTCACAAATTTCCTCCAATTTCATAAATCCTTAACATCTTCCACATTGCTTCACGATCCACACGATCATACGCTTTTTCCAAATCCATAAAAGCCCAAAATATCTCCTTATGCTTCTCTAAATACTTCTCGCATAACTATCTTACTGCAAATATCTGATCCACGCACCCTCTTCCCCTCTTAAAACCGCACTGTTCTTCTCCTATTGCAACTTCCGTACACTTTATTATCCTCTCTATCAACACCCTGCCATACAGCTGACAATAAACTAATACCTCTATAACTTGAACACTCCTGCCGATCTCCCTTCCCCTTGTACAACAGCAAAATACATGCACTCTTCCAGTCTATTGGTACCATTTAAACAGCAAAGCACACATAGAAAAGTCTCACCAACCAATCTATTATCACATCATCACCCTTTATACACTCCACAGCAATACCATCCAAACCTTCTGCTTTTCCCGCTCTCATTTGTTTCACTTCTTCTTTCACCTAATTTTCCTCAATCCTTTCATTCATTCCCTGCCACCTGGGTGGCCTGGGTAACCTATCTCCATCAACCACAATAATAAATAATAAATATTGTAATTTTGACTTCTCAAAGGCTCATGTTTGCAGTTTCAAAATAATGTTGGTAATGGTTGTTGTTGTTGTTGTTGTTGTTGTTGTTGTTCCCCAAGCTGCCTGGCCGAACAGCCCCAAGGCCCCGAGCAATTCCAAGACCATAACCGAGTGCCCCCACAGAACCCTCCCCGCCGACCACAATAAAGCCTGGGTGACCGAAGCCACTCCATGGCGGGGAGCTGAGGAGGGTGCGGAAACGCCCGGGAAACCAAAGCCCCACCCAGGGCCCTGTGCCCCTCAGCAATTATGAAGAGAAAGTTGAGGGGCAAGGGGAAAAATGTGACGCTTTGGCTTCCAATCTTGGTAGATTGGGAGGTCAATCCACGGAAGAGACGCCGTCACTTGAGATCTAGAAAATATATAAGTTAAAGGAACAGTCAGAGTAAGCTATGGGTATGGCAGAGATTGCTCAGCTCTCACTCTGATAGACCAGCCCATCACCACATGACTAGAACCCAATCCTCTCAGTATCAGCTAGGAAAGGCCCTAGAGAGCCGCCTTTGGCGGGGGGATAGCTCCCCTATTTCAACCCCTTTCGGGGTTGGGCACCCGCCCATGGTAATGGTAGTTTATATTGTTTTACTAATTTAGCCAATTGGCATTTTATTATCTCCAATCCAATATAAAAAGCCTATGAAAGAAATATTCATATATTTGTGCTTATTTACTATTGTTAATGTTGTTTTTTTTGCTTTTTTTACAGAAAGTGGAATTGAATCAAACCAAAGTTAAATCTGAACCCAGCACTCAGTTTGGCAAGCCAGGATATATGAATTCCCCGCTGTTTACCAGTAATACTCCAACCTCATCACCCAGCATATTTGCCAAGACATCGGCTTTTAATTCTCCAAGTGTGTTTGGGTCAACCCCAAGCAGTTCACCCAGTTTGTTCAGTGATAAGTCAGCTGGTGCCAAGGACAGTGTGTTTGGTGGTAAAGCTGCAGAAAGTACTTTGTTTGGCAGTAGTGCAAAGGTTGGAGAAAGTCCTTTGTTTGGCGGCAGTGCAAAAATTGGAGAAAGTGCTTTGTTTGGCAGCAGTACAAAAGTAGGAGAAAGTCCTTCGTTTGGTGGCAGTGCAAAGGTTGGAGAAAGTACCGGTAGTTTGTTTGGTGGCAGTGCAAAAGTAGGAGAAAGTCCTTTGTTTAGCGGCAGTGCAAAGGTTGGAGAAAGTACCGGTAGTTTGTTTGGTGGCAGTGCAAAAGTAGGAGAAAGTCCTTTGTTTGACGGCAGTACAAAGGTTGGAGAAAGTACCGGTAGTTTGTTTGGTGGCAGTGCTAAAGTAGGAGAAAGTAATCTCTTTGGTGGCAGTACCAAAGTTGAAGAAAGTACCAGTAGTTTCTTTGGTGGTAGTGCTAAAGCAGGAGGAAGTAATCTGTTTGGTGGAGTGACCCTAGGCTCCACCAGAACCACCACAGTGTTCTCGGCCACCAACACCACCACCACACCTTCTGGCGGATCTCTATTCTCCAACACCGACACCTCACTCACATCATTTGGTGATGTGGCCTCAAATACAGCTGACAAACCTTTCGGCCAAAATAGTAAGTAACCCCCTCTCATTGTTATCAATATTTTAGTATTTAGTATGTTTCATTTTATAATGTAAAACTTGCAAAATAAACAAACCAAAACTTATACGAACACATTAAAAAGACAAAATAACTAATCAAAATCGGTATGTTGAAACAACGCTAAAGTAAAATAATAATTTATAAATAAAAGAACACAGTCCACCACATAGGGTGTACATTACTACATGAGCAAGTTAATCTGTTTCCCAAGCAAACTAATCGCAGACATAACAAGGCACTATCGTCACATTCAAAGAATTAGTCAATTTGGGAAGTCGGGGACGTTCTGGTAAATTTGACTAAACTCTGCATGAATAAAGAAACTACAATTAGTGTCAAAATGTTCTATTAAAATCAAATTTGCAACTTGACAAGACATTAACAATAGTACAAAATACAAATAACACTCACTAATGATAGTGTTATCAGGTAGGTACCTGTAAGCATAGCATGCCTCAAGTAACCCCTAACAATTACTACCCTACAAATAACCTACATTTATTGTACAAATAAACTAAAGAAATTGCAAAAGTGAGCAATTGATACTATCGACGATGAATAGATACAATATAATAAAGAAAAATAATTCCAAAAAATAAAGAAGCAATAACAGATTTTAACAAAGAGTACTCTTTTAACAAGAACAATTAATTTAAAAAATTTATAGGCCTAATAACAATAGCAAAATATAAACGATTAATAAATTCAGACAAAAAGTAAGCAGATGTTAAGTGGTGTATGTTTCCATTTTCCGTATTATTTATTGTATAAATAATATTGCTCAAGAACATGATGTGAAGACTCCCTTTCCCTTTGAAGGGAAAGGTGTACCGTACGCTTTAAGTGTTAAAAGTGCCATGACATATGCTTCAGAAACGTGGCCTGTCAAAGCGGATGATATCAACAGAATGGAACGCAACCAGATGAGAGTGGTGAGATGGATTTGTGGTGCCACACTGCAAGATAGGATATGTAGTGAAGAGCTGAGGAGAAGGTTAGGTACCAAGGGATATGTAGTGAAGAGCTGAGGAGAAGGTTAGGTACCAAGAGTGATGAGATGCATACTAGCAGGCTTGGATGGTTTGGACATGTGAAGAGGATGGATGAACTAAGCTGAGGGAAAAGATGCAAGTCTGTGAACATTGAGTGAGCTGCAACAAGGGGCAGACCAAGAAAGACGTGGGATCAGACCTTACAGTTTGATCTTGAATTTTAAAAATTGACAAGTGAGGCAGCTCTGAGCTGGGCTTCCTGGAACGCCGCCATTAGGACGTGAGACCGGAACCACACTTCTTGTGGAGCACTCGGTCTTTAAATTTAATATATGTACTCTATGTAGTGTACTGATGACAATTAATTGTTAATTAGAGATAGTATGGGAAGTGCTGTACCGGTATATTATATTTAATTTAATTATTTTTTTTAATTAATTAATTAATTAATTAATTAATTTAATTTAATTTGACTTTATATTGTCCTTGTCCCAATTTTGGTTTGTTTAGTTTGCAAGTTTTACATTTTAATTTAAAAATAATTTAACTAGATCACTTGAGTTTTTGAAGATAATAACACTCATATGGAAGTTAGATATAGACAGCAAGTGACGTTCTCCAAACTGAGAGCTTTGGAGATTAGCTATTTTGTGAATCTATGTACGTCTTCATTATCATGTGCACCAGCAGCCACTCCTCTATGCTAAGTTTTCTCAGAGCCCACTGCACAACATGGTCACAAGTTTATGCTAGCACCTGATCAGCATGGCATGAGCTGATTACCATGGTTACAATATACACAGCCATTTCAACAGTACAGTAATATTCCACATGCACTACACATACTACACAAAAATAGGTGGTTGCGCTAGCAACCCTTTCTTGATAATTAGCTAGATAATCAAATTAAAATATAAAACTTGAAAACAAACTAAAAAATTACTGTTCAAATGAATATAATGAACTCATTTAAATTAAAATCTATCAAAACGAGAACACACTAAACAAAATCTATATGTGGAAAAATGCATTTAAATTTATCGGAAATTATCGGAAAATAATTGCCTGGGAACATGGAGATATTTTGTTTGTGGTTACCCCCTTGGCAATCAAGGTGTTTGGCAATAGATAGATAAATAAACTAGTTTCCCTAGTTTGCATTTATTTTGTAGCAGTATATTTCTAACTTAACCCCTTATTGGCGGCGCTCGACTTAAGTCGTGCACCAATTTGCAGCAAGTTAGGAGCATTATTAAGGCTTTTAAAGGGTTAAAATCGAGTGCAAATGGCCGGGAGCACAGCGGGCCAGACAGCCGACTCCCAGGGCTTACCGCCGCCCATTAACTCATGTTCCCTGTGTTCTCGAGAGGCCGGCAGTGTAGCCAGTAGTGAGCATAGCTGAGAAAAATATACCGATATATGCTAAACTCCCATGTTCGTGGCATCACTGCAAGAGAACCACGAGTGCTACGTAGCTCGTTCTGGTCTCATTTTGAAGCTTTGAGTGCCTAGTTTTTTTGCTATATAATTTTTTGTTCATGCAGATGCTTGATTTATCATGCAAGAGGGCCTGAATATGCCCAAATGAGCCCAAAACACCCCGCTAGACAAGGGTTAATATTCTGTGGTTGTTGCTGATATAGACACTCTTGACTCTTAACACACAACACACACACTTTTACTCATCTCTTCCATCCCTTTCTCTAACTCTGCTCACTCTTTCTCTTCCCCAGGTCCAAGTTCATCATCAGTGTGGTCAGCACGGGGTCAACCAGTGTTCAAGACCAGCCCCAAGAAGGATAGTAGTGTGGTAGGGGAGGACGGGGAAGTGGAGGGGGATGACAACTCACACGACCCTCAGTTTGAACCTGTTGTGCCTCTGCCAGATCTCATCGAGGTCAGGATTTACCTTCAGTTTTACCTTCAGTTTTTTATTGAATAGTTAAATTTAATATTCAGAATAGGGTAGTACCGGTAGTGATTTGTAATGTGGTCAGTGCATTCCTAGGTCTGTAAATATGAAAACAAAATTCAGCATAAGGTTTTCTATAAAAAAAAATATACAGTACAATGAATACAAGTGCAAGTACATTCACCAACACTTAAATCTCGAAAATGTTTTTATGGCCACAGGCCATAGTGCAGTTGGTAGAGTACCGTACTTGCCTGCAAACCGAGAGGTCAAGGGTTCGAGGCTCAGGCCAGGCAGTAAGTGTTATTGGCAGATACTAGTGATGTGGTGGACGGCGCAGTCTAGCAATCTGTGGCAACTGTCCAGTGTCCACTGAAGTACAGTACCTGAAACATCATCATCAAACCTGAAAGTGAAAAATGCAGATAATGGTTGAAGGAATTAAATTTGTATGTTTGAATTGTCTATCTCATTGTTGTTCTATTAGCCCCAAGATTCCCTTTATGGGAATCCCGCGGCGTCCAGGTAGTAGCAGTTGTCACCTCCCAACATGACATGTGAATCAACAGTGCTCCTGATTTTGTTCAAGTAAAGATGCGTTGTGTTTGATTGGTCAATTGCATGTTACATCATACTATCATAGATGTAGTTGTAGATTAAGGGTTAGGGAGTCATAAAATATACAATTATTGATTGAGATTAAGCAAAAAGGGGTTAATACAGCTGGTTGGCAATCGTAAGTACGAGTTACGGGGTCAAAAGTGGTGATTGTCAGATTTGATGTGGGTTACTTTCCGACTCACCGGTCCCTATTGTTTTTCCCCATAAGTTAACTTTGCATCTTTATATTTTGAATATCGATTGTTTTTTTCGGTCCCAATCCCAATCGAGATAGGTTAGCCTACTGTATATCGGAAAATGTCGAAATTCTAACATTCACAGGGATATAGGCTTGTGTCAGCCATAATATTTGAAAATTTTATATTCATCATCAAAACTGAACCACTTGGTCTAGTCTTCACCATTTGCGAGATAATGAGTACTGCATTTTGATCTATGTCTAATCTAGGTTAGGCCATTTCTTTGTGTAGTTATGATTACAAAAAAATCACGAAATTACGCAAATTCACCCGGACACTGGATGGCAGGAGTATGTAAAGGCACCGTAGGACATGATTTGGGCATCCACAACTTGGGCGTATGCCTGTTGGTAAATGAGACAACAAAATGTTTGCTAGATTTCAAAGTAGGTACTTCTAACTATATTAGGCCTATATATATTTTATATATTTTATTTCCCAGGTTAAGACGGGTGAGGAGGCCATGGAGGTGATCTTCAGTAACCGGTCCAAGTTGTACCGCTATGACGGACCCACCAAGCAGTGGAAGGAGAGAGGGGTGGGAGACTTTAAGATTCTCCATGATGTAGAAAATAGAAAGTACCGTCTTATAATGAGACGAGAACTGGTACGTAACTTTATCTCTTTCTCTTGCTTTTCTCTTCTTTTACCCTCCCTTCCTGTCCACATACCAGAACTTCCTGAACTTCCCATAGGCCCTATTGACTAATTCCTTGAATATGACCAGTGTATGTTGATATATGTGCGACTAATTTGTTTGGGAACCAAATTCACGTATTCATACAGTGATATACAGTATATACATTCTATGTGGTGGTTTTGTGTTCTTTTATTTCAAAATTTTATTTTTCTAAATTGTTATTTCCACATAGTGTTTTTGATTAGTTCATTAAAGCCCCTTTCACACATTCACGATGTTGGTCCCGATGTACCCCGATTTGAATATCCGGACACAACGTGGTGCAATTGCCAACGTGTGTCAGGGTCATCGGGGAGCGGCGGGTTACCCACGGGGCGGGACGTGGTAAATCGTGCTTGGGGACGAAATGTTTGGGGGTGTCCAAAAAAATTGCACGAGGGACTTTTGGCGTGGTACCATCGGTACATCATGTTTTTGACGTGTGGACGGCGTTTGAGCACCGGGTTGCATCGGTATACACGTGTTTGCATCTGGGTGCATCAGCAACATTAACGTTTTTTTTTTAATCCCCCGCCGCGGCCCCGGCAACACCACGTGCTGCACGATATCGACGAGATTTGGCATAACCGCACCGAATGTAGGAAAAAAGGCACAGAGAGTGTGTGTGTGTTGAGTATGTACTGTATATTCATAGTGTGCACGGGAAATTATATGTACTACAGTATAATGATTATAAGCCTTGATGCGACAGCAGAACGGCGCATGAAAACCGAAATCTTTAAGAACAGAATATTAAAGGCACATAGCACAAGCTACCGGTACATACTTTTAATTTCAGTGCATATACAGGTATACAGGTTTAGTGAATCAATATGGTGAAATCTCCGATGTATTTAGCCTATTGTATTACAATTTACCCGCAAAAATCCCGCAACCACAAAACTACCCGAGTTGACAAAATACAACCGATTGAGTTTGTATTTTAATCAACACTTGACGTAAAACAATTTCAAAAGTTAAAACCTACACTAATTATCGCCTTATATATACAGCATATGGGCTAGACTTAAAAATACTAAGTGTTATTGATTAATTTAACACAAGGTAGTGTTTGTGTGGGTGGATGGGTTTAGATAGAGGAAATTGTTCCTGTGTTTTCGACAATTCCATCCTTACACAAGCTATGGTTATATCGATTGTTTTGCTTAAGATAGGTTTATATCAATACATTTTACCTTCCACAATTAGAGAAAATATGATTCATCACAAAGTGTAGCCTACCTGTGGAGATTAAACGCACTGTTATATAAACTAAAATCAATCGGGGTAAAAAAAAACATAGGGGTAGTTGGGGTAAAAACAAACATAGGTCATCATATGTTAATTTTTTTGAATACATTTTTTTTTTTTTTTTTTTACAGATTGCCCACAATATAAGCAACATTTTATGCAAACGTTTTTTTTCTATAAAAAATGTGTGGGACGTATATATCGCTACGCGACAGATTTTTTTTTTTTTTTTGTCCGTTCAACTTTTTTATTATTTTTTGTTAATGTTCAATACCTGGAATGGTTTGCATGCAGCGCTTTTTTTCTCTGCTTTAAGGTGTTATACTATAGTTTGTTTCTTCACTCCCCTGCAGTGATTCTCCTGTCAACTCCAGTATCCAACACACAGGTATGTTTTTTATTACCCCGACTATTGACATGCAATGGGGGTAATAAAAAACAACTTCAGCATAGATGTACAGTAGGGTCCCGCATAAAACGTGTTCGCATAAAACGAGTCTCGATTAAAACGACCGACCTAAAATATTAATATTTAATTTTCGATCAGAATGAATGTGATCACATAAAACGAGTCCGCCGCCAAAGTGGGGCATATCCGAGGAGTTTTCATATAGAGCGCCGAAATATCGTACAAAACGTACGAAATGTCGTCGCTTTGTACGAAATATCGTTCGCTTTGTACGAAATATCGTCGCTTTGTACGAAATATAGTTCGCTTTGTATGAAATATCGTTCGCTTTGTACGAAAATTTTCGCTTACAGCGAACATTGACGATATTGCGCCACCAAAATGCTGTGTTCACATAAAACGAAATCGCATAAAACGCCCTCGTTTATCGACCATAAACTCGTTTTATGTGAGACCCTACTGTATATATGATTTTTTTTTTACCCCGACTATTAACATGCAGTTGGGGTAATAAAAAATAATCCGCACGGAGATTGAACAGAATACAATTATCACACAATTGAATGATGTGTGCCACAATAGGTCACCCATTCTCTGCAGAGGAGCAGTAGTTATATCTCTGTTTTAATTTACTTCCATTTTTTGGCTATGTTTTTTTTTTACCCCATACGTGCTTCGTTTTTACCCCTTTGGCCGGGGTAATAAAAAATCTGTTTATTCTGGAATACCTGGTTATTCTTATGTGCTAGGCTATATTTACTGCTGCCAGTAAAGGCCTCATATGTACCCTATTCTATGATATATGTAGTTTCTCCCTAGTATTAATAATGCCTGAGGCACAGCAAACTTAAGACAAACAATTTTTTTTTACCCCGAATGACTATATATGAGATATACCGGTACCGGTATATGTTTTTTTTTATCGTTATACTTATTTTCATACTAAATCACAGCTATTTTTTCCGCTGAACATGATGGCAGTGTTTAGAATATCTATCTATCTATTGCCTGACGCCGTGATCCCCGAAGGGGTGGCCACGAACGAACCGCCCCCATGCACCTCTGTCCCCAGTCAGTCGACGCCCCTCCCCCCAACCAGCACCGCCTTCGTTCATGTAGTTCCTCACTCCATCCTTCCACCTCATATTCGGTCTACTTCTGTCCCTCCACCTCGCTCTCGTACACCCTCTTAGTCATTCTCTCGCTTTCCATACGTTCCATATGGCCGAACCATCTCAAGTTGTTCCTTTTCACACTTTCCAGCACATCTACCTCCACACCACACCTCCTTCTTACTTCCTCATTAGTCTGTCTATCCCTCCATGTAACTCCGCACGCACTCCTTAAGTAATTCATTTCCACTGCTCTCACTCTTGGTCTGAGTCTCTCAACCAACGTCCATGCTTCGCTTCCGTAAGTCAGTGTCGGGATTACCACACTGTCATGCAAGGACTTCTTCTCTTCCATACTGACCACCCTATTTCTTGTTACTGCTTTTAGCGTTCCTACAACCCTCTTCCCCTGTTGTACCCTCCCGCACCTCTTCATCCATAGTCCCATCTTTACTCAACACACTGCCCAGATACTTAAAAGAGTTGACGATCTCCATAGCCTGACCGTTCAGCTTCACCTCACACTCTGTGACTTCACCCCTTTCGAAGACCATAACCTTGCTCTTCCCCGTATTTACCTTCAAATTCCGTTTTTCGCACACTGTTCCAAACTCATTTACCAGACCCTGCAACTCCCATTCATTATCACTCATCAGAACTGTATCATCTGCAAACAGCAGTATAGGTAGCTTCCACTCAATTCCCTCCCTTATCAGCGATACACCAACATCCACTGCTCTTGATAGTATTTCTTTCATGACTCCATCCATATATACAGTAAACAACCACGGGGACATCACACACCCCTGTTTCAAACCAACATTCAGGTCAAAGAACTCGCTCTGCTCACTCTCCACACGTACTGCCGCCTTTGCACCCTCATACATGCTCTTCACTGCTTTCAGCAACTTGCCCTCTACTCCGTATATTCTAAGTACTTTCCACAAACCTTCTCTATCCACTCTGTCATAGGCCTTCTCCAAGTCCATAAAGGCAACATACACCTTTTGTTTCTTCTCCAGATACTTCTCCACAACACAATTCAGGGTAAAAATCTGATCTACACATCCTCTTCCCTTCCTAAAACCTCCCTGCTCGTCGCCTATCCATTTCTCCGTTCTCACTCTCACTCTCTCAATCACTACCCTACTGTATACCTTCCCTACTACGCTTAGAAGACATATTCCTCGGTGGTTACCACACACTCCTCTTTCCCCTTTGCCCTTATATAGGGGGACTATTATGCCAGTCTTCCAGTCATCGGGTGCACTCCCCTTCTCCCATGCTAGTTTGCACATTTTCCATACCCATTCTATCACTATCTCACCACCATACCTCAACATTTCCCCACACACTCCATCTGTTCCTGGTGCTGTTTAGAATATGCTATCATCAATATTGGATTTTATAGAAATAAACCTATAACGATAGTTTTTCGCTTTTATAGAATCCCAGCCGCACCAAAATATTCGCTCTGTTGGTTTTCACCCATAATATATATTTTTTTTTTTTTTTATGAACGGCAAGAGGAAAGGTTATTATATAAGATTTAAAAAAAATAAAAAATAATAATAATGTGTGGAATTTCACCGTAGGTGAAGGTTACTGTTCAGTCCGCCCGTACTTTCAGTCCGCCCGTACTTTCCCTCCCTATTTTCACCGATGAAATGTGGGACAATGAATATTCTGTAAGAAAGTAATATATAGGCTTTTTCATTAGCTTTCTAATGGTACATATATGGCCAATGTACGATCAAAACTTATTTTTCCTGAATATTTTTTGTCCGTCGCTGATGTCACCCACTGGTAAATATTTTCGCTTCACTTCATGGTCTATTTTCATATAATTTAACGTTCGATACAGTTTTTAGATATTACAGTAATTTCGTATATCGGCAATGCACACAGATTGTTATTTTCGAAGAACCAGCTCTCTACGACTAAAACTTTATTTTATATAAATATTTTCATACGCCTGCCTATACAGTAGAACCCCTCCCATCTGGTGCTCTCAGATCCGGAAACCCAAGAGATCCAGACAGGCATTTTGAATTTTCGATCCAGACTCTTGTGTCAGCCAACCAGACTTGTCTGGATGGCTTGGGAAAAATATAAGTCAATCCGGAAACGAACGAGACTAATACAAGTTTCCACACATATTATTTACATCCAGTGTTATATATCCAGACTTTTATGTCAGCCATCCGGATTTGTCTGGATGGCTGAAAACTAAGTCTATCTATCTATTGCCGGACGCCTTACTCCCCTTACGAGGGTGGCCATACACAGAATGCCCCCAAGCGGACCTATTCCCTGTGAGAGGGACAACCCGAGCCAGTTTAGTGAAGGACTTACTTACAGTTGTTGTTGTTGTTGTTGTTGTTGTTCCCCAAGCTGCCTGGCCGAACAGCCCCAAGGCCCCGAGCAATTCGGGGCCTTGGGGACTACAGTAGTTTCTTACAGTAGATCCTCTGGAAAAAGGCAAACTATGCCTGTGTATCCAGCTCAGTACCAGTACTTGCACTTCTGCGGTCGTTCACGGTGTTGGCGGCGGCGGTAGCAGACGCAAAATTTTTACTATTCTGTATTTTTGTTTTATAATCAAACTTCAAATCTTGTCTTCCCCATGCTTTATCAAGATTACTTTCAAACTCCCTTATTGATTCGGAATCGACTACATACTGGGGCAGTGCGTTCCACTCATTTACCACTCTATCACAAAATGAGTTCTTTGCCTTCTCAAGCCTATTTCTTTCTTTGTAAATTTTCTTAGAGTGTCCTCTCGTTCTTGTTCCCTCCCGCATCAAGAAGATACCTTCACACACATCCTCATCGTACTTTCCTCCACTATCTTAAAAGTCTCTATCATATCCCCTCTCTTTCTCCTATATGCCAGTGTCGGAAGCCCCAGTGTCCTCAACCTCTGCTCATAGCCCGCGTTCTTCAACGTTGGTACCAGCTTGCTAGCTCTCCTCTGCACTTTCTCCACTGCTTCTATATCCTTTACCATATATGGAGCCCACACCTGGTTCGCATATTCCAGGTGCGGCCTAACCAGCGCTGTATAGAGATTCCTGAAGATTTCTTTGTCAAGTGACACAAATGTCCTCCTTATCAGCCCTACAATTCTATTGGCTTTGTTCATCTTTTCCGCTAAATGTTCTGGGAAATTTAACTTATTGTCTATCACTACTCCTATATCCTTTTCTGCATTCACTTCCTCCATCGCTTCATACATACTGTATCCTACCTTGTCTATCTTGCTGGTCCCAATCCGCATGTACTTGCATTTTTTTGGATGAAAAGGCATTAACCAATGCTCAGACCATCCCTTCATGCCCTCCACATCTTGAAGCAAACCCACATCTTCCTTACTCCTCACTCTTCTATACAGCTTAGTGTCATCCGCATACAGGTATACCTCACTTCCATTAGTTATAACTTCAGGCAAGTCGTTGATAAATATAACGAACAGCAGTGGTCCCAACACAGATCCCTGAGGTACCCCATTTGTAATTTCCCTCCACCCCGAGCCTATTCCATTCACCAATACCCTCTGTCTCCGATCTTTCAGGAAGGCTTCTATCCATTTCACACATTTCTCCCCTATATTATAGGTTCTAACTTTCTCTATTAACCTTTTATGTGGGACCTTATCGAAGGCCTTCATAAAATCGCAATATACCACGTCTATTACATCACCATCTTCTAGAATTTGCATCCAATCATCTACCACCTTAATTAGCTGTAGTACCGTCGACCTCCCCGGCAAGAATCCGAACTGTCTCCCACTGAAAAGTTGGTTTGACTTCATATGATCCATTATTCCTTCTCTAATTACCGTTTCCATTAGTTTACACACAACACTTGTCAAACTGACTGGTCTATAATTCCCTGGGTCATTTCTCTTTCCCTTCTTAAATATAGCTGTTATGTTCGCCTCTCTCCAGTCCATCGGGATTTGTCCTGTATTAAACGATACCTCAAATAACATTTTCAATGGCTCTACTAACATCTCCCCTCCTTCCTTTATGATTCTTGGGTGTATCCCATCCGGTCCCGGTGACTTACTTCTGTTCATTTTTTCTATAGCCCTTCTTATTCTAGCATGGGAAAACTCTATTAGTTCTAGTGCCGGTGCCTGTTTGATGGGAATAGTAGGCACTGCATCCTCCGACTCCACTGTTAGTACCCCCCCAAAGTATTTCCCCAGCACCTCTGCTTTCTCCTTATCAGTCTCCGCTCTACTCCCATCATTCAACCCCCCTACCAGCTCTGGGATCCCTACTCTTCTTGTTAACTTTTCCTGAATGTACTTCCAGAATATTTTTGGATTATCCTTCACATTTCTAGCTATCTCTCTCTCCCTCTCCTTCACCCCCCTCCTTGTTTCCCAACTTATTTTATTGTTTATTTGTCTGCATTCCAGATCCACTTCCTTAGCCTCTATACTAGACCCCCTGTTCTTTTTTAACAATTTTAATCTTTCCCACAATCGTTTCTTTCTTCTAATCAATATCCAAAGCTTTCTTTTCATTGGCAATTCTGGGTTAGTTCTTTTCCTCAATTTTGTTTTATCCTTATATTCCCTTACTGGTACACTTTTGGATACAGCATTCTCCAGTTTGACTCTAATTTTCCTCCACATTCCTTCAGCGTCTTCACCGTTCAAGTATTCCCCCAGTCAATGTCCAAACACCGTCTCAGCAGCTCATAATCTGCTCTATCATACATGTATATTTTTCTATTGCTTCTATTATCCCTCTCTGATTTAATGTTACAACTAAAACTTATACAGGCATGGTCACTACGACCTATAGGGCTATCCACATTAACATGTTCCACTATATCCTCTTCATTGCTAAAAATCAAATCAAGCACACTCCCCTGCGTCCCATCTCTATATCTTGTCATCTCTACAATATGTTGCGTTAAAAAACAATCTCTCACTTTCTCTATAAACTTATTTTCCAGGCTACCCTGTCCCGCTGGAGTAGTACAATTTGCCCAGTTGATCCTTGGCAAATTGAAATCTCCAATCAAAATTTTATATTTGTTCTCTCTATTATCTATCTCCTCCATTGCTCTCAGTAGGTTATCATCCTCTCCCCTGCTATTATTTGGGCTTCTATATATAGAGGCAATTAGAATTGATCCTCTTACACATTTTACTTCAATACACAAATACTCACAATACTGCTGTCTCATATCCACCTCATTAACCTTGAGCTCTTTTCTTACATAAATAAACAGTCCTCTTCCAACCTCTGCTCTAATAGCATTTCTCTCATATAACTCAAAACCCTCCAAACTATATTCCACCAGTTCCCTTTCAATTCTAGCATTTTTTGGTCTTACTTCCTGTAGGGCTATGACATCAGGTTTTTCCTCTTCATCCTGCAACCTACATATCAGTTCTCTTTTCTTGTCCTGGGTAAACACATCCACATTACTAAACATAATCCTTAATCCATCTACCATTCCTTCAGCAATTACACCATCCCGCTCCTCCAGTCCGTACCCTACTCCCCCGTTAGCACTACTGGGTCTGCCTCTTTGTCTCCTGTCTCTCCCTGTGACACCTCCACCCCGTTCTCCTCCTCCATCACAACTCCCATCACATTCTCTCCCCTCCCTGATCTCCCCCTCCCTTCTACTCTTATAAACCACTTCCTCACTTTTCCGTCCCTCACTCTCCAGTAAAAATTTCTCTTATCCTCCTCATCCAACTTTCCATTATTTTCATCAGCCTTTTCTTGTAATTCCTTAATTTTTTTCCTTTGTTCTATACTCAAATCCTTCTTTAGTCTGATGTGTTTCAGTTTATCATTTGTATTTATCCTCTAACTAAAATTTGTCACAGTCTCCGCCACTACCCTAGTTTTAAACTGTACCCTTATAGGTCTCATCTCCCCTTTTATATCTACCTATCCTACTGACCTCCTCCACCTGCCCTTCCCATCCATATTCGTCCTCATCCACACCTTTCAAGACCTCCTTCACTGTCTCCATATCCCTCACATTTCTCACTCCATTATCATTCATATGAGTCTATATCTCCATACAAGATTACACCCCTATCCCTGTCCATGGCCTCCCTCACAGGATTGACCACTCAATTTAGGATCCGTCCGACTCCGAGGCCCTCTGTGTATCTTGTTAGCACTATTTTTCTACAGTGGTGTTCGGCTAATCCATCCACTAACCTGCCTTACCCTTAGGTAAGCAGTACGGATTTGTATCAGGTTTACTCCCCTAGACAGGTTGCCAACCAAGGCTGACGAGTCCTATCCACCCGGATTTGTATAAGGTTGTCTCCCCTAGAGGAGTTGCCGACCAAGGCTAACGAGTCCCACCTAAGTCTGGTTGTTTAAGTTAGATATCTGGACTCATGTTTCAGCCATCTGGATTTGTCTGCATGGCTGAAACTTAAGTCTGGTTGTTTAAGTTAGATATCCGGACTCATGTTTCGGCCATCTGGATTTGTCTGGATGGCTGAATATATGTCCGGACTTTCGGCAGATCCAGACAAGGTTCTCCCCCAATTAGTCTGAATGGGTGAGATTTTACTGTACCTTACAAAGAAATAATTCGACCTTATCTTACCTTAACCCTCGGAATCCGGGAGGCCTCATATGTGGCAAACAAAAATATTGGCAGGAATCCGGGAGGCCTCATATGAGGCAAAATCGCTGCTAAAATCATCATAACTCGGCAACCACGCGTCGTAGCGATGTCATCTTAACGGCAGTCTACAGACAATAAAACGTTCTACAATTTGCAAAAAAAATTGACCGCTCTAGGTGGTCTCAATCAGTAGCTACTGAATTATGAAGCTTGACGGTACGAAAATGGCCCCGGACACAGTGATCGGGATCATATGAGGCCCCCCGGATCCGATGGGTTAAACTTGACCGTTGAACGTAATACCTTAACACCATATGTATTGACGATATTTGTCAGGCTGCCTGACTTTGTGGCGTCGTCCTCATCGGGTCGGCCACATGTCACCATCATACCACCACCAGCTCTCATCGAGCTCCCATCGTGCCCAGTCGGGTACCGGTTTTGACCGGAATTTGGACCGTTAGGGCATTGACGTGCCGCCCTCATGTTGCAACCGTGGTACCATCTGGCCCGTCGTGGCTACGACGTGTCACCGTCGTGGCTTCGTCGTCAAACGCGTACTTCGTGTCACTCTCTCTGCCGATGTACCAATTTGTGTACCTCGTGGCACATCGGGACCAACTTCGTGAATGTGTGAAAGGGGCTTAAACCTTTTGGTTTGTACAGTATATTTTGAAAGTTATACCATACATTATTATAATAATGATCAGCGTTGCTTTGGAATAATGTTATCACATAATTAATTTTTATTTTTTGTTTTCACCAACCAACTCTACTTCTAAGCTCAATTATGAAATCAACAGTAAGACAGTTATGCGAGAAGTATTTAGAGAAGCATACTATAAGGAGATATTTTGGGCTTTTATGGATTTGGAAAAAGCGTATGATCGTGAAGGAATGTGGAAGGTGTTAAGGATTTGTGAAATTGGAGGAAATTTGTTAAAAGCAGTTAAGACTTTTTATGAAGGGAGCAGAGCGTGTGTTAGAGTAGGAAATGGTGAGTTGAGTGTATGGTTTGAGGTAAATGTAGGTTTGCGACGGTTGTGTAATGTCACCATGGCTGTTTAATATATTTATGGATGGTGTGGTGAGGGAGGTGAAAATGAGAACTATGGGAAGAGGATTGGGTTTAGTAGGAAAGAATGGTAGAGATTGGGAGTTGAATCAGTTGCTGTTCGCTGATGACACAGCGTTGGTGGCGGATTCTGAGGAGAAACTGCAGCGGGTAGTCAAAGAGTTTGGTGTGGTTTGTGGAAGGAGGAAACTGAAGGTGAACGTCAATAAAACTAAAGTAATGGTGTGTAACAGGGCTGATCGTAGGGTGAAATCTAGATGTGAGGATGGATGGGGAAATATTGGTACAAGTAGAGTGTTTTAAATATCTAGGAGGCAGGCTGGGAAATTAGGTATAGCCCGGCAGCCCGGCTAGCCCGGATATGTTGCCGGGCAAGTGCTTTTTAATGTTGGTTGCCCGGGGGACAAGTCGAATTTTTTGCCTTTTAACCCTTGAAAAATGCTAAAATAATTATAAAAACAAACATACACACTTTCCATAAATATAAATAAAGTATAAGAGACAGGCAGATGTATCTACTATTTCCACTTTCAACGACCATTGGTTACTGGTAACGTAACGGCTGGTTTTCGATTCACGTTAATTTCACGTCACTATTCTCTCTATCTCCTCTCCTCCTCCTCCTCCTCCTCCTCCTCCTCCTCCTCCTCCTCCTCCTCCTCCTCCTCCTCCTCCTACATAATAGGAGGCCTACATAAAGGCCTACATAATATTATAACCGTTGGACGGTTGGATAGAGAAGAGGTACTTCCGAATAGGCGGCTCGCTCGCCGCTCTTTATCAATAACATTAGTGTTTCAATTGTCGCCGGGGAAGCACGTGTTTAGTGAGAAAATGTACTATAATGAGTGTGTCTAAGAAACAACAGGCTTCCTTGACAAGATTCTTTACACTAAAACAACCACCATCAACAAGTACAACTAGGTAAAACCGTTGTTTTAAAATAGTTTGTTAACTTTTTGTATCTAGCCTAGTCAGTCTGTCAGACGATAGATTTCTCTTATTGACTCGCCTCTTAAGTGAAAATTGTTGGTAAGCTACTCCACCTATGTTTTCTACCTAAGATATTTACTTAATGTTACAAAAATGTGTTTATAAACAATCTTAAGGATTTAGTTACACAATTTTTAATACAAAAATATATATATGATACTCTGCAGTCTCTGTTCTCCTACTGTACAATGTAAAGTATGCCTAGGCCTAAATAAAACTATATGTATTGCCAGACAACTTGATCCCTGAGGGGATGGGTACAAACTAAGCTCCAGCATAGAGGCAACGTTCAGTTCGTTCGATTTTGTATCTTGTTTCGTGGGAGGGTTGGTAATTGATAATGTCTAACCGCGAATTATTATTTGTGTGTGGGGGTTCAAGTGAAATGTGTGTTATCATAGTCATACTGTTGGAATGGCTGTGGTGGTGAATTTAGTTTGTAACCAGTGTAATCAATTCGATCATGCTGATCAGGGTCTTGTATTCACGTTCTAAATACAACACTGGTCTACTTCACCCTTAATGTCTGCCATTGCAGACATTGGTTGGGAGGCCATGGGCTTAAGTAATAAGTACCGGGTGTCGAATGTCGATTAAAGATGACTTTATCACTCACTTTCTGGACATATTTCTATTTTCTATATACAGTACAGTGTACTACAAAAAAAAAAAAAAAAAAATCAGCAATATTTATTATCATAAACTAAAGCTAGTCCTTCGCATTCATTAGAGATGTGAACCATGAATTTTGCAATATAATATCTACACTTACACACACACACACACATACAGACAGACAGACAGACAGATAAATAGATAGATAGATAGTTATTTATTTAGTTCAGATTTCAGAATGAGTTTTCTGCAGAGGTTTACCTTACTTAATATTCAACATGAGTATGATTTCATAAGTTTTCTATAAAATAACTGTACACTGACAGCTTATTACTTACTGGTACCGTATTAGTTATTTTTGACATATTAATTAGATAACTAATCATCTGATGGTATTGCATTGTTTGTAACTTTGTCACTGTCTTTATATGCTAACTTGTGAAAGCTATTTTTTTGCTATGTGCAACCTTTGTATTCCCCTAAGAAAAAAAATCTATTGAATAAAACAAAACAAAATAACTAAAAAAACATTATATACTGTATATACAGTATATAGCATAATTTGTATTAATTCAACAAATTTCATATTCAGGGCAAGTACAAAAATATCAGGGCAAGTAAATTTCTGAATTCACTAGCCCGGGGCAACTAGATCTGGAACACTAATTTCCCAGCCTGCTAGGAGGAACGATAAGCAGGAATGGAGGTATGGAAAGAGGGGAAAAACAGAGTGTGTGAAAGAATGAAAGTTTTTGGAGCAATGGGAAGTTTGTGGAAGGTGAGAAATCTCAGAATGAAAGTTAAAAGTGCAATGTATTGAGGGATAGTTGTACCAACCGAGATGTATGGGGCTGAGACATAGGCTCTGACGGCAAAGGAGAGAAGAAAGCTGGATGTGATGGAGATGAGCTGCTGGAGGAGTATGTGTGGAGTGACTCGTAGAGACAGATTTAGGAATGAAGAGAGACATAGGAGAGTGGGACAGCAGGAACATTTGTCGGCCAGAGTGGACAGAAGGGTGCTGAGCTGGTATGGACACGTTTAGCGAATGGAAGATGAAAGGCTTACAAAGAGAATATGCGAGTCAGATACAAGGGGAGATAGAGGGGTAGGAAGACTTTCATTGAGATGGAGAAACTGTGTAGAACAAGCGTTGGAAGATAGAGAAATGACTGGATCAGGCAAGAGAAGTGGTGAAACTGTGTAGAACAAGCGTTGGAAGATAGAGAAATGACTATGGATCAGGCAAGAGAAGTGGTAATAAATAGGAATGAATGGAGAATGCTAGTGAATAGATAAGTGTAAACGCGGTCGTTTGGGAGAGGGGTTAAGGCGCCAGTTGGACTAAATAATAGTCCGTTGGGCACCATGCCCAGGGAGCCGGTAGTAATGAAGGGTACGCCTGGATGCATTGTGGTACTCCGCTGCGTGTCTGCCTGCGGAAGTCGGACCTTTTCCGGGGATCTGGGACCTGGGAATCTTTTCCTGGAGACCCCAAATGGGGCTGGGTCTCTGTTTTTTTTTGTTTTTTTTCCCTATTCGGGCTCTGTCTAAAGCCGGCCACGCCCAGAAAAAATAAAAATGGGGTATGCAGGTCTGTGATTGTGGAGGGAGCTGCACCAAGGGGTGAACTGAGGAAGACCTGGGATCGGACTATACGTGCCGATCTCAAATCCAAAAACTTGACAAATGAAGCAGCCCTTAACAGGGTTGCCTGGAACGCCGCCATTAGGACAAGAGACTGAAACTGCACGTATGTGTGGAGCACTCAGTCTTAAATTGTTATGTATGTATGTATGTATGTATGTATGTATGTATGTATGTATATATGTATAGATAGATTGGTAGATTCGCCTTGCGACACGACATAGTACCAGTGCACTTCATAGAATATATTATTGACCACTGGTATGAAGGTATGTTGCCAACATAATGATACTGACAAATAAATACATAGATGAATAGCCAATAAATATAATATAAAGTTATATGGGAAGAAAAATTAGGAAAACTTAGTTAGTCTAGCCTATTTAACCGAATTACCGGTATGGCTTCGCATGTTATAATCCTCCAGTATATGGTGAGCCATAAAGTATTTATCAAAGTTACATAACACCCAAGTTTTTGCCTGGTCTTATATTGTTAATATATCACTGAAAGCTACTTCATAGAGGGGAAATATCGTGTCTTCTTATACCCCACATGGTCTTGTATGCCAGTATAATATGGTAACTGCTTTGTCAAAAGTTGGGGATTATTGTTTCTGTTTCCACAACCACCTTTGGCTGACCATAGCTCAAATTTGTGTGTATTTAGCCCTTTTAAAATAAACTATTGATTTTGTGAATTTTTGAGCTAATCCTCTGCTAACGTGTTCTTCGCCTGGTTGAATTCGGAGGTAGTCTTGGAAATTGACCATTTGAGGATTACATTTAAGGCTGGAATTATGTCAAAACTATTAAAGACTATATATATATATTTATAAACAATATATATAGGGTAAGACGGGGTAATTTCGCCGCAGCGTTAATAATTTGCATTCAAACGCCGATATCTCCGAAACTATTGCATGGATTCGGCTGCAGTTTGGCTTAGGTTGTAGAGCAGTTTTGGTTTAGGTTGTAGAGCAAGTTTGGCTTAAGTTGTATAGCTAGTTTGGCTTAGGTTGTAGATCTAGTTTGGCTTAGGTTTTGTTGCATTTTCGCGGGGCCTGGAGCCGGGGCTAGCGGCGCGTCTGACGGTATGGTCGGGTGTTTGTGGGTGGTTTGTATGTGTGTTTGTTTGCGTGTGACACAGTGTTGGCAGTAGCCGTCAGCTGCTGCCTGGTACTTTGCACTAGCAACCTACACGCCGCACCCACACGAGACACGTCCACACCCGTAGGCCTAATAAATATGTCCACACCCGCACTAGACACAGTGGCGCCTAGGCCTACACGTGTGACACACCTGCATCTCTGCCCGCCCTGTTCAGTTGTGTGTGTGTGCATGCGACGTTTTTCTATTGGCATGTTTAGTGTCAGTTTGGGTTTGTGAATGTTTTCATTGCTTTTACCTGTGCACTAATGTTTTGTCTGGCCATTAATCATATACTGTAATGTTATCTAGTTAGATGATGCGTAAAATAGGTCGCGGCGAAATTACCCCACCCGGCGGGGTAATTTCGCCGCGAGAGTAACTTTTTTTTTTTAAATCGGCAGCATGACCAAAACATATATTTTGTTGTTTTTTGGGCATCTATAGCAGAAAGGCTGAATGTATAGATAAAAAATTAAAAAATTAAAAATGCCATTTGTGGCAGTTTCTATTCGTCAAAATACGCGATTTTCGGCAAAATTACCCCGTCTTGCCCTACAGTATACAATATGTATATACAGTACAACGAGAGGCGGCGCGCTCCTCAGTGCCACAAGATGAGTGGCGAACACAACCTTAGGTAGGAACCTTAGGTGTGTGTAAATATTTATAATCTCTGATTTTCAGGTACACAAGTTATGCTGCAACCACCTACTGACGCCCCAGCTGGACTTGAAGCCTCTACAGACCTCTGAGACTGCCTGGTGCTGGTATGCCATTGATTACTCTGAAAATATCCAGGGCACCAATGAGCAACTGGCTCTCAGGTTCAAGGTCAGTTAGTTCTTTTATTTTATTTTTTTCTTTATCCCCTGCAGCCCGGGGAATGTCCTACAATGATTGGGTCTTTTATGACTTCCCAAATTGACTAATTCCTTGAATGTGATGATAGTGCGTTGTTATATGTGCGATTAGTTTGCTTGGGAAACAGATTAACTTTCTCATGTAGTAATGTACACCCTATGTGGTGGATTGTGTTCTTTTATTTCTAAATTTTATTTTGCTTAACCCTTCCCGCCCGGGCAGCATTTTAAAATGACACCGCGACAGATGGGCAGGAGCCCGGGTCTCCCCTTGAAATCCGTAAGCTTGAAAGCCGTGCGTCCGACATATGTAAACAAAGCCTGTCTTTGCGTCACCGCACCTCCGAAAACAAGAAAAAGAGTCTGAGTTTGTTATTGTGTTGTCTGCTAGAACAGATTTAGTGTTGAAAAGTGGCTGATATTGCTAACATTACATCGAAACTCTCTCCACGGAATTCGTCATCACAACTGAACCAGTTGACCTAGAGAGCTCTACTTAACGCCAGTCTACAGATACGAAACACACCTACGTTTAGAGATGCGTGAGAATTCTCTAGCAGTTAAAATAACAAAGATACGGGTAGCCTATTAAAGACGTTTTTCAGCCAGATCGCCCGGACCTCAATACTGTCATTAGGAAGGCGAGCCCGGGTGGGAAGGGTTAAGTGTTGTTTCCACATAGCGATTTTGATAATTTCTTTTGTCTTTTTACTGTGTTCGTCCAAGTTTTGGTTTGTTATTTTTGCAAGTTTTACAGTACAGTAAACTCTCTTGTCTGGCGTGTTTAACCCCTCAGACCCGGTAGGGCTCTGAGGCACCCATAACAAATACTCCCCGCGGAACCCGGTAGGGCTCTGAGGCTCCGGCAGCTTGAAAGCCTGTAAGCTTGGTGTGCGAGGCGTCCGTCCGACGCATGTAAACAACAGCCGGTTGGACCGACGCCGCGCATCTCCGACCACAAGAAGGAGAGGCGTCGCTTGTTCGTGTGTGGTGTGTGTTATTGTTAAGTACAGTAGTGAAAAGTAGTGAAAAGTGGCTGACATCGCCACAAAGTTCTCTCAACAGAAATCGTCATCACAACTGAACCAGTTGACTTAGAGAGCTCTACTCAACGCCATTCTACAGGTACGAAACACGTCTGCGCTTGAGAATGCGGAAGCAGTCAAAATAACAAAGATACGGTAGCCTAGGCGTAGACGTTTTTCGGCCAAAACCCCCGGGTTTCGGGGAAATCATAGAATACAATAGCCGGGGCTGGAGGGTTAAGCTTGGCGAAATCGTGTTTGGCGCCATAATCTATAAGATACCAAAGCTCTCATCTGGTGACAAAAATTTGTAATTGGCGGGTGGCCAACAGGCGAAAATAGCCGAGCGGCGAGCTGACCCGAGCACCTCTCGGCACTTGGCGGTCGTGATAAAGTTACTGTACTCTCTTACCAGTTTCCGTTCGACCTTGACTGTATCATTTATTTCTCGCTCTCTCCATCGATTCATGATATATGGATAATGGTAGCCGTGGGACCAAGTGGTGATGCAGTTGTTCGTGATAAAGGGCCACCTGAAAAACCCAAAATGGAAAAGGACATTCGTAATTTTAGGAAGATGCGCAGAACAAGAAATATACTTAACTTACCTTGCATCACGTGTTATGCCTTTGTGAGTGATATATTAACTGAAACAATACAATCCCAAGTGGCAGTATTTTTCGTTCATAAGTTAATAACCTTAAAAGAACTTAACAAAACTTAGAACTTAAAAGAACATGGTTCCGGTTCGCCAGGAATGTACCTTCGGCGGCAAGAAGGATAATACGACTTAAACCAAAATGGCGACGTGTCTATATCAACGATCTCAGCTTTGAAGGCTTTTTGAGGCAAGCCATGAGAACTGAGGACCTTAGATAACCGACTAGGGAGGACCTTAGGGCCCAATGTAGCTATCATGGTAAAGAGACGAATAATGAGGCGGACAATGACGAGAGAAACAATAATAATGCGGACACCCAGTAGTAGGACGAAGCAAACAAACAATATAGGCCTAGGCCTAATTAAATATAACACTTTAAAATGTTTCTGGTGAGGCTTAATATCCTTTAATTATTTCAATTGGCATGTACTACTAGTTTGACTTTGTTTGAAAGTTTTACATTTTAATAGTTAATATTCAGAAATTTGTAATTAATAATATGAAAAAAGGGTAAAATAGGCTAACTTAGGGGTGACCAAAGACTACCATAATTTTTTTCCTATTTAACCCGGGAACGGCAGAAAAGCTCTTAAGAAGTTTTACTGGGCAACGGCGGCAAAGCTCTTAACCCTCTCCGACATATGACGCGATTTTGAGCCTATTAGGGATACCTTAAAGCCTTTGTTACCATCAGGGGTATTTAGAAACCTTTAGTTTAGTTACTTCAACCTCTGCAGTTGTCTTTGAGTTAGCTGTGGGCAGAAATCTAATTTTGGAGAGGTATTTATAAGAGTGAGAGAACTCTATTTCTTATTGCTAATCTGGCAACCTCTGCGTCATATGAGTCTGAAGGGGTTAAGAGGGAAGGCCTAAAAAAAAACATTTTAAAAGGCCCCAGTAGCATTAAAAAAAAATAAATAAAAAAAATAAAAAAATACCTATAACTCATATCACTCCTCCACATCCCCTCCTTCCCCCCTTTCCCCTCCCCCCTTCAATTATCACCTATTTTTCCTGTTATTCCCTAATTCGTTGGTATATTTTTGTGCTAACATTAGCAAACTGTGTGGAGGATGTGCTTATGTGCCTAGCGAGTGTGTTGCACAAGGGAGAGTGTGAATGAGTGAGCTCAGTCAGGCTTGAGGCCTCGTGAAGGGAGGGGTTACCTCAATTTGCTCCATAATTCATGAATGGGCTACTCCATGTTTATTTGCGATTTTGACCAGAAAAATTATATTTCCACTTGTTTTATTGTTGTTACAGGTTACTATCTTCATAGTGAAGGTAAAATAGGCGCATATGAATAAGTAATAACGATATTTATCGTAAAATGACGATTATAGGCATGAATGGAGACTAATATGCTCGCCCAGAACAGTGGTGTTCAATACACCCTGCTCGCTGTTTATAGGTTAATTTCCAATGCGTGTCTGGCGAAATCGCGATTGCGCCGTTTTTTCAGACTACTAAGAACGCCAAATAAGAGAGTTTACTGTAGGCTATAATATGACTTAAATGGTATATGGAGGGGGAGAGACTCAAACAGCTTTACTGTAAGTCTGTTTAAAGACAAGGCAGGTACAGTATTCCAAGTCTGTTTAAAGACAAGGCAGGTACAGTATTCCCTGACACCCGATAGCACTAGCGTTAGTGAGTGTTGTAAGTACTTTGTACTATTGTTAATATCTTGTCAAATTGCAAATTTGTTTAAATATAAAATTTCGATATAAATTATGGTTTCTTTATTTATGCAGAATTTAAAGGAATTTACCAGAACATCCTGAACTTCCTAAATTGACTAATTCCTTGAACATGACGAGAGTGCGTTGCTATATGTGTGATTAATTTGCTTGGGAAACAGATTCACTTGCTCATGTAGTGATATACATCCCATGTGGGGGTTTTGTGTTCTTTTATTTCAAAATTTTATTTTACTAAACCATTATTTCCACATAGCGATTTTGATCATTTTGTTTTGTCTTTATATTGTGTCGTCCCTGTTTTGGTTTGTTTGTTTAGCAAGTTTTACATTATAACTCCTTACCTTATTATTGAGTTTGCCATGCTTCTAGTGGCACAGAGGAGTGTGCCACCCATCATTATGGGTGGTGATTTGATGCAGCAGACTGTTTGAAGGGGTGTCATGCTCCCCTGTTACAATGGTCTCTGACAATTTTTGCAGTTTGACATCAAAGGCTCTCTTGAATTTGTCTAACTAGAAGCTCCTCTTGTTTCATATTTGCTGCGGGAGTTTGTTGAAGAGACTTGGTCCTCTTATGAAAACTCAATTTGTCACTTTACTATTTTTGCCGACTTCACAAGACCAACACACCTAAACTTCGTTAGATACAGAAATCGCCCCCAATATGTTTATGTGAGGCTGCTACTGGGATGTTTAATATATTTATAGATGGTGTGGTGAGGGAGGTGAAAATAAGAACTATGGGAAGAGGATTGGGTTTAGTAGGAAAGAATGGTAGAGATTGGGAGTTGAATCAGTTGCTGTTCGCTGATGACACAGCGTTGGTGGCGGATTCTGAGGTGAAACTGCAGCGGGTAGTTAAAGAGTTTGGTGTAGTTTGTGGGAGGAGGAAACAAAAGGTGAACGTCAATAAAAGTAAAGTAATGGTATGTAATAGAGGTGATCGTAGGGTGAATCTAGATGTGAGGCTGGATGGGGAAATATTGGAACAAGTAGAGTGTTTTAAATATCTAGGAGGAACGATATGCAGGAGTGGAGGTATGGAAATAGAAGTAAAACCGAGAGTGCGTGAAGGAAGGAAGGTTTTCGGAGCAATGGGAAGTATGTGGAAGTTGAGAAATCTCGGAATGAAAGTAAAAAGTGCAATGTATCAAGGAATTGTTGTGCCAACAGTGATGTATGGGGCTGAGACATGGGCTCTGAAGGAAATAGAGAGAAGAAAGCTGGATGTGATGGAGATAAGCTGCTTAACCCGGCAGCTGCCGGGAGATTCTTAAGAGGTTTCACTGGGCGACTGTGGGGAGACTCTTAAGATCCTAGGCCTAAAAAAAAACTTTTAAGAGGCCCCAGTAGCACTTGAAAAAAAAATAAAAAATACCTCCATACCTCATATCACTCCACATCTGTCAAAGTCCTCTCCTTCCCCCCTTCCCCCCCCCCCCCCCCCTTCAATTATCATCTATTTTCCCTGTTATTCTCTTATTCATTGGTATATTTTCGTGCTAACATCTGCAAGCCGGTTGAAGGGTATGGTTATGTGACTAGCGAGTGTGTTGGGTAAGGTAGAGGGTGGGGTGAAAGACTCAGTCATGCTTCAGACCTCGCGAGAGGTGGGGTTGCCTCGCTCTGCTCCACATTTCATGAATGGACCGCTCGGTCTTTATTCGCGATTTTTACCATCTAAACACTATTCCCACTTGTTTTATTGTTGTCACATGTTACTATCTTCATATTAACCCTTAAAGAGCGGCGCTCGACTTAAGTCGTGCACCAATTTGCAGCAAGTTAGGAGCTTTATTAAGGCTTTTAAAGGGTTAAAATCGAGTGCAAATGGCTGGGAGCGCAGCGGGCCAGACAGCCGACTCCCAGGGCTTACCGCCGCCCATTACTCGTGTTCCCTGTGTTCTCGAGAGGCCGGCAGTGTAGCCAGTAGTGAGCATAGCTGGGAAAAATATACCGGTATACGCTAACGTCCATGTTCGTGGCACCACTGCAAGAGAACCACGAGTGCTACGTAGCTCGTTCTGGTCTCATTTTGAAGCTTTTAGTGCCTAGTTTTTTGCTAAATAATTTTTTTTTTCATGCAGATGCTTGATTTATCATGCAGGAGGGCCTGAATATGCCCAAATGAGCCCAACACACCCGCTATACAAGGGTTAAACGTAAAATAGGTGCATATGGATAAGTATTAATTATATTTATGGTAAATTAACGATTTTAGTGAGGAATTAATCAAAATACCTACGCACAAGGGTATGGTGTGTACTACAGGGGCTGCGTAGCCGAGAGGTTAAGGAGTATGTGTGGAGTTACTCGTAGAGACAGATTGAGGAATGAAGAGATACGTAGGAGAGTGGGGCAGCAGGAACATTTGTCAGCCAGAGTGGATAGAAGGGTGCTGAGCTGGTATAGTCATGTTGAACAAATGGGAGATGAAAGGCTTACTAAGATAATATGTGAGTCAGATACAAGTGGAGATAGAGGGGCAGGAAGACCCCCATTGAGATGGAGAGACTGTGTAAGTCAAGCTTTGGATGATAGAGGAATTACTATAGATCAGGCAAGGGAAGTGGTAATAAACAGGAATGAATGGAGAATGCTTGTGATACTGAATAGATAATTGAACACGTGGTCATTTGGGGGAATGGGTCGGGCGCACGATGGTTTATATGAAGGGTGCGCCTGGAAGTGTGGTGGGCGGGCTTCTGGCTTTCGGCTTCGATGCATGTCTGCTGCTAAGATCGGAACCTCTCCAGGGTGGTCGGGGGCGGGGGAGTGCTGAGGGACCTTGGTGACCCTGGTCTCTCGGTCTTCTCCTGGATGACCTAGATGTGTATGAATTTGTATTTTGTCTTTATGTGTTCATTGTCTTCTGTTGTGTTTCTGTTCTCCCTGTTCTTCCTCTGTCTTAAGTCAGGGCCGCCGGGGGGCAGTGATGAGCGTTTGTTTACGTTCTTTAATTTTTTTAGCATGAAGATCTCTGTAATAGGAATAGTCTATCAATTCCAAACATCATCTCAATTTTTCTTATCATGCACACCTCTTAATCTTGTACCGATTCCTTCATTTCATTGACGGCAGCCAAGATGACACTAAGTTTGGACAAGCCAACAGGCCGTAGCG
>CM064486.1:31373354-31488181 GCA_032716605.1 Paralithodes platypus | reverse complement strand
CCTATTCCCTGTGAGAGGGACAAACCCGTAGCCAGTTTGAGTGAAGGGACTTACTTTACAGTAGTTTCTTACAGGAGATCCTCGGGCAAAAGGCAAACTATATGCCTGTGTATCCGCTCAGTACCAGTACTGGCACTTGCTGCTGGCGGCTCGTTCACGGTGTTGGCGGCGGCGGTAGGAGACGCAAAATCGTTTTACCCCCCTATTCTGTATTTTTGTTTTGTTTTTATATATCAAACCTTCAAATTCTTGTCTTCCCCATGCTTTATTTCAAGAGAACTTTTCAAACTCCCTTATTGATTCGGAATTCGACTACATACTGGGGCCAGGTGCGTTTCCACTCAGTTACCACTCTATCACAAAATGAGCTTCTTTGCCTTCTCAAGCCTATTTCTTTCTTTGGAAATTTTCTTAGAGTGTCCTCTCGTTCTTGGGTCCCATCCCGCATCAAGGACGATACCTTCACACAAACCATCCTCATCGTACTTTCCTTTCCTCCACTATCTTAAAAGTCTCTATCATATCCCCTCTCTTTCTCCTATATGCCACTGTCGGAAGCCCGGGTGTCCTTAACCTCTGCTCATAGCCCGCGTTCTTTCAACGTTGGTACCAGCTTGCTAGCTCTCCTCTGCACTTTCTCCACACTGCTTCTAGATCCTTTACCATATATGGAGCCCACAAACCTGGTTCGCATATGTATTCCAGGGGCGGCCTAACCAGCGCTGTATAGAGATTCCTGAAGATTTCTTTGTCATCGTGACACAAATGTCCTCCTTATCAGCCCTACAATTCTATTGGCTTTTTGGGTTTTTCTTCTTTTTCCCGGCCTAAATGTTCTGGGAAATTTTAAACTTATTCGTCTAATCACTACTCCTATATCCTTTTCTGCATTCACTCCTTTCTCCATCCGCTTTTCATACATACTGTATCCTACCTTGTCTATCTTGGCCCTTGGTTCCCAATCCGCATGTACTTCTTTGCATTTTTTGTGATGAAAAGGCCTTAACCAATGCTCAGCAGACCATCCCTTTCCATGCCCTCCACATCTCCTTGAAGCAAACCCACAGATCTTCCGTACGTCCATCCATCTTCTATACAGCTTAGTGTCATCCGCATCCAGGTATACCTCACTTCCATTAGTTATAACTTCAGTCAATTTCCGTTTATAAATATAACGAACATCAGTGGTTCCCCAACACATATCCCTGAGGTACCCCATTTGTAATTTCCCTCCACCCCGAGCATATTCCCCTTCACCAATCCCCTCTGGCTCCCATCTGTCAGGAAGGCTTCTATCCATTTCACACATTTCTCCCCTATTATTATAGGTTCTTAAACTTTCTCTATTAACCTTTTATGTGGGACCTTATCGAAGGCCTTCATAAAATCGCAATATACACACGTCTATTACATCACCATCCTTCTAGAATTTGCTATCCAATCATCTCCCACCTTAATTAGCTGTAGTAACGTCGACCTCCCCGGCAAGAATCCCGAACTGTCACCCACTGAAAAGTTGGTTTGTGACTTCAATATGATCCATTATTCCTTCTCTAATGTAAACCGTTTCCATTAGTTTTACACACAACACTTGTCAAACTTGACTGGTCTATATATCCCTGGGGTCATTTCTCTTTCCCTTCTTAAATATTAGCTGTTATGCTTCGCCTCTCTCCACCGTCCAGCGGCGACCCTTTGTCCCTTGACTTAAACGATACCTCAAATAACATCTTTCAATGGGCGTCTACTAACATCTCCCCATCCTTCCTTTATGATGGCCCCCACTCTTTGGTGGTAATCCCATCCTAGTCCCGGTGACTTTACTTCTGTTCATTTTTTGCTATAGCCCTTCTTATTCTAGCATGGGAAAAACTCTATTAGTTCTAGTTGTGCCTGCCGGTGCCTGTTTTATGGGAATCGTAGGCACTGCATCCTCCGACATCCACTGTTTAGTACCAGCCCCCAAAGTACTTGTCGTCCCACCCCACACCTCTGCTTTTTCCTCCTTATTCATTCCCCCCCCCCCCCCTTCTCCGCTTCTACTACTCTCTGACTCTACTAAACTACTTACGATTTTACTTCCCAAGTCCCATTCAACCCCCCGACCTAACCAGCTCTGGGATCGCCCTACTCCGTTCATCTTGTTTATAACCCTTTTTTTCTCCCCCTTGAATGTTAACTTATCCCAGAATAGGTTTTTTTGGATTATCCTTTTCACATATTCTCAGCTACTCTTCGCACTTCTCTATCTCTATCCCCTCCCTCGTCACTCATATCACCCCCCTCCTTGGTATTTCCTCCCACTTAAATTTTACCTATTGTTAAATTAGTGTGTTTCCTGCATTCCCAGATGCACCTACCTATTTCCATCCTTAAGCCCTCCTATACGAGATCCCCCTGTTGATTGTTTCTTTTTTTAACATTTTTTAAAAATCCTTTCCCCACAATCGTTTCTTTATCTGTATTCGTTCCCTTCTAAATTCAATGATTTACCAAAAGCTTTTGCTTGTTCCCATTGGCCCAATTTCCTGGGTTATTGCTTTTTTTTTTTTTCTTTTCCTCCAATTTTAGGTTTTTAATAATCCGCTTATATTCCCATTACTGGTAAAACAACTAACTTTTTTTGGATACAAGCCATGATCCCCCCCTCCAGTTTAGACTCTTAAATTTTTTTCCTTCCCCCCTCCACATTCCTTCAGCGTTCTTCCACACCGTTTTTCAAGTGATTCCCCCCAGTCCCCAATGGTTTTCCCCCAAAACAAACAAACCGTTCCCTCAGCAAGCTCCATAATCTGCTTTCTATCATACATGTTATATATTTTTTTCTATTATTGCGTTTTTCCTGGATTATATCCCTCTCTTAGATTTTAATGTTTTAACAACCTAAAACTTATACAGGCAGGGTCACTACGACCCTATAGGGGCTTATCCACATTAACATTGTTTTTTTCCCACTAATCAAGTCCCTCTGTTCATTTGCTAAAAATCAAATCAAGAGCAACAACTCCCCCTGCGTCCCCATTCCTCCCTATATCTTGTCAGCTTCTTTTTACAATAAATGTTTGCGTTACAAAAACACATCTCTTCCATCTTTTCCTTTTCGTTCCTATAATCACCCTTCATTTTTTCCCCAGGCTATAACCCTGTACCCCTGTTTATCCCCCCCCCGCTGGAGTAAGTTTAACAATATTTTTATTGGTGTCCTCCAGATTTTGTAATCCTTGGCAAATTGGAAAATCTCGTTTCTCAATCCAAAAATATATTTAATTTATATTGTGTTCGCCACACTTCTATGACCTACTATCTCCTCTCCCCATCTGCCTTCCAGTAAGGTTTTATCACTCCCCTCTCCTACCCCTGCTAATTAAGTTGTGGGCTTTTCTATTAATCTAGAGGCACATTTTAGAATTGATCCTCTTATACCCACATTTTACTTCACTTACACAAAATACTTCACAAATAACCCTTTGGGTGGCCTGTCGTTCCCATAACCGCACTCCTTAACCTTGAGGCTCTTTTTCTTACATAAATAAAACAGGTCCCCCCCTCCTTTCCCAACCTCTTCCTTGCCCTCCCTAATAGCAGTTTCCTCTTTCCTCCTCATATAACTGCAAAAACCACTCCCAAACTATATTTTCCTCCCCACCAAGTTCCCTTTTTTCCAATTGTTCCCCTAAGCCATTTTTTTGGGGGCCTTTACTTTTTACTTTCCCTGTATGGCCTAATGACATCAGGTTTTTTTCCCTCCTTCATCCCTGCAAAACCTACATATCAGTTCTCTTTTTTTTCCTGTGGTCCCCTGGGTAAACACATCCACCATTACTAAACCCCATAATCCTTAATCCCATCTACCATCTTCCCCCTTTTTCAGCCCAATTACCCATCATCCCGCTCCCTCCTCCAGTGCCGTACCCTACTCCCCCTTTAGCACCCTACTGGGTTCCCCCCCCTGCCTCCTTTTTTGTACTCCTGTTCCCCCCTCAATCTTCCTCTCCCTGTGAAAACCCAACCTTCCCAACCCACCCCCGTTTGTCCTTTTCCCCCTCCTCCCCATCCACAACTCCCCCCCCCCATCACACGTTTTTTCCTCTTCCCCCTCCTCCCCTGATCATTCCCCCGCCTTTCCCTTTCTACTCTTTATAAACCACTTCTTTGGTTTTTCCTCCCACTTTTCCCGTCCCTCACCTCCTCCCCAAGCATAAAAAATTTCTCTTATCCCTCCTCATCCCAACCTTTTCTTTTCATTATTTTTTTTTTCCATCAGCCTTTTTTCCCCCCCTTGTAAATTCCTTAATTTTTTTTTTCCTTTGTTTTCTATTCACTCAAATCCTTCCTTTAGTCCTGTAATTGGTGTTTTTGTTTTTCCAGTGTCAAATAAGCAATTTTGTAATTTTTAACCTCTAACCTATAAAATTATGTCCCCACAGTCCCTCCCGCCACTCACAACCGCTAGGTTTTTTGAAACTGTAACCCTTTATAGGTCTTCAATCCCATCTTCCCCCCCTTTTTAATATCTACCTTATCCTACTGAAACCCTCCTCCACCGTTCCACCTGTGCCCCCTTCTTCCCATCCCATATTTCTTCCCTCATCCAACACCTTTTTCAAAGAAAACCGGGGTCGCGTTCCACTGTTTTCCCCCTCCATGTAGATCCCTCACATTTCGCCACTATTCCCTTATACATTCATATGAGTCCCCTCTAATATCTTTTCCCTTACAAAGATTTACAAAACCCCCTATAATCCCCCCTGTTCCCCATCAGGCCTCCTCACAGGATTGACCACCTCCCAATTTAAGGACATCCGTACCCTGCTTCCCGTACTCCGAGGCCACTCTGTGTGGTATCCTTGTTTAGCAACCTATTTTTTTCCCTCAGCATGTTGGGGGTGGGGTTTTGTTTCGGCTAATCCATCCACTAACCTGGCCCTTTACCCCTTTAAGGTCAGCAGTACGGAGATTTTTGTATCAGGTTTTAAACACCTTTCCTCTAACCCTCCCCCCCTAAGACCAGGTTTTTTTGCCCCCCAACACCCAAAAGGCTGAACCGAGTCCCTAATCCCACGCCTGGATTTATTTGGTACGGTAAGGTTTGTTCCCTTTTCCCCTAGATTGAGTTTTGCCCCGAACCCAAGGCTCACACGAGTCCCCCCACCTAGAGTCTTGGTTTGTTTTTTTAAGTTAGACTATTCCCCTGTGAACCCTCACTGTTGTTGTTTTTCAGCCATCTGGATTTTGTTCCTGCATGGCTGAAACTTAAGTCTGGTTGTTTAAGTTAGATATCCGGACTCATTTCGGCCATCTGATTGTCTGGATGGCTGAATATATGTCCGGACTTTCGGCAGATCCAGACAAGGTTCTCCCCCAATTAGTCTGAATGGGTGAGATTTACTGTACCTTACAAAGAAATAATTCGACCTATCTTACCTTAACCCTCGGAATCCGGGAGGCCTCATATGTGGCAAACAAAAATATTGGAAGGATATCCGGGAGGCCTCATATGAGGCAAAATCGCTGCTAAAATCATCAGAACTCGGCAACCACGCGTCGTAGCGATGTCATCTTAACGGCAGTCTACAGACAATAAAACGTTCTACAATTTGCAAAAAAAATTGACCGCTCTAGGTGGTCTCAATCAGTAGCTACTGAATTATGAAGCTTGACGGTACGAAAATGGCCCCGGACCAACAGTGATCGGGATCATAATGAGGCCCCCCGGATCCGATGGTTAAACTTGACCGTTGAACGTAATACCTTAACACCATATGTAATTGACGATATGTGTCAGGCTGCCTGACTTTGTGGCGTCGTCCTCATCGGGTCCGGCCACCATGTCACCATCATACCACCACCAGCTCTCATCGAGCTCCCATCGTGCCCATTCGGGTACCGGTTTTGACCGGAATTTGGACCGTTAGGGCATTGACGTGCCGCCCTCATGTTGCAACCAGTGGTACCATCTGGCCCGTCGTGGCTACGACGTGTCACCGTCGTGGCGTTCGTCGTCAACGCGTACTTCGTGTCACTCTTCTCTCTGCGATGTACCAATTTGTGTACCTCGTGGCACATCGGGACCAACTTCGTGAATGTGTAAAAGGGGCTTAAACCTTTTGGTTTGTACAGTATATTTTGAAAGTTATACCATACATTATTATAATAATGATCAGCGTTACTTTGGAATAATGTTATCACATAATTAATTTTTATTTTTTGTTTTCACCAACCAACTCTACTTCTAAGCTCAATTATGAAATCAACAGTAAGACAGTTATGCGAGAAGTATTTAGAGAAGCATACTATAAGGAGATATTTTGGGCTTTTATGGATTTGGAAAAAGCGTATGATCGTGAAGGAATGTGGAAGGTGTTAAGGATTTGTGAAATTGGAGGAAATTTGTTAAAAGCAGTTAAGACTTTTTATGAAGGGAGCAGAGCGTGTGTTAGAGTAGGAAATGGTGAGTAGAGTGTATGGTTTGAGGTAAATGTAGGTTTGCGACGGTTGTGTAAATGTCACCATGGCTGGTTTAATATATTTATGGATGGTGTGGTGAGGGAGGTGAAAATGAACTATGGGAAAAGAGGATTGGGTTTACTAGGAAAGAATGGTAGAGATTGGGAGTTGAATCAGTTGCTGTTCGCTGATGACACAGCGTTGGTGGCGGATTCTAAGGAGAAACTGCAGCGGGTAGTCAAAGAGTTTGGTGTGGTTTGTGGAAGGAGGAAACTGAAGGTGAACGTCAATAAAAACTAAAGTAATGGTAACAGGGCTGAATCGTAGGGTGAAATCTAGATGTGAGGATGGATGGGGAAATATTGGTACAAGTAGAGTGTTTTAAATATCTAGGAGGCATGCTGGGAAATTAGGTATAGCCCGGCAGCCCGGCTAGCCCGGATATGTTGCCGGGCAAGTGCTTTTTAATGTTGGTTTGCCGGGGGGACAAGTCGAATTTTTTGCCTTTTAACCCTTGAAAAATGCTTAAAATAATTATAAAAACAAACATACACACTTTCCATAAATATAAATAAAGTATAAGAGACAGGCAGAAATGATCTACTATTTCCACTTTCAAACGACCATTGGTTACTGGTAACGTAACGGGTGGTTTTCGATTCACGTTAATTTCACGTCACTATTCTCTCTATCTCTCCTCTCCTCCTCCTCCTCCTCCTCCTCCTCCTCCTCCTCCTCCTCCTCCTCCTCCTCCTCCTCCTCCTCCTCCTACATAATAGGAGGCCTACATAAAGGCCTACATAATATTATAAACCGTTGGACGGTTGGATAGAGAAGAGGTACTTCCGAATAGGCGGGTCGCTCGCCGCTCTTTATCAATAACATTAGTGTTTCAATTGTCGCCGGGGAAGCACGTGTTTAGTGAGAAAATGTACTATAATGAGTGTGTCTAAGAAAACAACAGGCTTCCTTGACAAGATTCTTTACACCTAAAACAACCACCATCAACAAGTACAACTAGGTAAAACTGTTGTTTTAAAATAGTTTGTTAACTTTTTGTATCTAGCCTAGTCAGTCTGTCAGACGATAGATTTCTCTTATTGACTCGCCTCTTAAGTGAAAATTGTTGGTAAGCTACTCCACCTATGTTTTCTACCTAAGATATTTACTTAATGTTACAACAATTTTATTATAAACAATGTTAAGCATTTAGTAACACAATTTTTAATACAAAAGTATTTATATGATAGTCTCCAGTATCTGTTCTCCTACTGTTACAATGTAAAGTATGCCTAGGCCTAAATAAAACTATATGTATTGCCAGACAACTTGATCCCTGAGGGGATGGTACAAACTAAGGTCCAGCATAGACGCAACGTTCACTTCGTTCGATTTTGTATGTTGGTTGGTGCGAGGGTAGGTAATTGATAATGTCTAACCGCGAATTATTATTTGTGTGTGGGGGTTCAAGTGAAATGGTGTTATCATAGTAATACTGTTGGAATGGCTGTGGTGGTGAATTTAGTTTGTAACCAGTGGTAATCAATTCGATCATGCTGATCAGGGTCTTGTATTCACGTTCTAAATACAAACACTGGTCTACTTCACCCTTAATGTCTGCCATTGCAGACATTGGTTGGGAGGCCCATGGGCTTAAGTAATAAGTACCGGGTGTCGAATTGTCGATTAAAGATGACTTTATCACTCACTTTCTGGACATATTTCTATTTTCTATATACCAGTACAGTGTACTACAAAAAAAAAAAAAAAAAAAAATCAGCAATATTTATTATCATAAAACTAAAGCTAGTCCTTCGCATTCATTAGAGATGTGAACCATGAATTTTGCAATATAATATCTACACTTACACACACACACACACATACAGACAGACAGACAGACAGATAAATAGATAGATAGATAGTTTTATTTATTTAGTTCAGATTTCAGAATGAGTTTTCTGCAGAGGTTTACCTTACTTAATATTCAACATGAGTATGATTTTCATAAGTTTTCTAAAATAACTGTACACTGACAGCTTATTACTTACTGGTACCGTAATTAGTTATTTTTTGACATATTAATTAGATAACTAATCATCTGATGGTATTGCATTGTTTGTAACTTTGTCACTGTCTTTATATGCTAACTTGTGAAAGCTATTTTTTTGCTATGTGCAACCTTTGTATTCCCCTAAGAAAAAAAATCTATGAATAAAACAAAACAAAAATAACTAAAAAAAACATTATATACTGTATATACAGTATATAGCATAATTTGTATTAATTCAACAAATTTCATATTCAGGGCAAGTACAAAAATATCAGGGCAAGTAAATTGCTGAATTCACTAGCCCGGGGCAACTAGCATCTGGAACACTAATTTCCCAGCCTGCTAGGAGGAACGATAAGCAGGAATGGAGGTATGGAAAGAGGGGAAAAACCGAGAGTGTGTGAAAGAATGAAAGTTTTTGGAGCAATGGGAAGTTTGTGGAAGGTGAGAAATCTCAGAATGAAAAGTTAAAAGTGCAATGTATTGAGGGATAGTTGTACCAACCGAGATTTGGGGCTGAGACATAGGCTCTGACGGCAAAGGAGAGAAGAAAGCTGGATGTGATGGAAGAGCTGCTGGAGGAGTATGTGTGGAGTGACTCGTAGAGACAGATTTAGGAATGAAGAGAGACATAGGAGAGTGGGACAGCAGGAACATTTGTCCGGCCAGAGTGGACAGAAGGGTGCTGGAGCTGGTATGGACACGTTTAGCGAATGGAAGATGAAAGGCTTACAAAGAGAATATGCGAGTCAGATACAAGGGGAGATAGAGGGGTAGGAAGACTTCATTGAGATGGAGAAACTGTGTAGAACAAGCGTTGGAAGATAAAGAAATGACCTGGATCAGGCAAGAGAAGTGGTGAAAACTGTGTAGAACAAGCGTTTGGAAGATAGAGAAATGACTATGGATCAGGCAAGAGAAGTGGTAATAAATAGAAATGAATGGAGAATGCTAGTGAATAGATAAGTGTCCGCGGTCGTTTGGGAGAGGGGTTAAGGCGCCAGTTGGACTAAATAATAGTCCGTTGGGCACTATGCCCAGGGAGCCGGTAGTAATGAAGGGTACGCCTGGATGCATTGTGGTACTTCCGCTGCGTGTCTGCCTGCGGAGTCGGACCTTTTCCGGGGATCTGGGACCTGGGAATCTTTCCTGGAGACCCCAAATGGGGGCGGGGGGTCTCCCCCTGTTTTTTTATTTTGTTTTTTTTCCCTATTCGGGCTCTGTCTAAAGCCGGCCACCGCCCCAGAAAAAATAAAAATGGGGTATGCAGGTCTGTGATTGTGGAGGGAGCTGCACCAAGGGGTGAACTGAGGAAGACCTGGGATCGGACTATACGTGCCGATCTCAAATCCAAAAACTTGACAAATGAAGCAGCCCTTAACAGGGTTGCCTGGAACGCCGCCATTAGGACAAGATATTGAAACTGCACGCATGTGTGGAGCACTCAGTCTTAAATTGTTATGTGTGTATGTATGTATGGTATGTATGTATGTATGTATGTATGTATGTATGTATAGATAGATTGGTAGATTCGCCTTGCGACACGACATAGTACCAGTGCACTTCATAGAATATATTATTGACCACTGGTATGAAGGTATGTTGCCAACTAATGATACTGACAATAAATACATAGATGAATAGCCAATAAATATAATATAAAGTTATATGGGAAGAAAAAATTAGGAAAACTTAGTTAGTCTAGCCTATTTAACCGAATTACCGGTATGGCTTCGCATGTTTTAATCCTCCAGTATATGGTGAGCCATAAAGTATTTATCAAAGTTACATAACACCCAAGTTTTTGCCTGGTCTTATATATTGTTAATATATCACTGAAAGCTACTTCATAGAGGGGAAATATCGTGTCTTCTTATACCCCCATGGTCTTGTATGCCAGTATAATATGGTAACTGCTTTGTCAAAAGTTGGGGATTATTGTTTCTGTTTCCACAACCACCTTTGGCTGACCATAGCTCAAATTTGTGTGTAATTAGCCCTTTTAAAATAAACTATTGATTTTGTGAATTTTTGAGCTAATCCTCTGCTAACGTGTTCTTCGCCTGGTTGAATTCGGAGGTAGTCTTGGAAATTGACCATTTGAGGATTACATTTAAGGCTGGAATTATGTCAAAACTATTAAAGACTATATATATATATATTTATAAACAATATATATAGGGTAAGACGGGGTAATTTCGCCGCAGCGTTAATAATTTGCATTCAAACGCCGATATCTCCGAAACTATTGCATGGATTCGGCTGCAGTTTGGCTTAGGTTGTAGAGCAGTTTTGGTTTAGGTTGTAGAGCAAGTTTGGCTTAAGTTGTATAGCTAGTTTGGCTTAGGTTGTAGATCTAGTTTGGCTTAGGTTTTGTTGCATTTTCGCGGGGCCTGGAGCCGGGGCTAGCGGCGCGTCTGACGGTATGGTCAGGTGTTTGTGGGTGGTTTGTATGTGTGTTTGTATGTTTGCGTGTGACACAGTGTTGGCAGTAGCCGTCAGCTGCTGCCTGGTACTTTGCACTAGCAACCTACACGCCGCACCCTCACGAGACCACGTCCACACCCGTAGGCCTAATAAATATGTCCACACCCGCACTAGACACAGTGGCGCCTAGGCCTACACGTGTGACACACCTGCATCTCTGCCCGCCCTGTTCAGTTGTGTGTGTGTGCATGCAACGTTTTTCTATTGGCATGTTTAGTGTCAGTTTGGGTTTGTGAATGTTTTCATTGCTTTTACCTGTGCACTAATGTTTTGTCTGGCCATTAATCATATACTGTAATGTTATCTAGTTAGATGATGCGTAAAATAGGTCGCGGCGAAATTACCCCCCCCGGCGGGGTAATTTCGCCGCGAGAGTAACTTTTTTTTTTTAAATCGGCAGCATGACCAAAACATATATTTTGTTGTTTTTTGGGCATCTATAGCAGAAAGGCTGAATGTATAGATAAAAATTAAAAAATTAAAAATGCCATTTGTGGCAGTTTCTATTCGTCAAAATACGCGATTTTCGGCAAAATTACCCCGTCTTGCCCTACAGTATACAATATGTATATACAGTACAACGAGAGGCGGCGCGCTCCTCAGTGCCACAAGATGAGTGGCGAACACAACCTTAGGTAGGAACCTTAGGTGTGTGTAAATATTTATAATCTCTGATTTTCAGGTACACAAGTTATGCTGCAACCACCTACTGACGCCCCAGCTGGACTTGAAGCCTCTACAGACCTCTGAGACTGCCTGGTGCTGGTATGCCATTGATTACTCTGAAAATATCCAGGGCACCAATGAGCAACTGGCTCTCAGGTTCAAGGTCAGTTAGTTCTTTTATTTTATTTTTTTCTTTATCCCCTGCAGCCCGGGGAATGTCCTACAATGATTGGGTCTTTTATGACTTCCCAAATTGACTAATTCCTTGAATGTGATGATAGTGCGTTGTTATATGTGCGATTAGTTTGCTTGGGAAACAGATTAACTTTCTCATGTAGTAATGTACACCCTATGTGGTGGATTGTGTTCTTTTATTTCTAAATTTTATTTTGCTTAACCCTTCCCGCCCGGGCAGCATTTTAAAATGACACCGCGACAGATGGGCAGGAGCCCGGGTCTCCCCTTGAAATCCGTAAGCTTGAAAGCCGTGCGTCCGACATATGTAAACAAAGCCTGTCTTTGCGTCACCGCACCTCCGAAAACAAGAAAAAGAGTCTGAGTTTGTTATTGTGTTGTCTTAGAACAGATTTAGTGTTGAAAAGTGGCTGATATTGCTAACATTACATCGAAACTCTCTCCACGGAATTCGTCATCACAACTGAACCAGTTGACCTAGAGAGCTCTACTTAACGCCAGTCTACAGATACGAAACACACCTACGTTTAGAGATGCGTGAGAATTCTCTAGCAGTTAAAATAACAAAGATACGGGTAGCCTATTAAAGACGTTTTTCAGCCAGATCGCCCGGACCTCAATACTGTCATTAGGAAGGCGAGCCCGGGTGGGAAGGGTTAAGTATTGTTTCCACATAGCGATTTTGATAATTTCTTTTGTCTTTTTACTGTGTTCGTCCAAGTTTTGGTTTGTTATTTTTGCAAGTTTTACAGTACAGTAAACTCTCTTGTCTGGCGTGTTTAACCCCTCAGACCCGGTAGGGCTCTGAGGCACCCATAACAAATACCCCCCGCGGAACCCGGTAGGGCTCTGAGGCTCCGGCAGCTTGAAAGCCTGTAAGCTTGGTGTGCGAGGCGTCCGTCCGACGCATGTAAACAACAGCCGGTTGGACCGACGCCGCGCATCTCCGACCACAAGAAGGAGAGGCGTCGCTTGTTCGTGTGTGGTGTGTGTTATTGTTAAGTACAGTAGTGAAAAGTAGTGAAAAGTGGCTGACATCGCCACAAAGTTCTCTCCACAGAAATCGTCATCACAACTGAACCAGTTGACTTAGAGAGCTCTACTCAACGCCATTCTACAGGTACGAAACACGTCTGCGCTTGAGAATGCGGAAGCAGTCAAAATAACAAAGATACGGTAGCCTAGGCGTAGACGTTTTTCGGCCAAAACCCCCGGGTTTCGGGGAAATCATAGAATACAATAGCCGGGGCTGGAGGGTTAAGCTTGGCGAAATCGTGTTTGGCGCCATAATCTATAAGATACCAAAGCTCTCATCTGGTGACAAAAATTTGTAATTGGCGGGTGGCCAACAGGCGAAAATAGCCGAGCGGCGAGCTGACCCGAGCACCTCTCGGCACTTGGCGGTCGTGATAAAGTTACTGTACTCTCTTACCAGTTTCCGTTCGACCTTGACTGTATCATTTATTTCTCGCTCTCTCCATCGATTCATGATATATGGATAATGGTAGCCGTGGGACCAAAGTGGTGATGCAGTTGTTCGTGATAAAGGGCCACCTGAAAAACCCAAAATGGAAAAGGACATTCGTAATTTTAGGAAGATGCGCAGAACAAGAAATATACTTAACTTACCTTGCATCACGTGTTATGCCTTTGTGAGTGATATATTAACTGAAACAATACAATCCCAAGTGGCAGTATTTTTCGTTCATAAGTTAATAACCTTAAAAGAACTTAACAAAACTTAGAACTTAAAAGAACATGGTTCTGGTTCGCCAGGAATGTACCTTCGGCGGCAAGAAGGATAATACGACTTAAACCAAAATGGCGACGTGTCTATATCAACGATCTCAGCTTTGAAGGCTTTTTGAGGCAAGCCATGAGAACTGAGGACCTTAGATAACCGACTAGGGAGGACCTTAGGGCCCAATGTAGCTATCATGGTAAAGAGACGAATAATGAGGCGGACAATGACGAGAGAAACAATAATAATGCGGACACCCAGTAGTAGGACGAAGCAAACAAACAATATAGGCCTAGGCCTAATTAAATATAACACTTTAAAATGTTTCTGGTGAGGCTTAATATCCTTTAATTATTTCAATTGGCATGTACTACTAGTTTGACTTTGTTTGAAAGTTTTACATTTTAATAGTTAATATTCAGAAATTTGTAATTAATAATATGAAAAAAGGTTAAAATAGGCTAACTTAGGGGTGACCAAAGACTACCATAATTTTTTTCCTATTTAACCCGGGAACGGCAGAAAAGCTCTTAAGAAGTTTTACTGGGCAACGGCGGCAAAGCTCTTAACCCTCTCCGACATATGACGCGATTTTGAGCCTATTAGGGATACCTTAAAGCCTTTGTTACCATCAGGGGTATTTAGAAACCTTTAGTTTAGTTACTTCAACCTCTGCAGTTGTCTTTGAGTTAGCTGTGGGCAGAAATCTAATTTTGGAGAGGTATTTATAAGAGAGAGAACTCTATTTCTTATTGCTAATCTGGCAACCTCTGCGTCATATGAGTCTGAAGGGGTTAAGAGGGAAGGCCTAAAAAAAAAACATTTTAAAAGGCCCCAGTAGCATTAAAAAAAAAAAATAAAAAAAATAAAAAAATACCTATAACTCATATCACTCCTCCACATCCCCTCCTTCCCCCCTTTCCCCTCCCCCCTTCAATTATCACCTATTTTTCCTGTTATTCCCTAATTCGTTGGTATATTTTTGTGCTAACATTAGCAAACTGTGTGGAGGATGTGCTTATGTGCCTAGCGAGTGTGTTGCACAAGGGAGAGTGTGAATGAGTGAGCTCAGTCAGGCTTGAGGCCTCGTGAAGGGAGGGGTTACCTCAATTTGCTCCATAATTCATGAATGGGCTACTCCATGTTTATTTGCGATTTTGACCAGAACAATTATATTTCCACTTGTTTTATTGTTGTTACAGGTTACTATCTTCATAGTGAAGGTAAAATAGGCGCATATGAATAAGTAATAACGATATTTATCGTAAAATGACGATTATAGGCATGAATGGAGCCTAATATGCTCGCCCAGAACAGTGGTGTTCAATACACCCTGCTCGCTGTTTACAGGTTAATTTCCAATGCGTGTCTGGCGAAATCGCGATTGCGCCGTTTTTTCAGACTACTAAGAACGCCAAATAAGAGAGTTTACTGTAGGCTATAATATGACTTAAATGGTATATGGAGGGGGAGAGACTCAAACAGCTTTACTGTAAGTCTGTTTAAAGACAAGGCAGGTACAGTATTCCAAGTCTGTTTAAAGACAAGGCAGGTACAGTATTCCCTGACACCCGATAGCACTAGCGTTAGTGAGTGTTGTAAGTACTTTGTACTATTGTTAATATCTTGTCAAATTGCAAATTTGTTTAAATATAAAATTTCGATATAAATTATGGTTTCTTTATTTATGCAGAATTTAAAGGAATTTACCAGAACATCCTGAACTTCCTAAATTGACTAATTCCTTGAACATGACGAGAGTGCGTTGCTATATGTGTGATTAATTTGCTTGGGAAACAGATTCACTTGCTCATGTAGTGATATACATCCCATGTGGGGGTTTTGTGTTCTTTTATTTCAAAATTTTATTTTACTAAACCATTATTTCCACATAGCGATTTTGATCATTTTGTTTTGTCTTTATATTGTGTCGTCCCTGTTTTGGTTTGTTTGTTTAGCAAGTTTTACATTATAACTCCTTACCTTATTATTGAGTTTGCCATGCTTCTAGTGGCACAGAGGAGTGTGCCACCCATCATTATGGGTGGTGATTTGATGCAGCAGACTGTTTGAAGGGGTGTCATGCTCCCCTGTGACAATGGTCTCTGACAATTTTTGCAGTTTGACATCAAAGGCTCTCTTGAATTTGTCTAACTAGAAGCTCCTCTTGTTTCATATTTGCTGCGGGAGTTTGTTGAAGAGACTTGGTCCTCTTATGAAAACTCAATTTGTCACTTTACTATTTTTGCCGACTTCACAAGACCAACACACCTAAACTTCGTTAGATACAGAAATCGCCCCCCAATATGTTTATGTGAGGCTGCTACTGGGATGTTTAATATATTTATAGATGGTGTGGTGAGGGAGGTGAAAATAAGAACTATGGGAAGAGGATTGGGTTTAGTAGGAAAGAATGGTAGAGATTGGGAGTTGAATCAGTTGCTGTTCGCTGATGACACAGCGTTGGTGGCGGATTCTGAGGTGAAACTGCAGCGGGTAGTTAAAGAGTTTGGTGTAGTTTGTGGGAGGAGGAAACAAAAGGTGAACGTCAATAAAAGTAAAGTAATGGTATGTAATAGAGGTGATCGTAGGGTGAATCTAGATGTGAGGCTGGATGGGGAAATATTGGAACAAGTAGAGTGTTTTAAATATCTAGGAGGAACGATATGCAGGAGTGGAGGTATGGAAATAGAAGTAAAACCGAGAGTGCGTGAAGGAAGGAAGGTTTTCGGAGCAATGGGAAGTATGTGGAAGTTGAGAAATCTCGGAATGAAAGTAAAAAGTGCAATGTATCAAGGAATTGTTGTGCCAACAGTGATGTATGGGGCTGAGACATGGGCTCTGAAGGAAATAGAGAGAAGAAAGCTGGATGTGATGGAGATAAGCTGCTTAACCCGGCAGCTGCCGGGAGATTCTTAAGAGGTTTCACTGGGCGACTGTGGGGAGACTCTTAAGATCCTAGGCCTAAAAAAAAACTTTTAAGAGGCCCCAGTAGCACTTGAAAAAAAAAAAAAAAAATACCTCCATACCTCATATCACTCCACATCTGTCAAAGTCCTCTCCTTCCCCCCTTCCCCCCCCCCCCCCCCCTTCAATTATCATCTATTTTCCCTGTTATTCCCTTATTCATTGGTATATTTTCGTGCTAACATCTGCAAGCCGGTTGAAGGGTATGGTTATGTGACTAGCGAGTGTGTTGGGTAAGGTAGAGGGTGGGGTGAAAGACTCAGTCATGCTTCAGACCTCGCGAGAGGTGGGGTTGCCTCGCTCTGCTCCACATTTCATGAATGGACCGCTCGGTCTTTATTCGCGATTTTTACCATCTAAACACTATTCCCACTTGTTTTATTGTTGTCACATGTTACTATCTTCATATTAACCCTTAAAGAGCGGCGCTCGACTTAAGTCGTGCACCAATTTGCAGCAAGTTAGGAGCTTTATTAAGGCTTTTAAAGGGTTAAAATCGAGTGCAAATGGCTGGGAGCGCAGCGGGCCAGACAGCCGACTCCCAGGGCTTACCGCCGCCCATTAACTCGTGTTCCCTGTGTTCTCGAGAGGCCGGCAGTGTAGCCAGTAGTGAGCATAGCTGGGAAAAATATACCGATATATGCTAAACTTCCATGTTCGTGGCACCACTGCAAGAGAACCACGAGTGCTACGTAGCTCGTTCTGGTCTCATTTTGAAGCTTTTAGTGCCTAGTTTTTTGCTAAATAATTTTTTTTTTCATGCAGATGCTTGATTTATCATGCAGGAGGGCCTGAATATGCCCAAATGAGCCCAACACACCCCGCTAGACAAGGGTTAAACGTAAAATAGGTGCATATGGATAAGTATTAATTATATTTATGGTAAATTAACGATTTTAGTGAGGAATTAATCAAAATACCTACGCACAAGGGTATGGTGTGTACTACAGGGGCTGCGTAGCCGAGAGGTTAAGGAGTATGTGTGGAGTTACTCGTAGAGACAGATTGAGGAATGAAGAGATACGTAGGAGAGTGGGGCAGCAGGAACATTTGTCAGCCAGAGTGGATAGAAGGGTGCTGAGCTGGTATAGTCATGTTGAACAAATGGGAGATGAAAGGCTTACTAAGATAATATGTGAGTCAGATACAAGTGGAGATAGAGGGGCAGGAAGACCCCCATTGAGATGGAGAGACTGTGTAAGTCAAGCTTTGGATGATAGAGGAATTACTATAGATCAGGCAAGGGAAGTGGTAATAAACAGGAATGAATGGAGAATGCTTGTGATACTGAATAGATAATTGAACACGTGGTCATTTGGGGGAAGGGGTCGGGCGCAAGATGGTTTATATGAAGGGTGCGCCTGGAAGTGTGGTGGGCGGGCTTCTGGTTTCGGCTTCGCTGCATGTCTGCCTGCTAAGATCGGAACCTCTCCGGGTGGTCGGGGGCCGGGGGAGTGCTGGAGGGACCTTGGTGACCCTGGTCTCTGGGTCTTCTCCTGGATGACCTAGATGTGTATGAATTTGTATTTTGTCTTTATGTGTTCATTGTCTTCTGTTGTGTTTTCTGTTGTCCCTGTTCTTCCTCTGTCTTAAGTCAGGGCCGCCGGGGGGCAGTGATGAGCGTTTGTTTACGTTCTTTAATTTTTTTAGCATGAAGATCTCTGTAATAGGAATAGTCTATCAATTCCAAACATCATCTCAATTTTTCTTATCATGCACACCTCTTAATCTTGTACCGATTCCTTCATTTCATTGACGGCAGCCAAGATGACACTAAGTTTGGACAAGCCACAGGCCGTAGCGCGGTTGGTAGAGCACTCGCCTGCAAACCGTGAGGTCGAGGGTTCGAGTCTCTGGGCAGCCAGTGTGCATTATTGACAGACACCAGTGCTGTGGTGGACGGTGCGGTCTAGCAATCTGTGGTAACTGTTAACTGAAGTCACTGATACATCAGGGCAACTACCCTAGCCCAGCTATTAACCCTTTCAGACATGGGGGTTGCCGCTTAGTATTCGAAATAGACTTATCTTAATCTCATAATTACCTCTCCAAAATTAGTTTTCAGCCCACAACTCGCTCAAAGACAACTGCAGAGGTTGAAGCAATTAAACTAAATGTATATAAACACCCCTAATGGTCACAATGGTTTAAAGTATCCCTGATATACGCGATTGCGTCCAAACTGCGTGAAAGGGTTAAGCAGGGAGTGCATCATTATTGGGAGTTCACCTGCTTCTGGTTCTACATCTCGCCCGTTGCTGAATCATCTTCAATTTCTGCAAAATTCATAATCTCTTAAAGTTTGTGTGTCGCCTACTGCATTAATATTTAAGAATTCTTCAGCGGTAACCTCAGAAAAACCTGGAACTTCTCTTGCTGCTTCAACCGTCTCAGCTACCGTGTCAGACAGGGAATGAACACCTTCCTGCTCAGACATTAGGGGGGGTGTTAGAGGTTTCCAAGCATGGTATAATGGTATATGGTGGCAATGTTGATGTCATTCCAGGCCTTGGCCATATTGTCGACTTCCTTCTTAATGGTGTATTGTCTCCAAAACTGATAGACTGACATCACTTCACTGGGATCGAGGAGTTCTGGAATATCAAGCTGTGGGGTGGAATTTTGCTCTGCTTCATCAATGGGGTCATCCAGGTCAAGGTCCCCATCTAAAATCTAGTATATCTCTTGTCCACTCTCTGTCACTCGTCTCAGCTCTCTGTAGACTTTTTTTTTTTTTGGTAGATAGACTTGACATTGACAATGATCTCTTGATCCAATGGTTGCACTTTCGGTTTTGTGTTCGGTGGTAGAAAGATGACAGTGACGACCCGATAGCACTATCGTTAGTGAGTGCTGTATGTTCATTGTACTATTGTTGATATCTTGTCAAATTGCAAATTACCTTATATAAATATACTGTATATAGTTTGAATCTGCGTGCATATTAAGTGGCCGAGATGTGTGAGAGGAGGCGAGTGGACGTCTGCTGTGCCCAGGAAACACTCTGGAAAGGGCCTGGGGTACAGTAGATTGTTGGAAGAAAGAAAAGATATAGGATCTACTGGATGGGGGTGGAGACTGAGTGACACCGTCAGTGTCATTTCAGGCCTCTCGAAGAATGAAATAACAATCATGAGAGGGGACCTGAATGGTCAGGTGGGAGCATCTGTAGATGGATACGAGGGGGTACACGGAGGAAATGGTTACGGAAGGAGGAATCTGGAAGGCGAATATATACTGGAGTCCTGCGTTGCACTCAATATGGTTGTGTGTAACACGAAGTTCAAGAAAAGACAGAGCCATCTGATCACATATAACTCTGGGGTCTCCAGTAGCCAGATAGATTGCTTCTTGGTTAACAGGAAAGACTGGAAACTGGTTCGGGATGTAAAGGTCATCCCGAGCGAAGAATGTATCCCCCAGCATAAGCTACTTGTGTGCGACATGAGCTTATACAGAGATCCTAAGCGCAAGAAGGTATACATGCCCAAAAGGAAAGTGTGGCTGCTGAAGAACAAGGAAGTTAGGGATAGGTTTCATAGTGAAATGGAGGAAATGAATAGAAATAAGGAAGCCAGGCCTAACGATGTAAATAGTCAATGGAATTTTCTTAAGCATAGCCTTATCGCTGCCACTGACAAAGTCTGTGGGAAAACAAAGGGTCACCCCAGGAATAAGACCTCCTGGTGGTGGAACGATGAGGTAAAACATGCTGTGAAAGAGAAAAGGAGATACTTCAAAGCATGGAAGAAGGGAGGCAGCAAGGAGGAATACCAGGCAGCTAAACGAACTGCCAAAAGAGTTATTTACAATGCTAAAAAAGGCGTTAAGGACCTGGTCCTCGAAGAAGTGTGTAACACTGACAATCCCAATGGGATCTTCAACCTAGCTAGGCGAGTTAAAAATTACAGTAGGGATATTATAGGTGAACAGTGTGTTATAAACGATAATGGGAAGATTGTGTATGCAGAAAATGAAATCAGAGAAGCATGGAAGGCACACTATGAACGATTGCTAAATGTAGAGTTTGAATGGAATAAGGAACAGCTTAGTATCGAAAAACCAATATCTGGACCCCCTCCTTTGATAGCACCATCTGTAGTGAGCGACGCAATCAATAAAATGAAGGGCGGTAAAGCTCCAGGTTGCTCTGACATTGTCGCTGAGATGATAAAAGCCTCAGGGGAGACTGGTGTCAACTTAGTCACCGAGTTGATAAACACCATTATTAAAGATGAGAAAATCCCAGAGGATTGGCACAAAAGTGTAATAGTAAATATATACAAAGGAAAAGGGGATGCGCTAGATAGAGGTAATTATAGGGGCCTGAAAATGCTTGACCAAATCATGAAGGTCTGTGAGAGAGTCTTTGAGGGTTTGATCAGGCAAAGCATCTCCATTGATGATATGCAGTTTGGTTTTATGCCAGGACATGGTACAACCGATGCTATCTTCATAGTCAGGCAGATACAGGAAAGATACTAACTAAAAGGCAATGATCTTTACTTTGTGTAGACCTGGAGAAGGCCTTTGACAAGGTGCCTAGAGATGTTGTGCAGTGGGCTATGAGGAACTTGGTGTGGAAGAGTGGCTGGTGCGTGTGATAATGAAGACGTATGAGGATTCGCGAAGTGCGGTGAGGATGAAGGGTTTACGGAGTGATGAGTTCGCAGTCCGTGTTGGAGTTCATCAGGGTTCAGTGTTAAGCCCCCTCCTCTTTATTATGGTCCTGGAGGCACTGTCTAGAGTTTTTAGAGGCGGACTCCCGTTAGAACTGTTTTATGCAGACAATTTAGTCCTAATAGCTGACAATGTGCAAGATGCTGAGGCCAAATTCAGAAGATGGATAGAGGGCATGGCGAGCAAGGGTTTAAGGGTCAATATTAACTAAACCAAGGATATGCATTGTAGATTGAGACGAGGTAATGTGGAAAAGAGCGGTGCATAACTGCATACCCATGTGCAGTGTTTGGAAAGGCACTAACGCGATTCAATGTAGCATCTGTCGACGCTGGGTGCACCATGGGAGTAAGCGCTGTAGTAGAATAAAGGGACCCCTGCCGAAGGATAAGTCAGAAATAGAGAAATTTGAGTGCATAGTGTGCAAAGGCGAGCTTGTGTTAAGTGATGATCCTGTGGCTGAATTTTGGAAATGAGTCATTGGAGCTGGTGGACAAGTTTTGTTACCTAGGAGATACCATCGCTGCCGGTGGTGGGGCCGAGGCTGCCACTGTCGCTATAATTAGATGTGGCTGGGGGAAGTGCAGAGAACTGCTGCCAATTCTGACCATGAAAAGAATGCCTCTCCCCCTGAAGGGAAAGGTGTATGCCTCATGCGTTAAAAGTGCAATGACTTATGCCTCAGAAACATGGGCTGTTAAAGTAGAGGATGTCAACAGAATGGAACGTAATGAGAAGAGAATGGCGAGATGGATGTGTGGGACCAGGCTGCAGGATAGAATAACAAATTTTGAGCTGAGGAGACGTTTAGGTATAAAGAGTATTAGCGAGGTGATGCGTACAAGTAGACTGGTATGGTATGGGCATGTGGAGAGAATGGATGAAAAAAATTTGGTGAAAAAATTAAGGTCTGTGATTGTGGAGGGAGCTGCACCAAGGGGTGGACCGAGGAAGACCTGGGATCGGACTATGAGTGCCGATCTCAAATCCAAAACTTGATAAGTGAAGCAGCCCTTAACAAGGTTGCCTGGAACGCCGCCATTAGGACAAGAGACTGAAACTGCACGTATGTGTGGAGCATTCAGTCTTACCATTTTATGTTGTTGTATGTACAGTAAAGTCCTGTAATCCGATTAGCAGGGGACCGGGCCTCGTTCCAATTACCGGATTTTTCAGATTATTGGAATTTACCCCTATGAACCTGTGTATTAACCCGTTGAGCCCCGGCTAGTTATAATATTTTGTTCACCCCAGTCCCAAGCCATTTTCACTTATTTTTTTTTGTTTGCTAAAATGGAAGACAAGGATGAGAAATGAAAAAAAAACAAAAAAAAATCACCTCTGACATTTTTTTTTTGGGGGGGGGGAGGGGGGAGCTTCAAAAAAATTTGTTGAGCCAAAATGGAAGAGAATGGTGAGAAATGAACACACAAATAAAAAAAAACTCATTTCGGTCATTTGGGGGGCGGGGGGGGGGGGGTTTCAATAGTTCGTCTCCCCCGCATGACCACCCGCCCGGGAGCACTAGGGTAAAAACTGAGTATGGCATTGTACGGCATACATCCTAAGGAGTATCTCACATAAATCTCAAGCCTCTAGCTCCCATACGACCGGAGTAATGAAGGTTCAAAGTGGCGGTAAACTAGGGGTGTAAACTATCCCCACTAAGCCCACCACCACCAGCCGCGCGGCTGTCTCGGCCCGCTCACACCTACTGGCCCGGCTCCCCCACACACTACGGTACCGCCCCCTCCTATTCTCCCGCCATTTCCTACCTTACGAGCCACGTAAGTGTTTTTTATATGTCGGACGCACGTGATGCGTCGCTGGGAGTTGGTGATCAAAGACTGCCGACGCAACACGTGCGACGCTGGGTCTCTGCGGGTTAATGGCCTGACGAAAACCTGAACACAATATAGGCTATGCATATGCACAATATAACGCTATACATCCAATATGACCCATAATGGTAGACTTTTAACCCTTCCTCCCCGGGTGTCATTTTAATATGACACCATGAAATAAGGGCAGGTGCCTGGGTGTCCTTTCAGGAGATAGTAAGCTTGAAAGCCTATTCAGCTTGGTCTGAACGCCGTGCGTCCGACGCATGTAAACAAAGCCGATCGTTGCGTCACCGCATCTCCGAAAACAAGAAGGAGAAGACTCGTTTGTTATTGTATGTCTGCATGTCGTTTCAGTAGTGAAAAGATCGTCGTATTGCTAACATCGCCTGAAAATGCTCTCCACTAAAATCGTCATCACAACTGAACCAGTTGACTTAGAGAGCTCTACTCAACGCCAGTCTACAGATTGGAAACCGCACTACATTTATAGATGCGTGGGAAATTTCTAGCAGTTAAAATTAACCAAAATACGGTAGCCTAGGCCTAGACGTTTTTCGGCCAGATCGCCCGGGTAGCCCACCCTGTCCTTTGGAGATACAGCCCGGGCCAGGAGGGTTAAAGTTATTTCATGAACTTATATGTGTGTGAACCATTATTTGTTATTTGGGTGGGTTTTGGGTTGCCTAATGCCTCAAAAGGGGGACTTTGGTACTTTTTGAAATTCGGACTGTCAGGTGAATTCAGATTTGGCCTCATTTTCAAAAATTCGGACTATTGGGAGATTCTAATTATCGGTCGTCGGATTATCGGACTTTTACTGTATTGTGTAATTTTATATAAATTGTAGTTTCTTTATTCATACATAATTTAGTAAAATTTACCAGAACGTCACGGACTTCCCAAATTGACTAATTCCTTGAACATGACGATAGTGCGTTGTTATATGTGCGATTAGTTTGCTTGGGAACCAGATTGACTTGCTCATGTAGTTATGTACACACGATGTGGTGGATTGTCTTTCTTTTATTTCAAAATTTTATTTTATTAAGCGTTATTTCCACATAGCGATTATGATTAGTTCCTTTGCGTTATCTTGTGTCGTTCCAGGTTTGGTTTGTTTATTATGCAAGTTTTACATTATAATAAGTCAGCCAAATATCCAGGGTGTGCGGGACTGTTATCCATTATAAGGACTACTTCAAAAGGACTGCCGAGTTAATGGCACTTCACCGTGTTTCATGTATAAAGCAATTGAGCAGCCAATTTTTTGTAGTAGACAAGTTCATCCACCCAGTCTCTGTACGGCGCCAGTGAACATTTGCATCAGCCGTAGAGGTTAGATGTTTGTAGCAACATGGGTGTTTAGCAGTGTGGACAACCAGTGGCTTCAGCTTGTGTGACTCACTAAGATTGCAGGCAAACAGAACAGTAAATCTTGATTTATCAACTGTTCTGCCTCTTGCTTGTTTCAGTTGTTTGGAAATAAATTTTGATTTTGCCATCTTTTTGTAGACCATTCTAGCCTCATCCCTGTTATAAATCTGATCAGGTGTAAATTCACCATTTTCGAGTGCTTATCTAAGGATAGCTGGGAATTGTTAGCAGCCACTCTTGTCAGCAGACGCCGATTTGCCTATAAATCTAAAATTCTTGATAGCCTTCCTGTTCAAGGAACGGTAGAGCCAGCCTGTTGATGCTGCAAATTTTGCTGGAGGGGGTCCACTCTTTGTGCAGAGGGCAGTGTATTTGTTGAGTTTGTACTTTATCAACTGGCACAGCTTCCCATTCCTTACTTGATATTCAGTTGTACAGATGTCTCTCCATAGTGATGATCCTAGCATCAAAAGTTAGCTGTCTTTGATCCAATGATGAGGAGCCAATGGCCTTGATACAGGCAACAATCTTGTCTTTACAGTCGACCCTCGATTTAACGGACTAATAGGGGGGAATGCTTGTCCGTTACTGGAAAATTCCCTCCAGACTTCTATTTTTGCCCAAATATGCCAAAATAATAAAGATTTTAAACTTTCTATGTATAAGTTCAACCTAATTAGATAGAAGAGAATAAAACAATATACTCTAGATAAACAGTAGATAGAAGAGAATAAACAATTCAATGATACAAATAAAGTTATTTTTCTTAATATGTGCCCGCCACCTAACGGACAAATTTTGTCCGTTACTGGAAAATGTGTCCGTTAAATGGACATACTGTAGTCCGTTAAATCCGAAATCCGTTGTATCGAGGTTCGTTAAATCGAGGGTCGGCTGTATTTTTCAAAATGGTCCTAACAGTGGACTCACTCAGGCTCATTTCTCTGCCCCTCCTCCTTACTCCTAATAACTTCTTGTTTCAATTCAAACGTTATACAGTGGGATCACCTATCTCGATGGGTATTGGGACCGAAAAAAGCAATCGAGATTCGAAATATCGAGATGCGAAGTTAACTTCTTATGGGGAAAAATACAATAGGGATCAACGAATCGGCAAGTAACCCACATCAAATCTAACAATCACCACTTTTGACCCTGTAACTTGTACTTACGATCACCAACCAGCTCTATTATCCCCCTTTTTGCTCAATCTGGATCAATATGTGTATCTTATGACTCCCTAACCCTTCAGCTACAACTACATCTACAATATTCCATGTAATTGATCAATAAAACAAAGCATCTTCACTTGAACAAAAACAAAAGTCGACTGGTGATCAACATGTGTTGTATCGTGAAGCTACAAGTTGCTAAAATGGCCGCAAATCTACCGACTTCAATACATTTTCCATGGTATAAAGTTTAATCAAGTTTTCTTTTGTCTTTACTATTATTATTTATTAGATTTTCCTCATACAAATAATGTATATTAAAACATGGTAAAGTAATTTATATTACTACATAAATGAAAGCGGCAGAGATGAGTCAGGTTAGACTACCGCTCGAAAACGATCGATACTAGCGGTACATTAGTATACAGGTGAACAAAACACAATGACTGTGAGGTTCACACATCGATTTGGTCAAGATTAATCTGTTTATATTAGTATATAAGCATCTAGCATCGATATTTAGCTATCGAGATTAACGTTTTTTCATCGAGATTTGTGATTGGGGAGAGCTTGAAGGTGGCATCGAGATGCGAAATATCGAGATGAGATTGATCGAGATATGTGAGCCTACTGTATAGCCTTCTGTTTCTGTGCAGCGCCTCATCCCGGCATCCTAAAGGGTCTCGGCCAGCTCAAATAAAACTAAAATGGTGGCTACAGCACGACCAGCAAAAGATAAACACAATCAACCAAAGCCGACTGCCTTCCTTCCCCCTCCACCCCAAGCAGCGCAGACACTCGTGTGGTCACTGCGCAAAAAACGTCAGTGATAGTCATGCATTGGAGGAGAAAAATGGCGCTCATTACGGTTTCTCACCAGATTTCCATTACAATGGAGGCGCGTAACTTGAGTCACAATCGTTCAAGACAAAAAATTTAGCGCTATATTTTTATTTGCTTGTGTTAGCTGCGAATCACGTTAGTTGAACACGCGTTAGACGACACCGGACCGCATTAGACGAGAGGCTTGGGCCTCTAGTGATTTGGTGCTTCCAGTTCCGTTTAATTTAAGCTCTCTGCCACAACTGCTGGCATTACATTCCGTATGATAACCAGACCTCCCACAGCTAGCCCATAGCACCCTGCATCAAGTCCCCCATGCCTACACCATGCCCTGTGACAATGAAGGAAAATAAAGCACCACTGTGGGCCATGACGTCACCAGCCAGGGATGTACAAGCCCCATCCTTGAGGTCCCGAGGAACCCCAGCCAGCTCTCTACATGCCCCTTTACCTTTAATCTCCCCGCTTCCGGCGACACCCTCACCAGGAATCCACTATACACTCAAACCCTCGATTCAACGGACTTAACTCCCTCAGACATATTATGTTCCAGTAAGTCCGAGGAGGCGGGAGCCCCAGGATCATTGCCACTGCCTCGCACTACACTCACAACAACACTGCGGCCGTTAGAATTATCGCAGGAGGCTGAGGTTGCCACCAACGGTTTTATCGTATGGTAACTTATCGGACTTACTGAGCTCATATGACGCAAAATCGCGTCATAAACTTATTGGAGAGGTATAGAGATAAGTCCATATGACGCGATCGCGTCATATGAGTTTTTGGTGGACTTATTCATATGACGCGATCGCGTCATATATGTCGCAAGGAGTTAAAGGGACCGGCGCTAGTCCGTTGCATGAAAAAGTCCGTTACTTGATATCCTATCCGTACGGTACGGTATTTTTCATACGGAACACATAAAATCACAATAAAATAAGAAATGCAATGGTAGTTTCGCTTACATAACCTGTTTTTAGCTATTTAACCCTTGGGATCTGGGGGCCTCGTATGAAGTTTGGTATTTTCAAACTTCATAATTCAGTATCTACTGATTGAGACCACCTAGAGCAGTCATTTTTTTTGCAAATTGTAGAACGTTTTCTTGTCTGTAGACTGCCGTTGAGATGGCATCGCTACGTTGCGTGGTTGCCGAGTTCTGATGATTATATCGGCGACTTTTTAGCCGGGCATTTTGCCTCATATGAGGCCTCCCGGATTCCAAGGGTTAAATATAATTTTACAATAAACTTGAAATAAATTGCTGTTTTGCTTACCTTAAAACTAATATGTATAGCTATTTACAGGGTGAGTGATGCTGCCCCGCACGTGTTTTGGCAGGAGACTCGCCGCTCGCTCTGCCACCTAGCGGACAAATCTATCAAGCAACGGACATTTGGTCCGGTCCGGACGGTTTGTCCGCCTACGGTCAGAGTCCGTTGTATCCGAAATCTGTTGTATGGGGGTCCGCAGAATCGAGGGTCGAGTGTACTTTGTTGATCGTATAATACTCGCAAAATAACACCAAACCACATATTCAAGAGAAACGGGCGAGGGAACGCGAAAGTGGTCCCGGACCCTGAGAAGTAGGAACATTTAAATGTTGTTTCTGGTCGGGATCTGTCTCGTGTCGGCCACCCCTAGCAATGGGATATGTGCCTGAGTATATACATACATACATACATACATACACATATTCAACTCATCGCCACAGGAATATAAGTTACAGAGGATGTTTGGCGTCTTTTTTTTTTACAGAATGGATATCATGCTGCAGGCCTTGGCATGGTCGGTAATGTTTCTGACTGCTGATAAAAGGGTCGGCAGTTCGATCTCACCCCGTGCCATTGGTAGACGTCGAGAGTTGGACACTCTGGTCTAGCGATATGTCCAGTAAAGTCCCAGTAACAAAGGCACGCCCTAGCCCTGTCAATCAAAGGAGTATATGGCATTAAAAACTGCATCATCATGTCCCATTCTTTTAGAGAGATAAAATGGGTTGAATATTAGAAAACGCAAATTATGCCCGGGGCACCGGGGTTATGATGATAATTCTTTTAATTGTTTATTATCCAAATTGACATTGATCTTTCTTGTTAATTAACCAGACTGTATCATGTATATTATTTTCTGATATTGACCTTTTAATGGTTATTTTTTCAACTGACATTAATCTTTTATTATATTTCCCAGACAGTGGCACTGGCTCAGGAATTCAAGACCAAGTTTTTGGAGTGCCAAGAACAGCTGCGGAACTTCCAAGCCAGCAACTCTACCACGACAGACACCTCAGCCGTAGTGGTGCTGCCCCAGAGTCACCACATGGAAGAAGAAGAGGATGATGAGGAGGAAGATGATGAAGATGAGGAGGAGGAAGAGGAAGAAGACTCAGAGGAGGAGGAGGATGAAGATGAAGATGATGATGGGGAGGAGACTCCGGTGATACTGTTTAGTGACCGTTGTGTACTCTCCAAGAAGGATAAAGATACGTGGGTGGTAAGTTGATAATACTGTATTTGTTTATGTTTTCTAGTATTGTATTGTGGAACCTCTTAATATTTTGAACCTGAGGCGTGGCACTCATCAATGCTATTAAATGTGGCGAAGACACCAAATATAGACCAAGGGTAGGTGAGTAAGACTCCTAGTCAGCCCAACCAATCCAACAATTGTCACTGAGGGGAAGCTGCATATGTGAGAAGTGTGCTACTTCATATAAGTGAAATTTGGGCAGTCAAAGAAGATGACACCTAAAGACTAGAGCGTACTGCTATGAGCATGGTGAGATGGATGTGTTAAGGCACACTAAGAGAGGGACTAGTGAGAGCAGAGTTCAGAGAACGACTTTGTATAGAGTGTATGAGTGAGGTGATGCATACTGATAGTGCAATGGTTTGACCATGTAGAGAGAACAGATGAGGATGACTGGGTGAAGCACATTACTTATTTGGAAGTGATCGGAAAGAACAAGACTATAACAAGAATCACCTGAGATAAGGTCCTGTGGATGGATTTCAGAGGTAGCGGTCCTGACAGTGACACGGGAAAGGGTGTGGGCGCTAACTCGATTCAATGTAGCATCTGTCGATGTTGGGTGCACCATGGGAATAAGCGCTGTAGTAGAATAAAAGGACCCCTGCCGAAGGATAAGTCAGGAATTGATAAATTTTAGTGCGTAGTGTACAAAGGCGAGCTTGTGTTAAATGATGATCCTGTGGCTGTGAATTTTGGAAAGGAGTCGTTCGAGCTGGTGGACAAGTTTTGTTACCTAGGAGATACCATCTCTGCCGGTGGTGGGGCCGAGGCTGCCACTGTCGCTAGAATTAAATGTGGCTGGGGGAAGTTCAGAGAACTGCCAATTCTGACCATGAAAAGAATGCCTCTCCCCCTGAAGGGAAAGGTGTATGCCTCATATGTTAGAAGTACAATGACGTATGCCTCAGAAACATGGGCCGTTAAAGTAGAGGATATCAACAGAATGGAACGTAATGAGATGAGAATGGTGAGATGGATGTGTGGGGCCAGGCTGGAGGATAGAATTTATAATGTAAAACTTGCAAAATAAACAAACCAAAACTTATACGAACACATTAAAAAGGCAAAATAATTAATCAAAATCGCTATGTGGAAACAACGCTTAAGTAAAATAATAATTTATAAATAAAAGAACACAATCCACCACATAAGATGTACATTACTACATGAGCAAGTTAATCTGTTTCCCAAGCAAACTAATCGCACACATAGCAACGCACTAATGTCACGTTCAAGGAATTAGTCAATTTGGGAAGTCAAGGACATTCTGGTAAATTTGACTAAACTCTGCATGAATAAAGAAACTACAATTAGTGTCAAAATGTTCTATTAAAATCAAATTTGCAACATGACAAGACATTAACAATAGTACAAAATACAAATAACACTCACTAACGATAGTGCTATCGGGTAGGTAGCTGTAAGCATAGCATGCCTCAAGTTAGTTAGTTATGTAGAGCAGATTAACCAGACCACTGAGCTCCATACGGAACTCTCATAGGTCTGTCATGCCTCAAGTGACCCCTAACAATTACTACCCTACAAATAACCTACATTTAAACTAATAAACTAAATAAACTAAGGAAATCTCAAAAGCGAGGAATTGATACTATCGACAATGAATAGATATAATATAATAAAGAAAAATAATTGCAAAATATGAAGAAGCAATAACAGATTTTAATAAAGAGTACTATTTTAACAAGAACAATTAATTTTAAAAAATAATAATAATAATATAAAAAGATAAACAATTAGTACATACAGACAAAAAGTAAGCAGAGGTTATAAGAGAAACTTCAAATTAATAATGCTTGATTATAATTATTGATATAAAATGTTAAAATAGTCACAATAATTTACCTTAAAAAAAAAATTATGCAACAATTTACTTTCAACAAAACCTCTGTCTACTAAGAGTCTGTATAGTAACCTAGCTTTAACCCAAAAGTCTTCTACTTTAGTACAAATTTTACAAAAGCTTATTAGCTGGGAATAAAAACAAATTATACGTTATATTACTACTAGGGAAAGGCAAGTTTATTACGTTAAAATTAAAATTGTCAACTTTGTGGTATATTTTAAGTGTGCACTGTTCATTAACAATCTGTATATTTATATCAAGAAAATTTTCAACTTATTCATTTACGTTACCTTGTTTGAGGGGAATGGAATTTGGATAAATTTGTTTAGCGACTTGAATAAAATTTAACATATTGCAAACAAGAATATCATCAATATATCTACTGTTATTACTTAACAATTTAGCAAGTGCTAATTTTTTCTGGGATGTGATTTTTCTTGCTACTATTAACTAAGTCTTTCATAAATTAAAATGCTAAAGAAAGCAATATGATGAGCTGAGGAGACGTTTAGGTATAAAGAGTATTAGCGAGGAGATGCGTACAAGTAGACTGGGATTGTATGGACATGTGGAGAGAATGGATGAACAAAATTGGATGAAAAGATGCAGGTCTGTGATTGTGGAGGGAGCTTCACCAAGGGGTGGACCGAGGAAGACCTGGGATCGGACTATACGTGCCGATCTCAAATCCAAAAACTTGACAAGTGAAGCAGCCCTTAACAGGGTTGCCTGGAACGCCGCCATTAGGACAAGAGACTGAAACTCCATGTATGTGTGGAGCACTCAGTCTTAAAATTAAAATGTAAAACTTGCAAACTAAACAAACCAAAATTGGGACAAGGACAATATAAAGTCAAATTAAATTATCAAAATCGCTATGTGGAAACAACGCTTACTAAAATGAAAATTATTAAATAAAAGAACACAATCCACCACATAGGGTGTACATCACTACATGAGCAAGTTAATCTGTTTCCCAAGCAAACCAATCGCACATATAACAACGCACTATCGTCACGTTAAAGGAAGTAGTCAAGTTTGGGAAGTCCGGGATGTTCTGGCAAATTTTACTAAACTCTGCATGAATAAAGAAACTACATGTTAAATGTCAAAATATTATTTAAAATCAAATTTGCAACATGACAAGACATTAACAATAGTAAAAAATACAAATATTGATAAGATATCTATACTATTACAAAATAATATATAAAATACAGTACAGCACTCACTAACGATAGTGCTATCGGGTAGGTATCTGTAAGCATAGCATGCCTCAAGTGACCCCTATCAATAACTACCCTACAAATAACCTACATTTATAGCACAAATAAACTAAGGAAATCGCAAAAGTAAGCAATTGATACTATCGACAATGAATACATATAATATAGAGAAATAATTGCAAAATATGAAGTAACAACAGATTTAAACAAAGAGTACTCTTTTAACAAGAACAATAAATTTAAAAAATCATCAATATTAATAATAATAATAATAATAGAAAAAGATAAACAATAAATACAGACAAAAAGTAAGCAGAGGTTATACAAGAAACTTCAAGTTAAAAATGCTTGATTAAAATTATTGATGTCAAATTTTAGAATACAGTCACAATAATTGACCCTAAAAAGATTAAATTTATGGAACAATTTACTTGCCTCAAAATGTTATGTATGTGTGTATGTACTACAGGGTACCATGCAGCATGGAAAGCTGCCATCAGGTTACTAAGGCATACTTCTGCTAAACATAGAACTTTTTCACAATTACTGATACTGTTTTAGGTGTTAGAAAAGAAAGGTTGGATAAAATTTTAAATAAATTTAACCAACATTTTCTTCTTGTACAACCATCAGGAAGTTGGATGTGGTGAGCTACGAATCCAGTACAACGATGAGGTGTTTGGTGCCCAGGTGTTGATGACCAGTGACAGTGGTGACATACTGGCGGACCACCTGATAGCCATACAGACTGTGATGCACCGCCAGGCCAGCCACGCCACCTGGACCGTCCTTAACCTGCGCCCGGAACCAGCTACACACACCACCTTCAAGGCCATATTCTCCTCTGAGGACTCTCTGGAGAGTTTTTCAATTGCCTTCAAGGAGGTGAGGGGCATTAGGCTATATGCATTTATGCTTACATACAGTATACCATCCTTCTCTATTTTTCTATTGATTTATTGTACAATTGCCTACAGGGACACATGGTATAATTTTTATTAAATTATTCTGATATCCTTCTTTCAGTACCACATACCATACGTTGATGTTTTCCTCCAATCAATGTTCATAATCTCAATTTTCCTTTTAGTAGTATAAGTAACACCCCGTTCTTAACATTAATCGTCAATTACAAACCCCAATGTACTTGAATAAACTAATGAAAGCATATGGTCCTCCCAGGATTCGAACTCGGGACACCACACCCAGAACATAAGCATCTAAACCATTACATCACCATCACAGTTACTTGTGCAGAAAATTTCTTCCTTTTTGAATCACATGTATGTATGTACTCAGGCATATACCCCATAGCTGAGGGTGGCCGACTCGAAACAGAGCCCGAACAGAAGCAACTAAAAGAAAAATAAACAAAAAACAAAAAATAAAAATCACACACATCTAGGTCATCTAGGAGAAGACCCAGAGACCAAAGCCCATTTGGGGTCCCCAGTAAAAGACTACCAGTTCCTAGACCTCCCGGAGAGGTTCCGGTCTCAGCAGGCAGACACATAGTGGAACACACCACAAAGCCCGCCCACATCACTTTCAGGCATGGCCTTTCATATACACACCGGCTCCCCGGGCCAGGTGCCTGACGGACTATTATCTAGTCCAACTGGCGCCCGACCTCCACTTCCTACAACAGCGTTATCACTCATCTATTCACAATCATTCTCCATTCATTCCTATTCATCTCTCCTGTTCTTCAGCCATCTCTTTATCTTCCAACACTTTTATCACACCATCTCGCCATCTCCTCCGAGGTCTTCCTCTCAATCTATATCCCCTTGATTCTGACTCATATATTCTCTGTGTAAGCCTTTCATCTCCCATTCGTTCAACATGTCCATGCCAGCACAGCACCTTTTTGAATCACATCTATCTATCTATATACTCTAGCACATACCCCTTTTTTTTTTATTGGGGGTGGCCGACTCGAGACAGAGCCCGAACAGGGACAACAAACAAACAAAATAATAATGCACAAAATCACACACATCTAGGTCATTCAGGAGAAATACCTAGAGACCCAGGCCCATTTGGGGTCTCCAGCAAGATTCCCAGGTCCCAGATCTCCCGGAGAGGCTCCAATTTCCGCAGGCAGACACTCATCTGAGCACACCACAACGCCCGCCCACAATGCATCCAGGCGTACCCTTAATTTCTTCCGGCTCCCCGGGCCAGGCGCCTGACTGACTATTATCTAGTCCAACTGGCGCCCGACCCCCTCTCCCAAACAACCACGTTTACACTCATCTATTCACTAGTATTCTCCATTCATTCCTATTTATTACCACTTCTCTTGATGATCTATATAGATCGATATAGTTTCTCCATCTCAAGGGAGGTCTTCCTAGCCCTCTACCTCCCCTTGTATATAATCACATGCTTTCATTAATTTAATTTGGTGGTTATTAGTGTTGAGAATTATATTACTTTATATCTTGTATCATACATAAATTCCTGTGGCTGGGCATAGATAGATTAACAACGCAATGTATGATTCTAGGTTGCATCAAGTGGGCAGGGATTGTATGTGTGTTAATATGAGAAATAAGTAACATGCTTATTATTATTATTATTATTATTAATAAGTCAAGTTTTTAAAGCACAGCAATGAGATGTATTACTACTAATATACTGCACCAGTATTTAGTGTGTGTTAATATAATGGATCAGAAGTTTCTGAATATCTTTTTTGTTTTTAATTTTTGCCTATTATTATTTTTGTCAAGGTGTTTTTGTTTTTCTTCGTGCCAACTTAACCATGAAGGATGTGGCATTTAGTATTTACATTAAAAAATAAATAAAAAATATAAATAACTGTACTGATATTTCTTGTATGTTATATTCTCAGGGTAAGGACTGTGCTGAGAAGGCCCCCATCTATGAGAAGCAAAGTGTCGGGGGGATGGAGCCCAGCAGTTTATACTATGGCCAGGGGTTACACCAAGAAGGTAAGTCTGAGGGTGGGGATGTTGGGGAGGGGAGGGGTGACTGTAGGACAAGTGTATAAGAGCCTTATGCAGTCACTCGGAAAAATGGGTGGACCCCTTATGTTTTTCATTATTCAAATATATCATTGGAAACTGGTATCGGAAAAGAAAATGGAAAACTATGCTGAAAAGAAAACTTGAACATACAATAGTGAAAGGAGCGTTGTGGCATGAGCGAAGAAAGAAAGTTTGGACAAAGTGGCTTGGAGGTGGTTCTACCATGACCATTCTTTAGCAAGGGTTTCCCAGTGGGAAGCTAGGCATCAGAGATGATGAAAGTTCTGAATGTAATTTTGTATATAATTATTATAATTCAAACCAAATTAGATTTGATAATCAATCCAGATGCTGTTATAACATAAATACTGTATATACATTAAGGGGAGGTATTTAGTTTGTTCCCTAAACCTCCATCAAGCTTAAAATTATACCCCCTTGAGTCCCTTTCAAGATAAATTTGTACATTTTTCGGTAGAAAAATTTCCCGGCCAAAGGCCGGTTCCTCTTAAATTACAGGCTCGCTTTCGCTCGCCAGGATAAAATCGACACCTGAATGCCGCGAAAGGTCTTAATATGGGGTGAAAGTTCTTAAAATCGCTAAACTAATGGGGCAAACGTTTTATAATATCAAAAGCAATGGGGCTAAACATGAGGGAGAAAGGGGTCAAGAAAAAAATCCCTCAAGTGGAGATCTACCCAAGAGGTCCAAAAATTTTGGGGGGTTATTTTCATGTCCCCGTTAGTCGACTTAACAGAATCCCATTTTTGTGTTAGTCGATTTAAAAAGAAAAAAACAAAAAATCGGAGACCAGTGTAAGTAATATATTGATAGTATTATTTTCTAAATAAATCTGCATTTATTAATTGTGAAAGATAATTGATATACTATATTGACATGTTTTTCCTCCACTTTCAATTGGATTTAAGATGAGATGACTATTGACCATGTAGAGTGTCCTTGGTTTTTGTTTAGTGTTCAACTTATTTTAGGCGTGGGAGCGGAGAGGTTGGTGTTGGGGGCCACAGTAACAACAACCAATGAGAACGCTGCACTTCCCTTTAACCTCAATGAGATGGTCTCGTGTGACCCCATTTTAACACAAGAGTTAGCTTCTGCCCTCCAAGAGTACAGTCCAAGTTTAGACTCGGAAGGTGTAGAAGGTTTGTTCATAAGCATTCGTTTTCTTTCCTCCTTTGCTATTACAAGTTTTTATATTATACTGTAGATCCTTACTAATATTGACATTCGGCATAGTACAGTACAGTACAGTGAACCCCCCCAATTACGCGAGGGATGCGTACTGTATTGTCGGCGCGTACGTTCGTTTGCGCGTACATTGGAGTTAATTATATATGGGAAAAATATGGATAGGTACTGGCGCCGACCGAAAGTTGTAGTATTTCTACCTTTCATCACCTAAAAAACACAAATAGATAACATATTACTGTACAAATATGTTTTCATAACCTAATCTACCACACAAAGTTCATTTAATGTATACAAATAAGACACAAACGTAAATTAACTCACATTGGTAGTGAATGAGCAACGCCGGATCTGCGCCATCGATCGATAGCACTGCGCCCGAAACGGATCAACCGAAATAATAGGCCTAGCCGCCTAGGCTTACTGGTAAAGTTTCGAGTCGAAAAGTAATACACCCTGTATAGCCTATAGTTTCATATAGCCTACATAGTGTCAAGTGAGATAGTTCAATAGCTCATATACATATTAAGGAATAGGCTTCACATCATTTAGCCAGGGGAGAGCAGTGGGTTTTGAAGCGACTTTCGAAAGAAATGTAAACAATCTCGCCTCCAACTCCTGAACAGAAACAGATTTTCCATTTCCGATTTTGTTAGCTCAATAAATGATACATGCAATGTAAAACGAAGAACAGTCTTTTAACCCGTCGAGCCCCAGCTAGTTATTAATAAATGTACCACCAGAACCCAGCCGGTTTTGAAAATAGTTTTTTTTTCCAGAAACAATAGCGAATGGGTTAGGAATGAAGGAAAAACCACTAAAAAACTATCAAAAAGCTCAAAAAATGGTCCTACAGAACCCCCGAAAACGGATTTTACAAGAGTAAAAAATTGAAGGCAATTTCCCCCAAAAAACATGTTTTTGCGTGCTCACGCGCACGCGGTTGGACTTTGAGAGTTTTCAACCATCGGCATGGGTGCGTGGGATACTTACACAGTTCCCATACAAATCTGAGCCCTCTAGGTAGAGCCACTCTGAGCCTTACGACTGAGCTAAAAGGGTGACTCGTCAGGCGAGTCGCTGGGCTTTGGCGTTACATACATAGGTGACTCGTCAGACGCGTCGCTGGGGCTGGCCGGGTTAATAGATTTATAATATCCTGTTGTGCTTTATAGATACATAATAGTTTGGTACGGGAGATGTGTCTCGCCACAGTCAACAGTGACGACGTCGGAGGGCCCGGCGTCACGCCAATATGGCCGCCCGAAACTCTCCCAACAGATACGAATCGACTCCCGCTCGTTCACTCGGTGCGTACATTTGAATACTTGAGCGTACTTTTCGATTTGTTGCCTCAATTGTGGTTCAAGCGTAGTTTTGATTACACGTAGATAAATTGCGCGTATTTGAGGGTTCACTGTACAGTATTTCTGTTTGATATGGTTCCTAAGGAATGTTATTGGGACAAAAGCATTAAGTGCCTAAATAAATAGTTTTTTAGTAGGGTATAACGGGGTAATTTTTCCGCGACAGCAATATTACCAACTCAAAGACCCATAGCTCCGAAAAGTCCTAAATGTCACGTTCTAAGTGCCCCTATTTTGGCCTGGCCCTGGTGTCAGGTGTTGAGAAAGGACCAAAGTAGCTGATTCCACGTCTTTCTAGGTGTACCTCCTACGCGTAACACCCCCCCATGTTCAAATACCGGCCTTTCTTCACCCAATTCTGATCATCCATTCTTTACACATATACAAACCAACCAAGTTGACTACTTCCTGATCATCAAATCTGACAGGAAATAGATTAGACACACTAAGATCATACCAGGTGAAGAATGCATCCCCAACACAAGCTCCTAGTGTGTGATATGTGCCTAAGCATAGTTCCTGTTAGAAAGAAAGTACATTTGCCAAAAAGGAAAGTATGGTTGTTGGGAAAAGAGGAGTACAGAGACAAATTCCAAAACAAAATTATGGAAATTGAAAGAATGGGTGCTAGGCAAAATGATGTTGATAGCAAATGGAACTTTATAGAACGTAGCCTCCACGATACCACAGACAAAGTCTGTGGCAAAACAAAGAGGCCACCTAGACATAAGTTCTCCTGGTGGTGAAACAATGATGTCGAAGCTGCAGTCAGAGAGAAGAAGAGATATTTCAAAGTATGGAAGGAAGGTGGCAGCAAGGAAGAATACCTGTCCGCCAAACGTAATACTTGAAGAGAGGTCTACAAGGCAAAGAAAGCCATACAGGATAGCGTGATAGAACAAGTTTGTAGCACTAATAATACCAATGGGGTTTATAAATTTGCTAAGAATGTGAAGGACTAGCCAGGATGTCGTGGGTGTAAGATGCATAAATAATGATAGTGGCATGGAAGGAGCATTATGAAAGACTGCTTAATGTGGAGTTTGAATAGAACAGAGAACAGCTCAGCACTGCAGTCCCAGTACAAGGCTTTTGATAAGGTACGACGCCATTAGTATTGCTATAGATAGAGTGAAGTCCGGGAAAGCCGCAGGGAGCTCCGGCATTGTCGCTGAGATGCTAAAAGCAGCAGGAGATATTGGGATAAAATTGGTCGCAGAGCTAAATAATGCTATCATAAAGAAGGAAAAAAAATCCCAATGCATGGCAGAAAAGTGTGATAGTAAATATATACAAAGGCAAGGGTGACTCCTTAGACAAGGAAAATTATAGGGGTTTGAAAATGCTCGATCAAGTCATTAAGGTCAGCGAAAGGGTCTTTGAATGCATGATCAGGAAAAGTGTTGTCATGAGCGACATGCAGTTTGGATTTATGCTGGGATGTTGCACAATTGATGCTATCTTCATTCTTAGGCAACTGCAAGAGAGGTTCTAAGAGAAGAACAGGGAGTTATACCTAGTTTTTGTAGATCTAGAGAAGGCCTTTGACCGGGGTGCCATGGTAAGTAATGCAAAAGGCTGTGAGAAAACTCGGAGTAGAAGAGTGTTTGGTGTGTGTGATAATGAGAATGTATAAGGGGTCACAGGCAGCAGTTAGAGTGAATGGGGGCCTGAGCGAAGAGTTCCCAGTGAAAGTTAAAGTTCACCAAGGTTCAGTGCTGAGCTCACTACTGTTTGTTTTGGTCCTAGAGGCTCTGTCAGGGAAATTTGGGACAGGACTCTCATTGGAATTGTTATATTCTTACAGTTTCTTACAGTAGATCCTCTGGAAAAAGGCAAACTAGGCCTGTGTATCCAGCTCAGTACCAGTACTTGCACTGCTGCGGTCGTTCACGGTGTTGGCGGCGGCGGTAGCAGACGCAACATTTTTACTATTCTGTATTTTTGCTTTATAATCAAACTTCAAATCTTGTCTTCCCCATGCTTTATCAAGATTACTTTCAAACTCCCTTATTGATTCGGAATCGACTACATACTGGGGCAGTGCGTTCCACTCATTTACCACTCTATCACAAAGTGAGTTCTTTGCCTTCTCAAGCCTATTTCTTTCTTTGTAAATTTTCTTTCTTTGAGTGTCCTCTCGTTCTTGTTCCCTCCCGCATCAAGAAGATACCTTCACACACATCCTCATCATACTTTCCTGACACTATCTTAAAAGTCTTATTATCATATCCCCTCTCTTTCTCCTATATGCCAGTGTCGGAAGCCCCAGTGTCCTCAACCTCTGCTCATAGCCCGCATTCTTCAACGTTGGTACTAGCTTACTAGCTCTCCTCTGCACTTTCTCCACTGCTTCTATATCCTTTACCATATATGGAGCCCACACCTGGTTCGCATATTCCAGGTGCGGCCTAACCAGCGCTGTATATAGATTCCTGAAGATTTCTTCGTCAAGTGACACAAATGTCCTCCTTATCAGCTCTACAATTCTATTGGCTTTGTTTATCTTTTCCGCTAAATGTTCTGAGAAATTTAACTTATTGTCTATCACTACTCCTATATCCTTTTCTGCATTCACTTCCTCCATCGCTTCATACATACTGGATCCTACCTTGTCTATCTTGCTTGTCCCAATCCGCATGTACTTGCATTATTTTGGATGAAAAGGCATTAACCAATGCTCAGACCATCCCTTCATGCCCTCCACATCATCTTGAAGCAAACCCACATCTTCCTTACTCCTCACTCTTCTATACAGCTTAGTGTTATCCGCATACAGGTATACCTCACTTCCATTAGTTATAACTTCAGGCAAGTCGTTGATAAATATAACGAACAGTAGTGGTCCCAACATAGATCCCTGAGGAACCCCACTTGTAATTTCCCTCCACCCCGAGCCTATTCCATTCACCAGCACCCTCTGTCTCCGATCTTTCAGGAAGGTTTCTATCCATTTCACACATTTCTCCCCTATATTATAGCTTCTAACTTTCTCTATTAACCTTTTATGTGGGACCTTATCGAAGGCCTTCATAAAATCACAATATACCACGTCTATTACATCACCATCCTCTAGAATTTGCATCCAATCATCTACCACCTTAATTAGCTGTAATACCGTCGACCTCCCCGGCAAGAATCCGAACTGTCTCCCACTGAAAAGTTGGTTTGATTTCATATGCTCCATTATTCCTTCTCTAATTACCGTTTCCATTAGTTTACACACAACACTTGTCAAACTGACTGGTCTATAATTTCCTGGGTCATTTCTCTTTCCCTTCTTAAATATAGCTGTTATGTTCGCCTCTCTCCAGTCCATCGGGATTTGTCCTGTATTAAACGATACCTCAAATAACATTTTCAATGGCTCTACTAACATCTCCCCTCCTTCCTTTATGATTCTTGGGTGTATCCCATCCGGTCCCGGTGACTTACTTCTGTTCATTTTTTCAATAGCCCTTCTTATTCTAGCATGGGAAAACTCTATTAGTTCTAGTGCAGGTGCCTGTTTGATGGGAATATTTGGCACTGCATCATCCGACTCTACTGTTAGTACCCCCCCAAAGTATTTCCCCAGCACCTCTGCTTTCTCCTTATCCGTCTCCGCTCTTCTCCCATCATCCAACCCCCCTACCAGCTCCGCGATCCCTTCTCTTCTCGTTAACTTTTCCTGAATGTACTTCCAGAATAGTTTTGGATTATTCTTCACGTTTCTTGCAATCTCTCTCTCCCTCTCCTTCACCCCCCTCCTTGTCTCCCACCTTATTTTATTGTTTATCTGTCTACGTTCCAAATCCACTACTTTAGCTTCTATACTAGACCCCCTGTTCTTTTTTAACAATTTTAATCTATCCCACAATCGTTTCTTTCTTCTTATCAAAGTCCACAGCTTTCTTTTCATTGGTAATTCTGGGTTCGTTCTTTTCCTCAATTTTGTTTTATCCTTATATTCCCTTACTGGTACACATTTGGATATAACATCCTCCAGTTTGACTCTAAACTTCCTCCACATTCCTTCAGCGTCTTCACCGTTCAAGTATTCCCCCCAGTCAATGTCCAGACACCTTCTCAGCAGCTCATAATCTGCTCTGTCATACATGTATATTTTTTTATTGCTTCTATCATCCCTCTCTGTTTTAACCCTTTGGTGCACGATGACTCTATGCGAGTCATTAGGGTATTTTTCCCTAAGTGCATGATGACTCTATGTGAGTCATTAAACTTACAAATATTCGCCAAAAATTAAGTTTTCGTCTGACACGCGTCATATTTGGCACATATACTCAGTATTACGTCTAGTTCAATGGGTACAATTGGCAACCCCCTCAGTTTAACGGTTGACTCACGGCTGGCATGGGAAGAGAGCAGAGTACAGCTCAGTCTGTTTTCGATACTTTCACGTTTATTCGTGTATCTCAGTAACTATTTGGTTTATAGTAATTCTGAAGTTACCAGTGGAATCCTCATAAAATTCTGCTTCCATATATGTATGCAAATCAAAAATGCTGTAGGCAAAATTTTGAGCTAGCGCGAGTTGGAAACAGGTATTTCGATTTTTGTTTTACAATTCTTATTTCGGAGTGCCCCAATGTGGTTGTTTTGAATTTATTCTATGTTTTTACTTGCTTATCTTCAAGTTCAATCAATACCGAAGCCGATGGTACCTCATTTATCCAAATACAAGGATTTTTTGGTGGATAAAAACGTCACAGAAACAAATTATCGCCAGGCACAAAACTGGCTCTGAGTGAGCTGAGATATACTTTGGGAGTGGGAAAAAACTTGTTTGGAAACTATAGGTGCGCCAAAGGGTTAATATTGCAACTAAAACTTATACAGGCATGGTCACTACGACCTATAGGGCTATCCATATTGACATGTTCCACTATATCCTCCTCATTGCTAAAAAATTAAATCAAGTACACTCCCCTGCTTCCCATCTCTATATCTTGTCATCTCTGTAATATGTTGCATTAAAAAACAATTTCTTACTTTCTCTATATACTTGTTTTCCAGGCTACACTGTCCCGCTGGAGTAGTACAATTTGCCCAGTTGATCCTTGGCAAATTGAAATCTCCAATCAAAATCTTATATTTGTTCTCTATTATCTATTTCCTCCATTGCTTTCAGTAGGTTATCATCCTCTTCCCTACTATTATTTGGGCTTCTATATATAGAGGCAATTAGAATTGATCCTCTTGTACATTTTACTTCAATACACAAATACTCACAATACTGCTGTCTCATATCCACCTCATTTACCTTGAGCTCTTTTCTTACATAAATAAACAGTCCTCTTCCAACCTCTGCTCTAATAGCATTCCTCTCAGATGACCTAGTTCTTATTGCAGATATTGCACAGGAAGCAGAGGCAAAGTTCAAAAAATAGAAGGAGGGTATGGCAAACAAGGGCTAAGTTAACATACCGGTAGATAAAACAAAGGTCATGATTAGTGGAGTAGGGATCAGAACTATGGAAAGAAGTGGCGACTATCCATGCACAGTATGTGGGAAGCACCGTAACTCAATTCAATGTTATGTCTGTAGTGACTTGGTACACAAGAGATGTAGTGAGCTAGAGGACCTTTTACGAGAATCATAGACTTTGAATGTGCAGTGTGCAAGGGAGAACTTGTGTTAAATGACCCGCCTATTAGTGTTGATTTGGACAGTGTAACGCTGGAGTGTGTGAAGAAATTCTGCTATTTGGGCGACGCGGTTTCCGCCGGAGGTGGCGCTGAAGCTGGCTCCAGGCGATGCGGTTTCCGCCGTAGGTGGCGCTGAAGCTGGCTCCATTGCTTGAGTCAGAAGTAGCTGGGGGGGAGTTTAGAGAGCTGTTGCCACTTCTGACCATGAGAGGACTCCCACTTTACCTTAAAGGGAAGGTGTATACTGTACCTCTTGTGTTAGGAGTGCGATGACCTATGCCTCGAAGACGTCGCCGGTTAAAGCGGAGGATATACATACATACATATATACATAAAATTTAAAGACGGAGTGCTCCACACATACGTGCAGTTTCAGTCTCTTTTCCTAATGGCGGTGTTCCAGGCAATCCTGTGAAAAGCTGCATCACTTGTCAAGTTTTTGGATTCGAGATCGGCACGTATAGTCCGATCCCAGGTCTTCCTCGGTCCACCCCTTGGTGCAGCTCCCTTTACAATCACAGACCTGCATCTTTCACCCACATATCCATCTCACCATTCTCATCTCATTAACCCTTTGGCGCACCTATAGTTTCCAATCAAAGTTTTTCCCACTCCCAAAGTATATCTCAGCTCACTCAGAGCCAGTTTTGTGCCCGGCGATAATTTGTTTCTGTGACGTTTTTATCCACCAAAAAATCCTTGTATTTGGATTACTGAGGTACCATCGGCTTCGTTATTGATTGAACTTGAAGATAAGCGAATAAAAACATAGAATAAATACAAAACAACCACATTGGGGCACTCCGAAATAAGAATTGTAAAAAAAAAAGTAAATACCTTATCTCCAACTCGCGCTAGCTCAAAATTTTGCCCGCACCATTTTTGATTTGCATACATATATGGAAGCGGAATTTAATGAGGATTCCACTGGTAACTTCAGAATTACTATAAACCAAATAGTTACTGAGATACACAAATAAACGTGAAAGTATCGAAACACAGACTGAGCTGTACTCTGCTCCCTTCCCAGCCAGCCGTGAGTAAACCGTTAAACTGAGGGGGTTGCCAATTGTACCCATTGAACTAGACATAGTACTTAATATATATGCCGAATATGACGCGCGTCAGACGAAAACTTAATTTTTGGCGAATATTTTTATGTTTAATGACTCTTAACGAGTCATCGTGCGCCTAGGCAAAAAATACCTAATGACTCTGAACGAGTCATCGTGCGCCAAAGGGTTAAGTTCCATTCTGTTGACATCCTCTACTTTAACGGCCCATTTTTCTGAGGCATACGTCATTGCACTTCAAACACATGAGGCATACACCTTTTTCATTTAGGGGGAGAGGCATTCTTTTCATGGTCAGAATTGGCAGCAGTTCTCTGAACTTCCCCCAGCCACATCTAATTCTAGTAACAGTGTCAGCCTCGGCCCCACCACCGGCAGAGATGGTATCTCCTAGGTAATAAAACTTGTCCACCAGCTCCAATAACTCATTTCCAAAATTCACAGCCACAGGATCATCATTTAACACATGCTTGCCTTTGCACACTACGCACTCAAATTTCTCAAATTCTGACTCATCCTCTCCATAAACTTTCATTAGGGTACTCAATGCCAAGTGTAACTCGCTATACGCTAAGGGAACTACATCTCCCACCTGTACACACACACTTGACTCAATATAAAGATAAAATTTTAGCGAGTTTTTATCGTTGAGGAAAGCAGTTGATCCCCACAACTCTATAAGTTGGGCGGGTGCCCAACCCCGAAAAGGGTTGAAATAGGGGAGCTATCCCCCCGCCAAAGGCAGCTTTCTAGGGCCTTTCCTAGCTGATGCTGAGAGGATTGGGTTCTAGTCATGTGGTGATGGGCTGGTCTATCAGAGTGAGAACTGAGCGATCTCTGCCATACCCATAGCTTACTCTGACTGTTCCTTTTACTTATATATTTTCTAGATCTCAAGTGACGGCGTCTCTTGCGTGGATTGACCTCCTAATCTACCAAGATTGGAAGCCAAAGCGTCACATCTTTCCTTTGCCCTTCAACTTTCTCTTCATAATTGCTGAGGGGCACAGGGCCCTGGGTGGGGCTTTGGTTTCCCGGGCGTTTCCGCGCCCTCCTCAGCTCCCCGCCATGGAGTGGCTTCGGTCACCCAGGCTTTATTGTGGTCGGCAGGGAGGGTTCTGTGGGGGCGCTCGGTTATAGCCTTGGCCTTGCTCTGGGCCTTGGGGCTGTTCGGCCAGGCAGCTTGGGGAAAAACAACAACAACAACAACTCTATAAGTAAGAGGAAAGAGAAAAAAATTAAGTTAGTGTAAAGTGTGTAGCATTCGTGGTTTTTATTTAGAAAGGAGGAGTGTATGTATCCCAAGAGCAAGCTAGAATTGCTCTTTGTGTAACTGAAGACAGAAAGAAAAATGAGCAGGGAGGGAGACCAGGTGCTGAAACAGGATGTCTAGCATACTTTTAACTCCCCCCCCCCCCCCCCCCCCCCCCCCCTAAAGCACTCCCTGTGAGTACTTCCCTGAACGGCTGGTGCCTACAACCTACTTGTTGGACAGCTAGTGAAGAGCTGAAGAGACGGTTAGGTATCAAGAATATCAGTGATGAGATGCATACTAGTTGTCTTTGATGGTTTGGAGAGGATTGATGAACTAAGTTGGGTGAAAAGATACAAGTCCGTGAATGTGGAGGGAGCTGCACTAAGGGGCAGAACAAGAAAGACGTGGGATCAGACCTTACGGTCTGATCTTGAATGATATAACCTGACAAGTGAGGCAGCTCTGAACAGGGCTGCCTGGAGTGACGTTATTAGGATGCGAGACCAGAGCCGCACTTCATGTGAAGCACCCGTTCTTTAACCCTTCCTACCCGGTCTGCCTTAGGAAGGACAGCACGAAAGAAGGGCCGCTACCCGGTATGCCTTATCTAAGGCATGAGTTTAATAGCCTAATTAAGCTTGGTCTGAACGCCGTGCGTACGACGTTTGTCAACAAACCCAAGCGTTCATCACCGCACCTCCGAAAACAAGAAGGAGAAGACTCCTCAATGTTATTGTTCTGACGTCATGACGAAATTAGTGTCTGAAAAGCCCCCATATTGGGAACATCTCTGCAATATTGGCTCCACTGAAATCGTCATCACAACTGAACCAGTTGACTTACAGAGCTCTACTCAATGCCAAAATACAGATTGAAAACCGCACTACAATTATAGATGAGTGGGAAAGTTCTAGCAGTGAAAATAAACATAAATACGGTAGCCTAGGCCTAGACGTTTTTCAGCCATTTCGCCCGGGTAGGGGCGACCGTCATTGGTTAAGACAGCCCGGGTAGCAAGGGTTAAGTTAATGTATGTATGTATGTAGAAACATTTTCAAAACCCAATAATATCCTCTTTCCTCTGTCTTAAGAATCTCCCTTGCCTATGTATATTATTATATACTGTACTATCACACTTTTCTGCCATGTATTGGGAATTTCTTCCTCCATTGTGTTTGCATTAATCAGCTGCGTGACCAATCTTACTGTGGTATCTCCTGTGGCTTTTTGCATTTCACCGACTATGCCAGAGCTCCCAGCGGCTGGGTCTGCAGTGCTGCGCTGTTCTTTATTTCATTCAGACTCCAAATTTAGCAATCTATCATAGTGCACCTTCCGTGCATCTCATATTTTTGTTTTCTGAATAAACTGTCCCACCCCTGTCATTGTATATACAGTAATGTACATCGTTCGCCCACAACATCCTTCACACTCCTAGCTAGTTTAATGATTCCATTATCATTTGTGTTACACTTTTGTTCTATCTCACTATCCTGTATAGATTTCTTTGCCCCATAGACCTCATTTCTTGCATTACGTGTGGCGATCAGGTATTCTTCTTTGCTGTCACCTTCCTTCCATTGAAGCACACGGCTACAGGTTGTAGCGCGGTTGGTAGAGCACTCGCCTGCAAACCGTTATATCGAGGGGTCGAGTCTCGGGGCACTTAGTGTGTTATTTGGCTGACGCCAGTGCTGTGGCAACTGTTCACTGAAGTCCCTGAACATTAGGGCACCCACCTTAGCCCAGCTATTGAGCATGGAGTGCATGGTGGTAAAAAAAATGCATCATCATCATCGTTATTCCATCACTAGGAGATCTTATGTCTGGGTGGACCCTTTGTTTTGCCATAGACTTTGTCTATTACATCAAGGAGGATGCATTCTATAAAGTTTCATAGACCGTCAATGTAATTTTGACCTGCTCCCACACTTCATTCCATTTCCATCATTTCACTGTGGAATCTATCTTTGTACTCCTCTTTTTCTAGGCCCCATACTTTCCTTTTTTAAAAGGCAAATATACTTTTTCACAGGACACCTGCTTAAGTACATATCACACATCACACACTAGGAACTCGTGTTTGGGGATGCATTCTTCACTCGGTATGATCGTGTTGTCTCTAACTGTCTGTTTTGCTGATCAGTAAGAAGTAATTCTTTCTACTGGAGCCACCTGACTCATAGTTACAGTATAATTTTTGAGGATTGATGTTGACAGTACCCCAAGTAATGGTGGCACCTTAAAGTCTGTGAATCAATAATTCCTGAACTTGATGTTTTTTTTATTTTCAGTAAAATTTAAGTTGTTGCCCTGTAGTTTCTGAAATAATGTTGACACTGATTCAAAAACAATTTTAGATATTCCTGTGTGTGGTTGTAGTCTTACCTTATAATATACAACCTAGTTTTAGTTTGCTTTCCTAATATATTCTCATTCCCTATCGGCTAAGTCATAATATGGGACGTGGTTCACTCTCCCCTTCCCACATTCATGATATCACAGAAAGGGAGGGGAACCCCTTTCCAATTTTAGGACTGTGAAGATGCATCCTTATATATTGGAAGCATCACTTTATAAAACCATTCCCTACCCTAATTAAATCTGATGAAGTATTTACATCAGGATAGATGAACATTGCAGTTGTAGAGAGTGATACCTATAACAGCATGCAGGCCTACACTATAATACTGTATATAAATGTTGTCTTGAAAGATGTCAGTAACCACCTTACTCTAAACATAATTTGCTCCTAATTTTTCCAATACTATTCTGTGGAATAATATGCTAGACCAATAATCCAATTTGATCATATAGCCTACTGTATATTACTGTACTTTAATGTTAATGGGATTAATTAATTTTAAGAAACCTTGAGCAAAGTAGAGGAAACATTTTGGACTAAGCATGATGAGCATGTCTGGGCAAGTACCCTGGAGGTGTTTCTGTCATAGCCATTCTTTAGTGGGGTTTCCCTAGAGGTACTGTTAAAATCAATAGTTAAAAACAAAATAGAAGACAGTTTGTGTGAAATCTAGAGAGTGACGTTAACTTGACATTTTTGCACATGAAAATTAAACCGGTACTACTGATCAGTGGCTGTTAAAAGGACGTGAGGATGGTCAAGGAAACATCATAGTATGGTACCGTACCTGGTAGCTTGAAAATTACAGTTTACCAGCAAGGTTGTCAGCGAACTGATGATTTTATCTGCAAGGTGCCGGAGATGATGATAATTACAGCATTTTTATCATTCATATCTGTTTTCCTTTTTTTTTTCCAGATTAAAACCAGCAGCCTATAATATCCCGAGTAGCTGAGGGGAGTTTGTGAGATGGAACCTATATTTAAATCAACCCCCATCTTACCCAAGCTTTACCCTCGTTGCTACTTTACCGGAGTTGCGTCTAATATACCCTGCCTGTCTTGTCAGTGTTATTAGGAAATTATAAAAGACATGGAAGCTGTTTTGGTGAAGTGATATACAAACATATACCATAGCAAAACATATAATTGTGAACATGTAAATAAGATATACGTTTGGTAGAGGTATGGTCGGATTTAATGCATTCGGGGATTTGTTCATAGTTTGAAGGTAAAATAGTAAGTTAACTATTTGAGTATGCAAGGCCTTTGTTGAGTGTAATAGAATTGTCTAGGGTTAGTCAGAATGTAAAACATCAAGCATGATTGTAGTGAAAGAGTTGCTTGAGGTAAATTTATTAAACCTTTTGAATTTATCTGTTAAGCCGAAAAAATATTAAAACGCCATCTCTACTATCTGTTAAGCTGAATATACTGTAATATTAAAACGCCATCCGTACTGAAAGGGTTTATGAAATTTTTAAAAGTGGGTAAAATAATTAATGTACTTTATTATTTTTAATCAACCTTTTCAGTGAGCAAGCAAATATAAGACCACCTTCCACAGTAAGTGTATCTCTTTCATATATCCACAATTATATATATTAAATGGTCATGCTGCAATAGAAATCATGTTGCTTGGCCTTCCCTAGGACAATTGTTTTAGTTTTATAATCATTCTACTTGTCTTTCTTTCTCAAATTAATTATTACAGTATTGGTAAACTAATAGTAATTATCTTATGATTTGTTATAGGAGTAAGAAGATTTTTATCATACAAGAATAATTTGTTTCAAAACTTGAAGATACATTTTATAATTTGTTCTATCTTGAAAATGTTAGATATAGCAAATCTCATGGATACGAGCTCCATATTATATTATTTTATGTAGCTCTTTCTTAATTGTAATAATACTATACAGTACCGGTATGATTTTCTTCTGTTACTCTGTGAATAGTTTAGTACAAATACTTCAGTTACCTGTTTAAAATTTGAAATATTGGTTACATTTATTGTGAACTGCAATAAAAGTTAATATTGTTTTAAAGCATATACAGTCGACCCTCGATTTAACGGACTAATAGGGGGGAAAGCTTGTCCGTTACTGGAAAATTCCCTCCAGACTTCTGTTTTTGCCCAAATATGCCAAAATAATAAAGATTTTAAACTTTATATGTATAAGTTCAACCTAATTAGATAGAAGAGAATAAAACAATATAGGTAAACAGTAGATAGAAGAGAATAAACAATTCAATGATACAAATAAAGTTGTTTTTCTTAATATGTGCCCACCACCTAACGGACAAATTTTCCAGTAACGGACATTTAAATTTGTCCGGCTACGATAAATCCGAAATGCGTTGTATCGAGGTCCGTTAAATCGAGGGTCAATTGTATGCATATTTCAATTATTTAGACCTGTTACATTTTAGTCAATAAATAATCCACTTTATGCACCTTTTCATCTTTATTATATCCCCTTTTGAATATCTTTAACCCTCGGTTCCCGGTTGGGCTTTCAGAAGCCCATTAGCTATTGCCTCTGTGAGACTTGGATGGGCTGCTGAAATCCATTGCTTTTAATCTAAAGCCAGCGTCACACACAGTACAGCCGCCGCCGACAGAGGATGACTTGCACCTTTTCGCCGATTCTAATCGAATCACTGGATCACCGCACGGTCCTCGCCGGCACACGATGACCGTATGACAAGCCCTCGACAGTCACTCAACACACACACGCTGGTAACACGACCGTTGTAGAATAAATCGTTGACTGGCCGCGATGCTCACTCGGCTATCACACGTTCGTCATACGGTAACAGCACGGTAACGCCGATGTTGGTCGATAGCCATACGTGAACCGCACGGGTGTGGAACGATTAAATCAACCGTGTAACGACGCACACGATAGTCACACGGCAAATGACCCGCCCTATATATACATGGGGGGATGGCCGCCCCATTCCTTCTCCCCCCGAAGCTCTTACCGTCAACATGGACGGGGCATTTTCCATTTTTTCCCCAGGTTTTGGGCCAATTTTGGGCCAAAATTGCCCATCGAGTGAAGCTAGCCAAAAAAACTGAGAAAAACTGAGATATAATTATAATGTAAAACTTGCAAAATAAACAAACCAAAACGTATACGAACACAGTAAAAAGACAAAATAACTAATCAAAATTGCTATGTGGAAACAACGCTTAAGTAAAATAATAATTTATAAATAAAAGAACACAATCCACCACATAGGGTGTACTGTACATTACTACATGCGCAAGTTAATCTGGTTCCCAAGCAAACTAATCGCACACATAACAACGCACTGTAGTCACGTTCAAGGAATTAGTCAATTTGGGAAGTTGGGGACGTTCTGGTAAATTTTACTAAACTGCATGAATAAAGAAACTACATTAAGTGTCAAAATGTTCTATTAAAATAAAATTTGCAACTTGACAAGATAATAACAATAGTAAAAAATACAAATATCACTCACTAACGATAGTGCTATCGGGTAGGTACCTGTAAGCATAGCATGCTTCAAGTGACCCCTAACAATTACTACCCTACTAATAACCTACATTTATTGTACAAATAAACTAAGGAAATCGCAAAAGCAAGCAATTGATCCTATCGACAATGAATAGATACAGTATAATAAATAAAAATATTTGAAAATAAAATAAAATAAAATATCAATCATCTCTTATGTAAAATCTGATGCCTTTGTGTTTTACGCGAATGTAGGAAATAAAGGCACAAGGAAAAAAGGCACAGGCAAAAATGGCATGTTCTTCGGGGTAGGAAAATATGGTATATTATGAAAATCTATCATAATGTTTAATTAGGCAACGTTATTATCGAGGATTTATTCCTAAATAATTTATTATTCAAGAATTATATAATTTTAATATATTTGTTATAGTTATTGTACTTCTATATTTTGCTTTAATTACACTATATTTCTATTTAACCTAACCTGACCTAATGTGAGACCTCACTTGGACTATGCTGTTCAGTTTTGGTGTCCTTATTATAGAATGGATATTGACTCTGGAGGCAGTCCAACTAAGAATGACGCAAATGATCCACATTGTTATAAATTTATCATAAGAGGAGAGGCTGATAACCCTTGGCTTGCGTTCATTAGAAAGACGAAGATGTATAGGAAATATGATATAAGGTGTTTAAATGAAAGGTATCAATATGGGAGATAGAAATAAGGTATTAAGGCTTAATAACGGCGAGATAACCCGTTCAAATTTGATAAGTTTTGCTTTAGAAAAGACATTGGTAAGCACTGGTTTGGGAAAAGAGTTGTGGAAGTGTTTGGTTAGCTCAGGAACGGTAGAACATTTTAAGTGCAAAGTTAATAGTCATATGAATGATATGGGTTGGGTGTGAATGGGATCTGCCTCCTGTGGGCCGGTCGGCCTTATGCAGAATTCCGGTTTCTTAAGTTCTAACCTAACATATGGTGAGTACACTACCAGATATATATATATAATTACATTATGCAATATTGCATCGAAACACATTTTATTGATCTATTACTTCTTAATACAACATTTTGTTTTATGTGCCATTTTTTCCTAGTCTGTAATTTGTGACATTTTTTCCAGTGCCTTTTTTTCCCTGTGCTTTTTTTTCCCCGGTGCCTTTTTTTCCGAGTACCGTTTTACGCGTCTATATGATTATTTTCAATTTAGAGATTTTTGGCATATTAATATTATATTGAGAATGAAAGGTAGCTATTTTGTATATATATATTTTGGGTGACCTGTTGTGTCGAACTATTGTCAAAAACACATTCTCTCTCTCTCTCTCTCTCTCTCTCTCTCTCTCTCTCTCTCTTCTCTCTCCTCTCTCTCTCTTTCTCTCTCTCTCTCTCTCTCTCTCTCTCTCTCTCTCTCTCTCTCTCTTCTTTTTTCTCTCTCTCTCTCTATCTCTCTCTCTCTTCTCTCTTTTTTCTATTTTTTTTTCTTATTGTGTGGTAGTTGTGCTATTAACGTGTATTGATCGAACTGTGGTCGTCCTGTTGACCTGTCGGTCGAACACAAATCGTCGTCGAAAAAGTTGACCGATCACAGGACGATAAGTACAATTCCTACAGGATCGTTGCACGATATCTACACAATAGTCGCATGATAAAAATTTAACGTTTTTTTCTGCCGACTATCGGCCAGAAATTAGTGCAGCCACTATTTTTTGGCCGATCACCGCCGACCATTTCCGCGCCACTCGACCACCCCTCGACTACCAGGAATGGAGGCAATCTTTTTACTCGATATCAGACGATGTCAGACGATCCGGGAAAAATACAAATATTTTAAAAAGATCGTCTGTGATCGCCGGCTATCGTACTGTGTGTGACGCGGGCATAAGGCTTAAAACCAATTAAAACCACACTAGAGAAAGTTTTGTTGTCTTGGCGGGTCGTCCGTATAACCAACAAGAACAAGAACACACAGCCAGCCAGTCAGCTGACTACTGCTTGAAGGCAAGCCTTACAAAAGCTTTGTATTGATTTTCCCAAGTCCCAAACCATGCATGAAAGCAGACGACAGTGACTTAGGAATGGTTACAATGGTGAAATATATCAGTAATCAATAATCAATTATCAATATAATCAATATTATTACATAATACAGTCGACCCTCGATTTAACGGACCCCGATACAACGGATTCTGTACGTTGCTCGAAAAAAAATCTGGTAATTGGCTGGTGCGGCGCACCAGTTTCCTGGCAAACCCCTGTATTTCTATGTGTTTTATTTGTTTATCTCGGTAATGAAAGAACATTTTTATTAAAAAAACTATTTATTATGTGCAATATGTAAGGAAAGACATAAAAACTCCCTGAAAGTTAAAAATCTTTATTTTCCAGGCATATTAGGGCTCGAACGTCCCTTGATTTTGGCCCTGTCACTCTTTCAACTATGGGGGAGGCACTCGCTATAGGCAGTTCTGCCTTTTTCCTCCCTCAATCGCATAGAAACAAAAATAAAAAATAAAATAAAACGGCGAAGTCCGAAGGCAATTTTCCAGCTACGGACACCGTCTCCCCCTATTAGTCCGTTAAATCGAGGGTCGACTGTACATTCTTACAGTTTCTTACAGTAGATCCTCTGGAAAAAGGCAAACTATGCCTGTGTATCCAGCTCAGTACCAGTACTTGCACTGCTGCGGTCGTTCACAGTGTTGGCGGCGGCGGTAGCAGACGCAACATTTTTACTATTCTGTATTTTTGTTTTATAATCAAACTTCAAATCTTGTCTTCCCCATGCTTTATCAAGATTACTTTCAAACTCCCTTATTGATTCGGAATCGACTACATACTGGGGCAGTGCGTTCCACTCATTTACCACTCTATCACAAAATGAGTTCTTCGCCTTCTCAAGCCTATTTCTTTCTTTGTAAATTTTCTTAGAGTGTCCTCTCGTTCTTGTTCCCTCCCGCATCAAGAAGATACCTTCACACACATCCTCATCGTACTTTCCTGACACTATCTTAAAAGTCTCTATCATATCCCCTCTCTTTCTCCTATATGCCAGTGTCGGAAGTCCCAGTGTCCTCAACCTCTGCTCATAGCCCGCGTTCTTCAACGTTGGTACCAGCTTGCTAGCTCTCCTCTGCACTTTCTCCACTGCTTCTATATCCTTTACCATATATGGAGCCCACACCTGGTTTGCATATTCCAGGTGCGGCCTAACCAGCGCTGTATATAGATTCCTGAAGATTTCTTCGTCAAGTGACACAAATGTCCTTATCAGCCCTACAATTCTATTGGCTTTGTTTATCTTCTCCGCTAAATGTTCTGAGAAATTTAACTTATTGTCTATCACTACTCCTATATCCTTTTCTGCACTCACTTCCTCCATCGCTTCATACATACTGTATCCTACCTTGTCTATCTTGCTGGTCCCAATCTGCATGTACTTGCATTTTTTTGGATGAAAAGGCATTAACCAATGCTCAGACCATCCCTTCATGCCCTCCACATCTCCTTGAAGCAAACCCATATCTTCCTTACTCCTCACTCTTCTATACAGTTTAGTGTCATCCGCATACAGGTATACCTCACTTCCATTAGTTATAACTTCAGGCAAGTCGTTGATAAATATAACGAACAGCAGTGGTCCCAACACAGATCCCTGAGGTACCCCACTTGTAATTTCCCTCCACCCCGAGCCTATTCCATTCACCAATACCCTCTGTCTCCGATCTTTCAGGAAGGCTTCTATCCATTTCACACATTTCTCCCCTATATTATAGCTTCTAACTTTCTCTATTAACCTTTTATGTGGGACCTTATCGAAGGCCTTCATAAAATCGCAATATACCACGTCTATTACATCACCATCTTCTAGAATTTGCATCCAATCATCTACCACCTTAATTAGCTGTAGTACCGTCGACCTCCACGGCAAGAATCAGAACTGTCTCCCACTGAAAAGTTGGTTTGACTTCATATGATCCATTATTCCTTCTCTAATTACCGTTTCCATTAGTTTACACACAACACTTGTCAAACTGACTGGTCTATAATTCCCTGGGTCATTTCTCTTTCCCTTCTTAAATATAGCTGTTATGTTCGCCTCTCTCCAGTCCATCGGGATTTGTCCTGTATTAAGCGATACCTCAAATAACATTTTCAATGGCTCTACTAACATCTCCCCTCCTTCCTTTATGATTCTTGGGTGTATCCCATCCGGTCCCGGTGACTTACTTCTGTTAATTTTTTCTATAGCCCTTCTTATTCTAGCATGGGAAAACTCTACTAGTTCTAGTGCCGGTGCCTGTTTGATGGGAATAGTAGGCACTGCATCCTCCGACTCCACTGTTAGTACCCCCCCAAAGTATTTCCCCAGCACCTCTGCTTTCTCCTTATCAGTCTCCGCTCTACTCCCATCATTCAACCCCCCCACCAGCTCTGGGATCCCTACTCTTCTTGTTAATTTTTCCTGAATGTAATTCCAGAATATTTGTGGATTATCCTTCACATTTCTAGCTATCTCTCTCTCCCTCTCCTTCACCCCCCTCCTTGTTTCCCACCTTATTTTATTGTTTATTTGTCTACGTTCCAGATCCACTTCCTTAGCCTCTATACTAGACCCCCTGTTCTTTTTTAACAATTTTAATCTTTCCCACAATCGTTTCTTTCTTCTAATCAATATCCAAAGCTTTCTTTTCATTGGCAATTCTGGGTTAGTTCTTTTCCTCAATTTTGTTTTATCCTTATATTCCCTTACTGGTACACTTTTGGATACAGCATTCTCCAGTTTGACTCTAATTTTCCTCCACATTCCTTCAGCGTCTTCACCGTTCAAATATTCCCCCCAGTCAATGTCCAAACACCGTCTCAGCAGCTCATAATCTGCTCTATCATACATGTATATTTTTCTATTGCTTTTATTATCCCTCTCCGATTTAATGTTACAACTAAAGCTTATACAGGCATGGTCACTACGACCTATAGGGCTATCCACATTAACATGTTCCACTATATCCTCTTCATTGCTAAAAATCAAATCAAGTACACTCCCCTGTGTCCCATCTCTATATCTTGTCATCTCTACAATATGTTGCGTTAAAAAACAATCTCTCACTTTCTCTATAAACTTATTTTCCAGGCTACCCTGTCCCGCTGGAGTAGTACAATTTGCCCAGTTGATCCTTGGCAAATTGAAATCTCCAATCAAAATTTTATATTTGTTCTCTCTATTATCTATCTCCTCCATTGCTTTCAGTAGGTTATCATCCTCTCCCCTGCTATTATTTGGGCTTCTATATATAGAGGCAATTAGAATTGATCCTCTTACACATTTTACTTCAATACACAAATACTCACAATACTGCTGTCTCATATCCACCTCATTAACCTTGAGCTCTTTTCTTACATAAATAAACAGTCCTCTTCCAACCTCTGTTCTAATAGCATTTCTCTCATATAACTCAAAACCCTCCAAACTATATTCCACCAGTTCCCTCTCAATTCTAACATTTTTTGGTCTTACTTCCTGTAGGGCTATGATATCAGGTTTTTCCTCTTCATCCTGCAACCTACATATCAGTTCTCTTTTCTTGTCCTGAGTAAACACATCCACATTACTAAACATAATCCTTAATCCATCTACCATTCCTCCAGCACTTACACCATCCATAATACATAATAAATAATCAATAATCAATAATAAATTGTTGAACGAATATAAACAGACTGTAGCCGCGGTCGGCAGAGCGGCGGCGCTGCATTCAGACGTAGGTCGGAATTCCCGCGTAACTCGCCGTAGTTTTTCTCACCTCACACAATAACTACACAATGTAGAATGTTCTACACGACATCGACCATATCTACCTCTGGTATGCATAAAAACTTGGTTAGTCCATATATTTGCAGAGATATGAGCATCGGTAAATGACTAATTTCGGGAGTAAACAATGAATTCTAGGCTTTCGTCCTGCTGACTGACCTAAATATTTTTATCATAAAAACTGAACCACTTGGTCTAGAGACTTCTAGTTTTCACCAAAAGCAAGACAACAACGAAAACTGCCGCTGGATATCTATATATACAGTATAAGCTAGGTTAGGCTTTTTTTTTATAAAAAAGCGCGGAAAAATCCCCGAGAATTTAATATTTTACCCCGGTTCTGCTTTGGCGGGAGTATTTAAAGGGCCCGAAGCTGGAGGGTTAAAACTACTGTACAGTAGAGCCCCCATCCTCGCTACAGCTACACCGGTCTTCGTTGATTCAATTCTCGCACCACACACCAAATATTTCCCATTTCAATTCTCGCGCCAAAAGCCTCATTCCTCGCATCAAAATCCCAGCCGAAACCCGAAAAAATAGCAAAAATAACGAAAAACTCAACATAAAACTAGAAAAAAACAAAAAATAATAATTTTGTTTGGTAAAATTCTAGTTTCACGTACACAGCGACAAAAGGGAGGCGCCGTTGTAAAGGCATAGCTTCCCGACCAACTATGAAGATCAGGGAAATTACTGGGTAAAAGACGTAATATAATGATAATAAACTACATTAACGACATTAGCCTAACCTAACAACCTTACCTAACCTAACCTAGTATTATGTAATAGCTATGGTGCCGCATAGCCTATGGGGAGAAAATATATATATTTTTTTTACAGTAGGTATAATTCCTTATAATGCATTTCCGCCGCTTTGGACATATATAGGAATTAAGTATGGTATATGACAACTCTAAAGTAGCCATAGAAATTTATGAGTATGCTGTGAAAGCGAAACTAGAATTAAACCTTTTGTTTTAACATAACGAAAGAATCTGACAGTAGCTTGCCGTTTAGAGACGAAATCCGAGTGAATCCGAGATCCGGATCCGTCAAATGCGCAAGATGCCGCCATCTTTGTATGACGTCATCACTAAGCAGTCGCTTGCAGTTTAGCTAGTATCTGTGTTGACAAAACAACCGTTTGCAAGCCTTTTTGTGCCTGAACCCCTTATCTCTCGCGTTTATTATAACCTCTAGTACATCTAGTGATAGGGATGGTTGGCCTGGTGGTAGCAATGAAGGAATTTCATGCTCAAAACACAGCATAGACCAGTCCATGTCGGACGAAAGCGATTGAATTGCCTAGCCTAGACGATGTTAGCTTAGGCTAGGCTAAATATGACAATGATTTATAATAAAATCTGTGTGGTAAGTAATCTTCTCATAATACGTATTTATACGTCTTTTCCTCATAATATGTATTTATTGGATGTATTTGGGGCAAAATGGGTACTTGAGGGGTGGCTGGACGAATTTAGAACCTAGGCCTAAGCTAGGCCTAAAAAATTTCGTATGATAGAAACAATGCCCCAATCTACAGTATTTATGGTTAGGACTGTCATTTAGCCATGTCTACATTATTATTTACAATGCATAAGATTTAGGCCTAGGCTACTTGATGTAGCCTAGACAAAAAACATGTTTTCATAGCCTAACACTGGGAAAAAGTGCGGTAATTGTTTAGATATTGGGCCTTTTTTTCTAGTTATTAAAAACTTATTCTATGGTGTATTATATGATACAGTATAATGCATAAAATTTAATTTGTGTACAATAAAACATGTTTTCATAGGCAAAAAATAGAAAAAGACGCAAATTTTGGCATGAGCACGGAACCGATTGAATTTTCCCCATAAGAACAGTGCCCCGATCTTGGATGTTTCAATCCTAGCTCTATTTCTGCGGAACCGATTAGCAGCTAGGATGGGGGCTCCACTGTACAGTACTGTACTGGAGGGGGGGGGGGCGGGGTCTGTATGTTTGTATACTGTACATTATATATAAACCCAGTATATCTACATACACTATAATGTATGCAGAAAGCCTTAGAATTGAAATATGCAAGGCATTCACTACGTAATATATCTCAGAAGTAAAGTTCATCTACATTAACCCTCGGAATCTGGGAGGCCTCATATGAGGCAAAAAAACAAAATTGGCAGGAATCCGGGAGGCCTCGTATGAGTCAAATGAGGTGCTAAAAATTGCAGCTAAAATCATCATAACTCGGCAACCACGTGTTGCAGCGATATCATCTCAACGGGAGTCTACAGACAACAAAAAGTTCTACAGTTTGCAACAAAAATTGACTGCTCTAGGTGGTCTCAATCAGTAGCTACTAAATTATGAAGTTTGCCTGTACCAAAAGGGCCCCGGACACAGCGATCGGGATCATATGTAGCCCACCGGATTTCGTGGGTTAAACACTTCTCTAACTTTACCACCGTTTTTCTCAAGATTTAATTTAATGAGATTTAAACGCAATAGGTTCTAAGTTTTCGTCTTACAGAAATGATATTATATATCTTTGGAAAGAAAGGAAAAAACTAAGGCTCTAATTTATTTATTTTTTATTCTCCCTGTATCATACACAGCATGTTGTCAAAGTCGTAAATAAAAATAATAATAAATAAAATACCTAATTTTGTAGTTGCCTAATTCTGTAATTAAACCAAAATTAGAACAAATAGAATTTGAGAGCTATAAACCCATCCTCTCTATATTTAACTCTCAACAAGCGGGCCGTGTTGATTACATCACCGTAATAATCGTCTGGTTACTTATATTGCGCCCGTATCTCCTCCTTCGAGGATTCTCAAGCGCTTGACACTTCATTAATCAACCAGAGACCATTACCCATCCCCCAGGGCGGGTGCCCAACCCCGAAAGGGGTTAAAATAGGGGAGCTATCCCCCCGCCAAAGGTGGCTTTCTAGGGCCTTTCCTAGCTGATGCTGAGAGGATTGGGTTCTAGTCATGTGGTGATGGGCTGGTCTATCAGAGTGAGAACTGAGCGATCTCTGCCATACCCATAGCTTAATCTGACTGTTCCTTTTACTTATATATTTTCTAAATCTCAAGTGACGGCGTCTCTTCCGTGGATTGACCTTCCAATCTACCAAGATTGGAAGCCAAAGCGTCACATTTTTCCTTTGCCCCTCAACTTTCTCTTCATAATTGCTGAGGGGCACAGGGCCCTGGGTGGGGCTTTGGTTTCCCGGGCGTTTCTGCACCCTCCTCATCTCCCCGCCATGGAGTGGCTTCGGTCACCCAGGCTTTATTGTGGTAGGCAGGGAGGGTTCTGAGGGGGCGCTCGGTTATGGCCTTGGTCTTGCTCGCGGCCTTGGGGCTGTTCGGCCAGGCAGCCTGGGGAACAGCAACAACAACAACAACAACAACCCATCCCCCATGCTCATGGGGAGACGGTAACTGCCGGCTATATCTCAGAAAAACTTTTCAATCTGAGCGGGGATTGAACGCGAGACCTGCAAGATGTGAAGCAGCGCCTGGCAGGTATATTTACAGATAATGGGCTTCATTCCATGCTCTTTATCATGCATAAGCCAGAGCGTAATACAATTACAGTATATACAGTATATATCCGTGAAAGGGCGATAATAGAGCATTCCAATGACACCTGAATCATCCTTGTACGACCATGGGTTCTCTTGCAACGATCGTGCAACCGGAGCCAAAAATACCCTAAATGAGGTATTTTTCCCAATTTTATCCTTGTTGAGAGCAGTAGGGAGCTGGTGATGAGATACAGTATGTCTCAGTGACGGCCACATAGCTGTGGCGAGCGGTCCGAGGTCGCCTATCATACCCCCAACGCTCTGTTTCTCTCTCATAGCTCATACCTCGGGGATCTGTGTTTGGACCAATACTGTTTGTTATGTTCATTAACGACTTACCTGAAGTTTTAACAAATGGAAGTGAGATATATTTGTATGCAGATGACACCAAGCTATATAGAAGAGTGAGGAGTAAGGAAGATGTGGGTTTGCTTCAAGGAGATGTGAACTACATGAAGGGATAGTCTGAACATTGGTTAATGCCTTTTCATCCAAAAAAAATGCAAGTACATGCGGATTGGGACAAACAAGACAGACAATTAGGTAGGATACAGTATGTATGAAACTATGGAGGAAGTGAGTGCAGAAAAGGATATAGGAGTAATGATAGACAATAAGTTCATTTCTCAGAACATTTAGCGGAGAAGATATATAAATCCAATAAAATTGTAGGGCTAATGAGGCCATTTGTGTCTGGATGAAGAAATCTTCAGGAATCTTTATACTGTACAGCGCTGGTTAGGCCACACCTGGAACATGCGAACCAGGTGTGGGCTCCATATATGGTGAAAGATATAGAAGCGGTGGAGAAAGTGCAGAGGAGAGCTAGCAAGCTGGTACCAACTTTGAAGAACCTGGGTTATAATAATAGTTCTTAAAGCTAGCGCATGCTAAGCTAGCTAAGGATAGCTCAATAAGGCCGATTAGGCGTATTTCCATTGGGGTCCTGTACTACTACCCCATCCCTTTGCTCATGAGGGATGGTAACGACTCAGTGCTTGTGAAAAATCTTTAATGCGCCGAGCGTGGGCGCGAACCCGGGCCTTCTGGGTGGAAGTCCGAGACGCTAGTCACTACACCAAGCGAGCCGCTTGAGGCAGAGGTTGAGGACACTGGGACTCCCGACACTGGCATATAGGAGAAAGAGAGGGGATATGAAAGAGACTTTTAAGATAGTGTCAGGAAAGTATGATGAGCATGTGTGTGAAGGTATCTTCTTGATGCGGGAGGGAACAAGAACGAGAGGACACTCTAAACAAAATTACAAGGAAAGAACTAGACTTGAAAAGACAACAAAAAGAACTCTTTTTGTGAAGAGTTGTAAATGAGTGGAACGCACTGCCCCAGTATGTAGTCGATTCCGAATCGGTAAAGAAGTTTGAAAGTAATCGTGATAAAGCATGGGGAAGACAAGATTTGAAGTTTGATTACAAAGTGAAAATACAGAATAGTAAAAATGTTGCGTCTGCTGCCACCGCCAACACCGTGAACAACCGCAGCAGTGCAAGTACTGGTACTGAGCTGGATACACAGGCCTAGTTTGCCTTTTTCCAGAGGATCTAGTGTAAGATAATGGCCTCAAAATGGCACCTGTTATATGACGGACGCCGCAGGGGTGGCCAATATTCTCTCTCCCATCATATGACGGGCACCGCGAAATGAGGGTTAAGCACAATAACAATAATAGACAGGCAAATTTGTAGGAATAGATAGATATCTAGTAACGCTTATTTTTCACCCTAATTTTACACTAATTTGGTCCTAATGCAAAAACTAATTTTAACAATTTCTTGAAAGAAAATTGATAAAAGACAACATCTTATAGTCCTCTACTTGTGTACCAAATCTCATTGAAATAAAACTAAAATTATTGACACCCTTTAATATTATTTTTATTAATCTCACCACCACACCCCCAATGAAATTAATTAAAGTATATATGATCCACCGGGATTCGAACCCGGGTTATCACACACATATTTTTGCCACCTTAACCATTACACCACCAGGACGGTTAAAGGTTTATGCACACGCCTACGACTTATTATCCATTCTCGAATACTGGATATTAATCTAATCATGTTAAATAAGGGGTGGATGATACCCTTAAGATCACTGAAGCTGTACTCGGAGCGTAGAAGGGAATGATACTTAATGATATACATTTGGAAAATCGCAGATGGGTTAGTACCAAATCAACAAACCATGATAGTGATGGGAGAGGCTGGGACTGCGATATCTCCCGGTTGAAAAATCGGGGTACTATGGGCTCCCTGCAAGAGAGGGTTGGTTATCACACAGAGGACCGCGTCTCTTCAACAAACTCATGGCGAGTAAGAGAGATGAGGGGTGTCTCGTTAGACAACTTCAAAGAGAGCCCTCAATGTTGAACTGCAAAAAGTGCTAGATGAGCCCAGGTGAACATTGCGCCCCTCCAAACTATAGGTTTGATCCCCAAGGGGAAGAGAGAAAACCTAATATTTATGAGTGGCCCCTTCGTCATTGACGAACTGCCTTAACCCTTGTCTAGCGGGGTGTTTTGGGCTATTTTGGGCATATTCAGGCCCTCCTGAATGATCAATCAAGTACAGTATCTGCATGAAAACAAAAAATATTCAGCAAAAAACTAGGCGCTAAAAGCTTCATAATGAGACCAGAACGAGCTACGTAGGCACTTGTGGTTCTCATACAGTGATACCAGTAACATGGGAGTTTAGCGTATTTCGGCATATTTTTCCCAGCTATGCTCACTACTGGCTACACTGCCGGCCTCTTGAGAACACAGGGAACATGAGTTAATGGGCGGCGGTAAGCCCTGGGAGTCGGCTGTCTGGCCCGCTGCGCTCCCGGCCATTTGCACTCTATTTTAACCCTTTAAAAGCCTTAATAATGCTCCTAACTTGCTGCAAATTGGTGCACGACTTAAGTCGAGCGCCGCTCTTTAAGGATTAAAGGAAGGCACCCTTTCAAACTCCATGCGTTTCGCACATTTGAAATGCCCGCACAGGTAGCTTGATGGGGCCCGCATCATAAGTGCACACTTAATCTCTTATGGAATTGTCATAATGATCGGGTACCACTAAAGAAAGAACTTTTATAAAAAATAAAAAATAATAATAATACACTAAAGTTGTCAAAACAGCTTCCAACAATCGTGGATATTCTTGGTGTGCGCAGCCTGACGACGCGTCGGGACCCGCGCGTCATTTCGTCCTTCAATGATATATCAAGACTTCTCAAAATATCAACGAATGGGAAGGGGATGGTGGGAGGGCCGAACTCGTCAATGACTCCGGGGCCACTCATAAATATTAGGTTTTCTCTCTTCCCCTTGGGGATCAAACCTATAATTTAATAGTGGCCCCTTCGTCATTGACGAACTGCCAGAATTCTAAGACTGGAAGGGGACATTCGTACTGATGACCCTTAACCCGGGAGCTGCGGGGAGACTCTTAAGAGTTCCCCCGGCGCACTGCGGGAAGACTCTTAAGAGTCAGAGAAAATAAAAATCAACTTTTGACATCGAAAAAAAAAAAAAATTATATATTTTTTTTTTTTTATTTTTATTTTTTTTTGGCCCCTGGGCCATGCAAAATCTCAGTCCTCTACCTCCCCTCCTTCCCCACTTTCCTCCTCTCCTTCAGTTATCACCTATTTTCCCTGTTATTCCCTTATTCTGAGGTATATTTTCGTGCTAACATTAGAAATCCGATTGGAGGGTGTGGTCATCACTGATAGCAAGCGAGTGCAAGAGAGAGAGAGAGAGTATCGATCGACTGTGTCTCAGTGGCCTTGGGGGAAATTGGCGGGAAAGCAGATTGCCTCACCCATACATTATACAACTCGCGGGCTATATCTCCGATTTTGACCATCCAAACGCTGTTTTCACTCGTTTTATTGTTGTTTCAGGTTAATACCTTTATAATCAACCCATAATAGGCGCATATGGATAAATATTAATGCTATTAATGGCACAATGAATATTTTAGTGACGGAAACACCTCAAATACGTCAGCACAGGGGGACGTTTCCAATTACCCCCATGCGCACTTCAGAGGTTAAAAACCCGCTCTCCGAAAGTATTCCCAACTCAAAATCCAAAGGTTTCACAGAAACACCAAGACAACACCTTGTTGGCGAATACCTGATTCTCAACATGACTTAGATTATAACATCACTAAGAGTGTGACGGTATTGACTCAGATTATAAGGCCCGCACAGGGTGACTGCTTAACCGAGTACACAAAATCACGACTAGCGTGAGTTACTGAACATATCATGTATGTCACTAGGCTTGTGACTCCGACTATGTACAAAATAAAGTATGTGATATTTGACACATGTTCTTAATATTGCAACCATAACTTAGGTATGCTGTGAAAATTGCATAGGTAATAGTATTTTAGTATATATCACTCATATTACTCTTAAATAATATCAAAACATTAGCCTATGTTATCCCATCTTTCTTGACTAGAAAAATATATCTTTCTTAATTACTAGAGAAAAAGAAGATTTACAATGTAAATAGAGATCACAACCTTTGGTCTTACCTATTTGCATATATATCCAAACAGTGTGCTGCACCAAATGTCAACCCACAACAAAGGACGGCACTCACCTCGGTGTCACTTGCAGAGTGGTGAACCCTACATTAGGTGGTGAAGGGTTTATTGGTGCTTTCATCCATTTTTCCCATTTGAAGCCCTCCTGTCATGACTTTTTTTTAGCTGAAATACATATTACAGAGGACTGAAAATGTTCGACCAAGTTATGAAAGTTTGTGAGAGAGTATTTGAGGGTATAGTTAGGGAGAGTGTGGCCATAAATGAGATGCAGTGTGGCTTCATGCCAGGCCACAGAACCACTGAGGCTATTTTTATAGTTAGACAACTCCAGGAGAAGTACCTAAAGAAAAATAGGGAACTATTATGTCTTGTAGATTTAGAGAAATGCAGTGGGCGATAAGAAAACTTGGAGTTGATGCGAGTGGTACGGAAGATAATATGAGGGCTCCCAAGCGGTGGGAGGGTGAAAGGGGAGCTGAGTGATGAGTTCTTGATAAATGTTAGAGTGCACCATAGTGTCCATAGCCCTGCACTCTTGTTTGTCCTGGTCTTGGAGGCGCTGTCGAGAGTTCAGGCCTAGGTAGCTGCTCTATGTAGATGAACTGGTGCTGATCACTGACAGTGCGGCTGAAGTTGAGGCAATATTCCTAAGGGAGGGGGAGGGAATGGCAGATAAGGGATTAAGAGTGAACGTAGGCAAGAGAAAAGTCACAATCAGCGTAGAACTTCTGTACAGAGCGGTAGTTTCCCTTGTCCTGTCTGTATAAAGGGGGTTGGATGTAATTCAATACAGTGTTGCACATGTCAGGGGTGGGTGCATAAGAGGTTTAGTGGTTTGAGGGGCCCCTTGTCACGGGCCATTAACTTTGAATGTGCCTTATGTAGGGGTGTCTTGGCAGTACCAGATCCACCTGGTAGTGTATAGCTCGTGGATGTGCACCTGGAATGTGTCAATAAGTTCTGTTACTTGGGTGACATGATTGCTGCTGATGGTTGGGCTGAGGCCTGCTCAGTCACGAGAGTCAGAAGTGGATGCCGTTACTGACAATGAAAGGGCTCTCCCTATTACTAAAAGGGAGGTTATATACAGTAAACCCCCGCCCTTACGGAATTCCAAAACTTTTGGACGAGCATTTCAATTCGGACTCATGGTTCAGCCTTTCGGATTTGTCCGAAAGGCTGAGAAAAATTAAATCGCATTCGGACCAAAGAGCAGAGTTTCGGACTTGTCTGGTTAGGTGAATGTGTACAGTGGAGCCCCCACTTTGGCGACATTTAGTCTGGCAATTTCCACTTTGGCGACTAGGTCCTAAATTTTCACTGAACCCACTTTGGCGATTGACCGCCTGGCAAAACAAACGGTGCGCATCTCGACATTCACCCGTCGGCCATCTTGTGCAGGACGCCATTGTTATACACCTGCTCTTCTGTGGCCTTGGCTCCCATTTTTCGTATGTGTGTGGCAGTTTGTCGACTTTCAGCCAATACCTGGGATGATGCAAGCTTCATGAGCGGCTAGCGGGGGTGTTGGTAGTGGGCTGCCATTAAAGCCAAACAGTCAAGAAGATAGATTATAGGAAAGGCGTCACCAAGAAGAAATGTACAGCTGAAGACAAGAAGAAAATAATAGACTTAATAGACCAGGGGTATAAAACACATGACATTGTGCGCCAGTTGAATGTGCCAGAATCGATAGTGAGAAATCTTTGCAAGAATAAAGAGACAATTAAAGAAAATTTGAAGGTACCTGAGAGGTATTTTGGGACAGGCAGGGCTGTGGTGCCTAGGGTAACTTCAGAAATGACAGATCAAAATCAAGTGATGGTTGTGGTGGAGCATTTAGTTATAAAGTGGTTATTTTGTTTAGTAATTGGTAAGAAAATGTGGTTTTGAAATACGAAAATGGCTCAAAAAGGTTAACTTCCGGGTCAGCCCAGACTAATTTTATTTTTTCCCATTTAAAGTTTGCCCCCACTTTGGCGGATTCCACTTTGGCGTGGTTTTGGCAGTCTATAACAATCGCCAAAGTGGGGGCTCCACTGTATTCGGACTTATAAACTTCGGACATTATTTCAGCCTTTCGGATTTGTCCGAAAGGCTGAGAAAAATTAAATCGCATTCAGACCGAAGAGCCGAGTTTCGGACTTGTCTGGTTAGGTGAATGTGTATTCGGACTTATAAACTTTGGACATTATTTCAGCCATTCGAACAAGTGTGAAGTTCGGACTCGGCCCTTTCGGACTTTTGACAGAGAGAGAGACAGACCAGACAAGACAAGACAGAGAGGGAGAAAGAGACAGACAGACAGACAGCTTAACTAGAGACAGTGTGTGGGAGAGAGGGAGAAAGAGAGTGAGATTTTCTTAGACTTGTATTAAAATTTGTCTCCTCTCTCCTCCTCCTACCCTTCTCTCTCTTTCTGAGATCCTTCCTAATTTGAACAAAATCACCTGGCAGTCGTCACTGTATTAAAATAATTGATAATGAGAAGTAAATGGAGTAAAGGAAGAGGAGAGAGAGAGAGGGAGCTAGGTCACTGGTCTATCCTGTGCAATCAAATTACGCCTGATAAGTCTTGGGGCAGGGCACACCAGTGTTGTCAATGCATAGGCAGTGAGGGCTCTTCATAAACCTGAAAGATTATAACAAAAAATCTTCCGCATCATATGCTATGTGCTTTCATAAGTTTATTCAAGTACATTGGGGTTTGTAATTGATATTAATGTTAAAGAACGGGGTGCTACTTACTCAAGGAAATCGAACAAAACTTACTGAAGCCCCACGATGATCAGAGAAAAAGGGAAGAAGATAAAAGACAACTCCAAGTTCTTCTTCGCGTATGCAAACAAAAGGTCTAAAAATGTAGTAACAGTAGGGCCACTTGAAGATGGCGTAGGAATCCTGATGCGAGAACCAGTGAGGATGGCGGAAATACTGAAGACACAATACGAAATTGTCTTCAGCGTACCCAGCCCTGCCAAACTAGTCGATGACCCAACGCTTTTCTTCGCTACACAGGAGCCCACTATCGCATCAACACTCAGACATCAACCCAGGAATCGAAGAGATAACTCAAGCCATTGATGCCATAGCAGCGGATTCAGCTACAGGCCCAGACGGCTTCAGTGCACTATTCCTGAAAACCTGGAAAGAAGAGCTGGCTCAACCACTGACACTAATAGCCACCAAGTCTCTGGCCACCGGCACAGTTCCCTAGCTCATCTCTAGAGGGAGTAGTCACACCAATCCATAAAGGGGGGCAATAAAGGATATTGTCCAAAAACTACCGGCCTGTAGTACTAACCTCGCACATCATCAAAATAATCGAGCGGGTCGTCAGGAAAAGACTAACCAACATATAGAGGATCTAAATGCCTTCAACGACAGTCAGCATGGTTTCAGGAAGGGCTGATCCTGTCTGTCACATCTTCTTAACCACCATAAAGCGCTACTGGAAGATATCAGCAAGAGCCATGACGTCGACGTAATATACTTGGACTTCGCCAAGGCATTCGATAAAGTTGACCATGATCTTGTCCTACACAAGCTAATTAGGGACCTTGGCATAAGGGGAAACCATGGCAAGTGGCTGCATAGCTTCCTGTCAGACAGGAAACAGAGGCTTTCGGTCCAGGGACACCTCTCAGACCAAAGTAACATGCCCAGCGGTGTAGCCTACCTCAGGGGTCTGTGCTGGGTCCACTTCTGTTCCTTATGATGATTGGAGACATCGACAGCAAACTCCAACACTCCCAGGAAACTTTGTTTGCTGACTGAAGATGAGGGTAGAAACAGAGGAGGATGTGGCCCTGCTCCAAGAAGACCTTAACCGCTTACTCAACTGGGCCGACTCCCAACAACATGATGAACGAGGAGAAATTCGAGTTCATGAGATTCGGTCCACTTCAAGACATCAAGCAGGACACCAGCTACCAGGTCAACCAGCAAACCATAGCACCCAAAGACCAGGTGCGGGACCTGGGAGTCACAATGAGCTCGGACGGAACCTTCTACCACATCAACCTCATCACCAAAACTGCCAGCAGACTAACAGGGTGGATAGGCTTACCAAGGACTTTCCAAGCAAGGGAAAGGGACTGTATGTTAACACTCTGGAAGGCCTTGGTCCTCCCTAAGCTGGAATACTGCTGCCAGCTCTGGTCCCCATTCAAGACAGGGGATATTATCAAGCTGGAATCCCTTCAGAGGACCTTCACCAGCAGAATTTGGGGTCTCCAACACCTTAACTACTGGGAGCGCCTGGAGGAGCTACGCCTATACTCCCTAAAGAGAACTCGCGAGCACTACTTGGTAAGTAATGTACATGTGGAAGACCCTAGAGGAACTTGTACCAGACGCGGGGCTGACTATAAACAACCACAACAGGAAAGGATGACTGTGCTACATAAAGAGGACTGAGCTACCCCTCAGAGAATGGTAACAGTCGTCCATAACATCTTCACGAAAAACGGGGCTCGTCTCTGCGTCTTCAAGAAAGAATTCGTACCAATGGTTTCAAGTTCAATAAATTTCGTTTCAGAAAAGATATAGGCAAATATTGGTTTGGTAACAGAGTTGTAGATGGGTGGAATGGACTACCAAGTGCTATAGTGGGATTACAAACGGTAGGGAGCTTTAAGATAAAATTGGATAACCATATGGACGAGAAGGGTTGGGTGTGAAGGGGGATCAGCCGGGTTGGGCCAATCAGCGCTCTGCAGACCCCCGTAATCCTGCGTTAATCTCTAACCGTTTTGGTAAGATGATCATCAGGGTATTAGAGTGTTGAGCCTATAATTGGGCTTTGTAATTGGGGTTGTGTGGGACAGGGATCTGCCTTGCTTAGGCCAATCGGCTTTCTGCAGACTCCCATTTTCTTATGTTGTTATGTTCAGAGGACGGAATCCCCCCAAAGTAAACCAAAGTAAGAAAAATTCAAATGCACAGAGTTGGGTATGCTGTTTTCATTCCAAAATGTGAAAGCGGCACTTCTACTTTATTCTTAATGGTTCAATGCTTGAAGCCTACATTTGTGTCTGTGTTATTGTGATTATAGATAGTTCAGGAACTGATTTTGGTAGTTCCTCATCTGGTTCACATGTAAAGACCCTGCTAAAATATAAATTTTGTCAAAATGTGTGTGGTTTTTCGTAATTGGTCTTCGTTCTCTGTTCTTGATATGTGTAGGTTAAATGTATCTGATATAGCTGATGAAACCTTTGTTTTGAATTGCAAAGATTTCCAAAACAACTCGGGTCTTGATTATTAGTGAAATGAGACATTGCACTATTGTATTTCAGTTTAATGTCTGGTCTCCCTTCTTACTTGGCTAGTGTTATTTTGTAGTCTATTTATATTTCATCATAATCCTTTCTTTAAACATTTATTTTACTGTTTATCTTCCTTATCTACATTTATACTGTCTACTACTTCCTTTGTCCCTTTTTTTCAGGCTGCCGTACCATCCAACCAAGTTTATTGTTTCCTTGTCTTCACTATCGGCCTATTGTCCACCAGCTCCGTATTTAGCCTATTATGATTTATTGTATTTTTGTTATATTTGTATTATTCACTCTTGTTCAAACTATACTTACTTTGAAGTAGGCCTACGTTATTGCTGAAGGGGTGTGTGGTACCGTCTCTGGACATTTTCCTTTAGTTTATCATAAAACTCGGATGTTTTACACTTTCTTCTAATGGGAGAGATGCTGTGTATAAATTTGTTTACATAACTATTTATTTGGATATTGTGCCTATAATATAAACACAAATAAATATTCATAGGTGATTCATTTAATGGTTAAATATTGATTCATTTTGATGCATACATACCCATATATATATATATATAACAAATAGGCACAACTATTGTGAGTAATATTGCAGCCCTTTGTGTTTTCTGTATTTTTTGTATAGTATGAATCTATAGCAGAGTGTTGTACGAGTGCAAACAGAGTAGTTTACGAGGAAGGTTGAAAGACAACAATTCAAACGCTACGGCTGGCAACATTGGTCCATAACCTAGCGTTCATCCTACTCGTGACGTCACCGGGATATTCGCCTCAGTTTGTGACGATGGTGAAGACAAAGAGGGTGTGTTAAATGTTAGTGTAAATTTTAGTGTAAATATTGGACTATATGTTGAGCCCTAAGGAATTTACCAGTGCCTATAAACATGGGATTATGGAGCTACACGGTCTTATACCTGCTAGTCATATTATGGCCGGAATGTGAAGGTAAATAAGAGTTTGTTGTGGCCGTTGTTTTGTCCCGATCAGGTGGAGCTTTGGTTCCCATCACACCAGTCACTGACCCCCCGCTCTTTGTCATAATAAACCCTTATAATACCTCTCTTATAGGGGTTATGTCAGTTTCCGGGCTGGGAGAGGTATAATGAAGGTTCTATTACAGGATCAGAGGGTGTGGGCGTTAATAAAAGTGACAGGAGAAGCACTGGAGCGTCTTTAAAATTGTGCGGCAGCTTTGTTTGGTCCTCCAGGCTCTTGTTTTTCTATTTGCTTTTGTGCATGATGGGATGGAACTATGTAAGCCAAGTTATTTAGGTTAGCCGGTACTTATTACCGAAACTACCACTAATTATTTCTCAATGTTTGAAGGCTAGGCTAGTAAGGAATAAGGATGTTGCAAAGATCATATTAAAATGTGTCAATCTCCGGAGATACATTTTATGTGCACTAGCCTAGGCCTAGGCCTATAGAGTACTGTAAAAACAAAAATACTCCCTATTGACGGCAGTGAAACTCTTAAGCCCCTTACTGTTAAAATAGATGCTGATTTCAATAAGTCATGGGGGTGAGGGGGGCAAGTTATTTGTCTACGGATTTGCTTGCTGAATGCTGATACAGCCTAGGTTTGGCTACTACTGCTAGGCCTAGTCCTATTGGCAAAAATAGGCTAGGCCAATGGGGTAGCCTAATTCTGCAGGGTTTATTTTATATTTTAAAGGTTTAGGCTATTAGGCTATGGTGTAGGCTATTTCTTTGTTAGAAAGTGAGGAAAGCGGTTTTGGTAAAAGTTTATCACCAACCATTTACGAGTTTTTCAGGTAATTTGTTGTTTTTTATTTTTTATTTGATATAGCCTAGGCTACAGTGTTGTTTAATACCGAGGACCGTCGCATTTTAGTATTTTCAACATTAACCGAAAACTAACCTGTCTCGCTGAGGGAGCAAGACGTTTCGCAGCAAGTGATGGCTCGCCTTACCGCGGCGAACGAGCCCGGACGCTAATTGGAACTGCGGCGAACCGACCCACACCAGGGCCACCAAATCAAGATGCTTAATACTGCTAGAGTCGAGGGAAAGTAGCTAAATTGATACTGATATCACTGGACGATGTCATACAACTAAGAACATAAGAACATAAGAAAATGGGAGTCTGCAGAAAGCCGATTGGCCTAAGCAAGGCAGATCCCTGTCCCACACAACCCCAATTACAAAGCCCAATTATAGGCTCAACACTCTAATACCCTGAGGATCATCTTACCAAACCGGTTAGAGATTAATGCAGGATTACGGGGGTCTGCAGAGCGCTGATTGGCCCAACCCGGCTGATCCCCCTTCACACCCAACCCTTCTCGTCCATATGCTTATCCATTTTTTTCTTAAAGCTCCCTATCGTTCTTGATCCCACTATATCACTTGGTAGCCTATTCCACCCATCTACAACTCTGTTACCAAACCAATATTTGCCTATATCTTTTCTGAAACGAAATTTATCTAATTTGAAACCATTGGTACGAGTTCTTTCGCTATCACTGAGCTTTAGTACATTTGTCATGTCCCCTTTGTTAATCCCACTAACCCACTTGAACACCTCTATCATATCCCCTCTAACTAAGGATGGATCTCCTACATAAATTCGAATGCCATCTGATACTTTTCAAATGATAAACATTATATTAATTCATTACATAGGCTATACAGTGCACGCGGTTGCAATAAGAGCGGGCACTCTCTACCCTCCCGCACCAACATTCATTCATAAAAAATGGACCAAAAAAACAAAATTGACTTATATTTACTTTATTCTAGTACTTGATAGGGTATCCTTTGCTCTTCCTGACTAAGCTCAGACGTTTAGGAAGAGAATTGGCGATGGCTTGAATATATGCAGGCTTCAAACCGTCCCACAAATGCTGAATAGCGATCTTCAGCTTCGGCACGGAAGATGTGTCGTAGTCCTGCAGTCCGCTTTTCATCTTGCCCCACAGGTTCTCAATGGGGTTGAGGTCTGGTGAGTTACCAGGCCAAGGGTTGAAGTGCCTAATAGTAATACCACCGAAGTCCATGGCCTGTACCACTGTCTTAGCGGTATGGCAGGGTGCGCCGTCCTGCATAAAATAGTTCGCTTGGCACTTTGTCATAGATGGCTCCAAGTGATCAATTAGTAGGTCAAGGTAATTATGTTGATTCATCCGAATGTTCTTTGGTAGAAAAACTAAATCACCAGTGCCGTGGAACGAAAAAGCACCCCATACCATCACTGAATCTGGGTGTTTTATGGTGTGCCGGGTATAGCGGGGGTCCAGAGGGTTGCTACCGCGGCGGCGGTAAACATAGTTCCTAGTGCCGTCAGTAACTGTGAATGACGATTCATCGGACCATAGTACTTTCTGCCATTGGGCAAGGGTCCAATGTCGATATTGCCTGGCAAATTTCACCCTATTCCGTCTATGCACGCGAGTTACCCAGGGCTTAGGAATGCAGCGGCATCGTCTGTAGCGTAGCACTTTGTGAAGGTAATCTTGGAGCGTTCGGATGGCAACACCACCAAGCAGGTTTGGATTTTGTTCCTTAAGTTTCCTGGTAGTAAGGCTGGGATTAGTCTCTAGCGGCCTCTTAAGCATATTCAGGGTCCTCTGTGATAGCTTACGCTTCTTACCGGGCCTTTTCTTCTGGGTAGGTAACGGCCCCGGCCCTGAATCGCGGATTTTCTTTGTCCAATTTTGAACTGATCGCACTGTAACTCCTGTGTTTGAACTAATTTCCTTGTTTGTTTTACCCTCCTTCATCAGTGCACTTATGGCCGCAATTTGAGCCGGAGTTATTTGTTTTTTCTTTGGCATGACGGGCGTGGGTGGTCCCAAAGGGTAGGCGTCACACGGAAAACAATGGAGCCAACTCGGCCCTATCACTCGCGTATATCCTCCCTGTACCAGAGCCGTAGGCACACTGAAGGGTTCTAGCTACGTTCCCGCACTAAGACTGGGCTGGCTGAGTTGCCAGATGCCGCAGTTGCCAGATCTCGCCAGATTTTGGGGGTAAAAGAGGAGTTTTATAAGTTACGTGGTTGCAATAAGTGCGTGCCCTCTCGCACTTATTGCAACCACGCGTACTGTATATTTCCTAATATGAAGAAAACAGTCTAATATCACCCATTGTCATCGTGTATTAATTTAAGAAGTTTACACACTAAAAGGGACGATAGGCCTATACACCAGCACACTTGTGTAAGAGCTTCTTGGCCTCCTGCATGCTTTTGGATGTGCTTCTCATATATTCTTCCCCCACCTTGAATAATTGTCCTTGGATTTGTTTATTGGTTGCTCGTATGTACCTGGACAATGTGCCTTCACTAACAAATTGTAGGCTACCTCCACACTAACTGTTTTAGCTTCTTCAAGCAGATCGACCCGCAGATAAAGTGTAAGTTTTTATTTTCCTGCTCGACGATTTAATGCACCGTGCCAACTTTCACAATCATTGCTTGTCCTGGTTGCTTGAAAAACACCAATTAGGAAATCTTATGGAGATAGAGAGGAAAATTATGGTAATTGCGACACATATACGCTAGACTGACATTAGGAATGCACTAGAATGTATCATAGATAGTACCGTAATAACCTGCATAATTACACTATAAAAATATCGCTAAGTATCCTTTGTATTGGAATGCAAAATATAAATAGCCTATATTTACAAAGAAAGTTAATAATAACGATTTTTAAAAATCGAAGGAATTCAGAATAAAAGCTGTGGAAGCACTGAATGCATATTCGTATTTTGGATGGTGAACTAAAAAGCCTGCTTACCGGTACCGGTGCATATTTTAAAGTCAGCAGTATAATTCATATTTTTTCACCAAACAACTTTAGTTCCTACTTCTAAACTCAATTAATGAAATCAACAAATACATGTGGCACTCCAAGGACTCGAACCTAGGATAGGCTACTCACGCCGAAATTCCGCATTAAGCTATCAAGACAGTTAAAGAATTATGCTATGCACAAGCCTACGATTTATTATGCAGTAAGCAGTACCGTACTGGTCAGGAACACTGCTGTAAGAAGAGTGACAAAATCTGGGGTTTATATTGCAGTTAAACGAACCTGCTGCGAACCGTCTCATTCATTTGCTGCGAACAGGCATAACAAATTCTGACCGTACCTGTGGCGAAACGTCACTTGCTGCGAAACATCTCGACCCCCTCGCTGACGGTCTAAACCCAGCTCACATTCCCTGTTTATGGGTGCGCGACGGTCTAAACCCAGCTCACGTTCCCTGTTTATGGGTTCGCGACAGTCTAAACCCAGCTCACGTTCCCTGTTCCTGTGTTATGGGTGAACAATCCAACAGTTTCTCGTATTTCACTTGTAGTGATTTTGCGACGGTAATTACATGTACAGTATATACACCAACAAAGTATCGTTCATGAAAGTGATAAAACACAGATACTCATCGATGGGGCCCGTAACTGGTTGGTCATAAACTAATACCGCGGTTTTTATTGGCATTAGGCTAGATTATCATTGTTAATTTTGGTAATTCTAGGAAATAGGCTCGCACCCTTAGGCTATATTTCATGTTTTTTCCTCCTGATTTTGAGAAATTAGTGTTTTCATGGTCTTAGTTATTATAAGTTATAATTCCAATGTGGGATACACGATGGATTGAGGGAGTGCTTTGCCCCCCTCACCCCCACATGAATTATTGAAATCTTCATCTATGTTGCCAGCAGGGGGTAAATATCGATTATAGGCCTACTGCATAAATAAGGCAATTGTAAACAGTGAGATTCGGTGCCACTAGCAAGAGTGGCGAACTCCACATAGGTGAGGTGAGGATGTCCGAAAAAGCTCAGAGATTTATTATAATGGGTGTTTTTTCTTTTAACCCTCCTGGCCCGGGCTGTATCTCCAAAGGACAGGGTGGGCTACCCGGGCGATCTGGCCGAAAAACGTCTAGGCCTAGGCTACCGTATTTTTGTTATTTTAACTGCTAGAAATTTCCCTCGCATCTATAAATGTAGTGCGGTTTCCAATCTGTAGACTGGCGTTGAGTAGAGCTCTCTAAGTCAACTGGTTCAGTTGTGATGACGATTTCAGTGGAGAGCATTTTCAGGCGATGTTAGCAATACAACGATCTTTTCACTACTGAAACAACGACATACAGACATACAATAACAAACGAGTCTTCTCCTTCTTGTTTTCGGAGGTGCGGTGACGCAACGATCGGCTTTGTTTACATGCATCGGACGCACGGCGTTCAGACCAAGCTGAATAGACTTTCAAGCTTAAAAGTCCTGAAAGGACACCCGGGTACCTGCCCTTATTTCGTGGTGTCATTTTAAAATGACAACCGGGCAGGAAGGGTTAATATCGGGTTTTATAAATAATAAATGTGATCAAAATTATTCTCCCTCAGTGAATTATGCATGAGTAGGCTACAGTATAAGGATTCCATAGACCTACATTGTCCCTAATAAATTATGTATAATAAGGCTGCGAGCCTATTCCCTATACTGTACTGTAATTATCTTGATAATCTTCAAAGACACTACATCTGCCTTATTAGAAACAATTTATCAGGGAAAATAGGCACCAATAGATTCGCCATATTTTTCTCCATATAGTCCGCATGGAGGATTTTCGGGGTAGGATGTAGTGAGCGGGCGTACCGCCATCTTTGTTCACATTACGCGTAGTGGCGTCGGACCTTTCCCATCATGTTCCCGTCTATTTTAACCTAACCTAACCTAACCTAGTAATTATTAGTATTCATGTAGTAATGACAGGGGGCAAATAGCAGAAAATATAGCGTCGAAATAGACGGGAACGTAAGTGCGACCGCGGCGATCGCCCTATGTAAACAATAAACAATTAAGGGTGGACCCTATTCTTAAGCAATTAAGTCAGGATATGCCAGAGTTAAACTTGCCACCTACATATAACCAGTTTATTGCTTCACTCCACAATGCTCAAAATAAATATATCCCTAAAAGAAAATTTAGATCGCCGCAGAACCAACCAAAATGGATGACTAATAAGCTAATAGATCTTATAGGAAAAAAGAAAGGAATATATAGAAAAATAAAGAAAGGCGAAAATCATCTACATATATACTATCAGACTCTATCAAGACAGGTCAAAAAGGAAATCAGGAAAGCAAAAAGAAATTATGAAATAAGGATAGCCAGTGACTCAAAAAATAACCCTAAAGCTTTTTACCAACTATATAAATCTAAAGTTAGAGATGTAATAGGCCCCCTAAAAACTTCAATAGGAGAAATAACAGAAAATGATTTAGAAATGTGCAGTACATTAAATAGTCAGTTTCTTTCCGTTTTCACTAATGAAAATTTGGCACAGATTCCAGAAGTCAATATGGTATATAGTGATAGTATAGAAAATATGTTAAGTACAGTTAGTATAAGTAGAAATGATGTGCTTAAGGAAATTGACAGACTGAAACCTCAAAAATCGCCTGGTCCTGACGAGGTATATGCTAGAGTATTAAAAGAATGCAGAGATGAGTTAAGTAGCCCATTAGCATTTTTATTTAACAAGTCTTTAGAAACAGGTTTAGTTCCAGAAGCTTGGAAGCTTGCAAATGTAGTTCCGATCTTCAAAAAAGGTGATAAATCGATAGCATCCAATTACCGTCCCATTAGTCTCACATCAATCATAGGAAAGTTGCTAGAGTCTATTATTGCTAGGAAAATTAGAAGCCACTTAGACAAATTTAACTTAATAAATTCTTCTCAGCATGGATTCACTCAGGGACGTTCTTGCCTTACTAATTTGCTTAGCTTTTTCTCAGAGGTATATGAAGCAGTAGATAGTGACAAGTCATATGATATTATTTATTTAGATTTCAGTAAAGCTTTCGACAGAGTCCCTCATGACAGATTGATGAGAAAGGTTGAGGCACATGGAATAGGAGGATCGTTGTTGGGATGGATTAGGTCATGGCTAATTGGTAGGAAACAGAGAGTCAGCATAAATGGTACCAAGTCAGAGTGGGGAGCAGTCAAAAGTGGTGTCCCCCAGGGATCGGTATTAGGTCCCCTGTTGTTTCTTATATACATAAATGACCTAGATTTAGGTATAACTAGTAGGATAAGTAAATTCGCAGACGATACTAAAATGGGGAGATCAATTGATTCAGATAGCGATATAGAGTGCCTCCAAACGGATCTAGATACCTTACATGAATGGTCAGTAAATTGGCAGATGAAGTTTAACATTGACAAATGCAAGGTATTAAAGATAGGGAAGATGCATACAAATGTTAAATATAAATAGCTAATTTAGAATTAGAAAATTCAGACTGTGAGAAAGATCTAGGTGTGTTTGTTAGCAATGATTTGAAGCCTAGAAAACAGTGTATAAGCGTTCGTAATAAGGCAAACAGGATTCTCGGGTTCATCTCTAGGAGTGTGAGTAACAGAACTGCTGATGTTATCTTAAAACTTTACTTGTCATTAGTGAGACCCCATATGGATTATGCTGTCCAATTTTGGTGTCCTTATTACAGAATGGACATAGATTCATTGGAGAGAGTACAGCGTAGAATGACAAAAATGATCCATAATATTAGAAATCTTTCGTATGAAGAAAGGTTGAAGAAATTAGGTTTACATTCGTTAGAGAGACGCAGAGTTAGAGGGGATATGATAGAGGTGTTCAAGTGGGTTAGTGGGATTAACAAAGGGGACATGACAAATGTACTAAAGCTCAGTGATAGCGAAAGAACTCGTACCAATGGTTTCAAATTAGATAAATTTCGTTTCAGAAAAGATATAGGCAAATATTGGTTTGGTAACAGAGTTAGGGGAGGTGTGGTGGAGTGGTCTTGCCACTGGCCTGGTAATCCAAAGGTCCCGGGTTCAAATCCCGATGTATCAATGGGAAGATATTGGGATGGAATTAGTGCTGTACCTAGTATCAGTGCATTACCACAAGCCCACCGAAACGTCAATAAAATACCCTCATTGTTCCCTGATTAAATAGCAGTGTATGAATATTCCCATATTCAAAATATGCTATAGGGGTGCAATGCCTGGTGAGTTATCTGCTCAACAGGTGGCGTTGTGTGTGTGTAAGTGTGAGAGTCCGAGTGTAGGGGATGAGACAGTGAAGCATGGGAACGGGATGGCTTCAGAGATGGGGTCGTTTCGGGCCATGAGTGAGCACCGTGCCTCATGTGAAGGCAAGATGGCAGGTGCTCGTTGTACTCTACGTGCTTCACATGTCTCACTCCCTAGACTGGAACAAGACCTCACGGGCTTCACTGTTCATTGTAAAGCGGTGAATGTTAAGGCTCTCAGCCTATGCCCGAGAGGAAGTAAGTTGGAATATAGAAAAAAAAAAAAAAAAAAAAAAAAAATGGGTGGAATAGACTACCAAGTGCTATAGTGGGGTCTAAAACGGTAGGGAGCTTTAAGATAAAATTGGATAAGCATATGGACGAGAAGGGTTGGGTGTGAAGGGGGATCAGCCGGGTTGGGCCAATCAGCACTCTGCATACCCCCATAATCCTGCGTTAATCTCTAACCGTTTTGGTAAGATGATCCTCAGGGTATTAGAGTGTTGAGCCTATAATTGGGCTTTGTAATTGAACTGGGGTTGTGTGGGACAGGGATCTGCCTTGCTTAGGCCAATCGGCTTTCTGCAGACTCCCATTTTCTTATGTTCTTATGTAATGACGACTGTACGCCCGAACTCTACATCCATCCCGATTTTCGTTATCAACAAATTGAAAATTACCCACTTCACAGACAAATACACCAAAAATCATTTTTTTTTTTTATTTTAATACCACAAATTTTCAGTGTTTTTTATAGAAATCATTTTTCATTTACATCAATATCTAGTGTTTGTAGCCTAATTAATTAGAAATCTCGGGAAAACCTACTTTCCCCATTAGGCCTATCGATCCATGTTGAGACACGTCCCCCAATAGTGATTTGAAAAGACATTAGCCTAACCTAACAAACCTTACCTAACCTAACCTAGTATTATGGGTGGGGGCTGCTGCCCCCACCCCCCCGCTGGTTGAGTACTAATTCCTTAGTAAATACAAACAAAAAAATTGGCTGTCGATTGTACGAAGGTGAAAGAAAAGTCGATGAAGTCTACGGTGTTTACTTTGCAATCTTCAGCTTTGATTGTACATTGATAATGGGAAAGTACCATATTGACAACCTTGTTACGAAAATTAAATTTTAGTACCATACTTTTATATTAGGTTTCTCCGAGAGTTTAACACATTTTCATATGATCTTTAGAGCTATCGATAACTGGAAGTACCGTACCGTATTGACAACCTTGTTACGAAAAAGACATTTTAGTACCGGTACCGGTACCATACTCTTTTATTAGGTTTCGCCGAGGGTTAAAACAAATTTTCTTACTCTTTAGAGCATATAGATTCATTATTCATTATTAATCTTCAAATATATCAACAAAATTTGTGGTATTAAAATAACATTAAACCCAAAAATCTAAGTCAAAGCGGGGGTGTGGGGGCGGCAGCCCCAACCTATACTAGGGTAGGTTAGGTTAGGCTAATGGGGAAGGATGTAGTTACTGGGTGTACCACTACCGACATACAACATAAATCATCTATAAATACTTATAATAAAATTAATACTTTTGTTATTTCTAATTAGTAGGAAGCAGAGAGTCAGCATAAATGGTACCGGTACTAAGTCAGAGTGGGGATCAGTCAAGAGTGGTGTCCCCCAGGGATCTGTATTGGGTTTTCTGTTATTTATCATATACATAAATGACCTTGATTTAAGTAGGGTAAGGCGGGGTGGATTCGCCGCGGACCGTAGATACTTGTCCAAAAAAATTGGTCATAAATCCAAATACGTATGGAATTTATTCTAGGTATGTTTATAGTACGTGTAGATGATGATAGAACACAAACATGCATAGTTGTAATTTATTTAACGAAGACAAATATTTTTTCATAATTTTACAACCTGAAAAATATGTAAGCGGTCGTGAGCATTTTTCGTGGCGGCGACCTTACCTCTCCCACCTGTGTTACAAGATGGTTGTTTATGATTTCTAAGTGGAAACTAACTCTTTCTCTTTGTTTCAGGCAAGAATTTATAATTTTATAATACTCCTAGGTCTACAGTTTTATACAAAAATACTTGGATTATATCAATATAATAATAAAACATCTTAATTGTTACTTTTGCAGAGTAATTGGGGGTAAAATCATTTATAATATATGGCAGCGGCGATTTCACCCCTCACTATGGGATGGATCCGCCGCGCGATTAACTTTTTTCGCCACCCCATTACAAACCTTTATGTTTTGTTTTTTCACATAAAAATGATATGAACGTGTGCAGAAAGGCCTGAATGTAAAAGTTATGTAAAAAAAACTTCTGAATACTGATTCAGTTGGATGCTGTTATTAAAGAACCACGTTTCGCGGTGAATCTACCCCACCTTACCCTAGCCTATAACTAGTAGGATAAGTAAATTCGCAGACGATACCAAAATAGGGAGACCAATAGATTCACATAGTGACATAGAGTGCCTCCAAAGGGATCTAGATACCTTACACGAATGGTCAGTAAAGTGGCAGATGAATTTTAACATTGACAAATGCAAGGTATTAAAGATAGGGAAGACGAATACTAATGCAAAATATAAACTAGCTAATGCTGAATTAGAAAACTCAGACTGCGAGAAAGATTTGGGTGTGTTTGTTAGCAACGATTTGAAACCTAGAAAACAGTGTATAAGCGTACGTAACAAGGCAAACAGGATTCTGGGGTTCATCTCAAGGAGTGTGAGTAACAGAACTGCCGATGTTATCTTGAAACTTTACTTGTCATTAGTAAGACCTCATATGGATTATGCTGTCCAATTTTGGTGTCCTTATTACAGAATGGATATAGATTCCTTGGAGAGAGTACTGCGAAAAATTACAAAAATGATTCATAATATTAGAAATTACCATATGAAGAAAGGTTGAACAAATTAGGCTTACATTCGTTAGAAAGACGCAGAGTTAGAGGGGATATGATAGAAGTGTTCAAGTGGTTCAGTGGGGTAAATAAAGGAGACATGAAAAATGTACTGAAGCTCAGTGATAGCGAAAGAACTCGAACAAATGGTTATAAATTAGATAAATTTTGTTTCAGAAAAGATATAGGCCTAGGCAAATATTGGTTTGGTAACAGAGTTGTAGATGGGTGGAATAGGCTACCAAGTGATATAGTGGGATCAAGAACGATAGGGAGCTTTAAGATAAAATTAGATAGGCATATGGACGAGATGGGTTGGGTGTGAGGGGGATCTACCAGGTGTGTGCCAATCGGCGCTCAGCAGACCCCCGTTATCTTGTGTTAATCTCTGACCGTTTTGGTGGGGTCAGTACTCAAGGTATTAGTGAATTGGGCCTTGTAATTGGGGTTGGGTGTGACAGGGATCTGCCTTGTATGGGCCGATCGGCTTTTTGCAGACTCCCATTTTCTTATGTTCTTAAATATATAAGATAATATTCAAGGACACTAGTGCGACGTTATGAGAAACAATTTATTAGGGAAAATAGGCACCAATAGATTCGCCATATTTTTCTCCATATACAGTACGGTAGTCCGCATGGAGGATTTTCGTTATCAACAAATTGAAAAATACCCATTTCACAGACAAATACACCAAAAATCTAAGTCAAAGCAGGGGTGTGGGGGCAGAAGCCCCCACCTATAATACTAGGATAGGTTAGGCTAATGTCCTTTCAAAGGGGTATAGGCTAGTAAACACTAGGATAGCCTATACCCGGTCAGAGGTAAGAAGAAGAAGAGTCCTGCAGTAGTCTCCTTGAATGCTACCATTATCTTATTTTAATTCCGATACCGGATTTGGGCATTTAGAGTCCAAAAAACCCAAAATTGGAAGTAAAAGTGGACTCTGATTTGAAAAAATTTGAGAGTTAAAAAACACTATAATCGTAAAAAGAAGTTGGCTCGGATAATTCGGATTTGTGTCAAATTTGAGAGTAAAAAAAGGGCAAAATTAAAAATATAAGTTGGCTTGGTTTTGGCCAATGTTCAGAATCAAGAAACCCTAAAGAGAAAAATTGAAGAGACCCCGGACGCCCCCGCTGGTTCTATCTATTGTAGAGTTCGCCACAAGTAAGTGGCACCGATGATCGTGTCGCCCTTCGGTAATTTGTATAAGGTTTATTCCCCTAGACAGGTTGCCGACCAAGGCTGACAAGTCCCATCCACCCAGATTTGTATAAGGTTGTCTCCCCTAGATGAGTTGCCGACCAAGGCTGACGAGTCCCATCTACCCGTTGAATGGTTGAACCAAGTGTTAGGCTAACTATGTTATATAAATTGAGTCAACTTTAAAAAGATATTAGCCTAACCTATCCTAGTAGTATGGGTTAATAATCAAGGGGATGGATGTAGTTTCCGGGCGTACGGTCGTCATGTTTACATAGGGCGATCGCCGCGGTTAACTTCGCGGCTATTTTGACCTATTTTTTCGGTTATTTGCTCCCTGCTGGCAATATATATGATGACAATATGTCATGGGGGGTGAGGGGGCAAAGCCCCCCCCCCCTCAACATATTATTGTATCCAAAGGCAGTCAAAATAGACGGGAACATGATAGCAAGGGTCTTCCGCCACTCCGCGTAGTGTAAACAAGGCTGGCGGTATGCCCGAATTCTACATTCTACCCTAATCAAGGCCTACCGGTACTTTGCCTAACAGCTTGGCTGTGGGATCCATGATAGGTTGAGGGCAGAGTCAGAAGCCGAGTCGGCCCCCCCCTTCCCCCCTCCCCCCTCTCTCTCTCTCTCTCTCTCTGAAATATAGAAATCATCATCTACGGTAGGCCCTATTTAAAACAGTTAGAGGGCGGCAGGCCCTCCCAGTGGCTGTCCAAACACAGAACATGGTCATAAATTAATAACGTGGTAGGTCTACTCATGAAATGGAAAAAAACACATTCCAATTTTGAGGTTTTTGGACTGAAAAATCAGAGACAAATATGAGCAAAACTTTGCTTGGATTCTCTGTTATCGGTACTTTTTAATATTATTAATTCAGTTATTCCCGTAATACTTGCATTTCATCCCTCCGGTACCGATCAACAAGACTACATCGGCCTTATTTACCATGTTTTTGTTTTTTTCTTCAAGGAATATAGTGTTTTATTGTGTAGCATTCAATGAGACTACATCAGGACTCTTCTTCTTACCTCTGACCGGGTATAAGCTATCCTAGTGTTTACTAGCCTATACCCCTTTGAAAGGACATTAGCCTAACCTATCCTAGTATTAGGGGTGGGGGCTGCCGCCCCCACACCCCCGCTATTAGACATCTTTGACATATTTTTGGTGTATTTTTCTGTGAAAAGGGTATTTTTTAAATTTTTCAATAACGAAAATCCTCCTATATGGAGAAAAATATGGCGAATCTGTTGGTGCCTATTTTCCCTAATAAATTGTTTCTAATAAGGCGGATGTAGTGTCCTTGAAGATTATCTTTTATTGTTGTTTTTCAAGGTTTGAATGGAGGATTTGCATTAACTTACCCATTATCCATTAATCTGAAGGTACGGTGTCAAATGGCGCCATTTATTGGCTCAATCGCATTTTTACAGTAGGTGAGGGAAATTGGGGAAGGATGTAGTGTCCGGGTGTATGGTACCGGTAGTCATGTTTACATAGGTCGATCACCGCGGTTAAGTTCCCGTCTATTTTGATGCTGATTTTTTTTTTTTTTTTTTTTTTTTTTTTTTTCTTCCTGCTGGCAATATATAAATTTATGACAATAAGTCATGGGGGGGGGAGCCGCCCTTCAACATATTATTGTAAACGACTGTCAAAATAGACGGAAACATGATCGCGAGCGTCCGCCGCCGCTCCACGTAGTGTAAACAAGGCAGGCCGCGGGCGATACGCCCGAACACTACTACATCCTTTGCTGGAAATTGTGGGGTAAATTGGATATATGATGGGTTGAGGACCTTGACTTAATGTCATCTTCATGTATTTTGATCTGTAAGGGTGCAAAAACAGCCTGCCAGTGTTTTGTTTAAATGTGATTATGGCTATGGCGGGTGAGTCACGCTCGCGCCATTTAGCTTTTGAAAAAGCTTGCCTTATCGTACAAAACAAGAAGGAGAAGGAGGTCAAGTCGGCGGAATACGTACCGGTACAGTACTTTGTTTACGACCGTGAATTTGTTTATTTTCTGTGTTATTATTCGGTGCAATCGGGTTTTTTCAAGTTGTCAATAGCCTTACAAAATTCGGGGTGGATGTAGATTCCGGGCGTACGGTCGTCATTGTTTACATAGGGCGATCGCCGCGGTTAACTTTGCGTCTATTTTGACGGCGATTTGTTTTTTGTTTATTTGCCCCCTGCTGGCAATATATATGATGATGACAATATGTCATGGGGGGTGAGGTGGGGCAAAGCCCCCCTCAACATATTATTGTATCCAATGGCATTCAAATTAGACTGGAACATGATTGCAAGCGTCCGACCCCCCGCCGCCGCCATGTTTACATTTGTTGATCGCTGTGGTAAAGTTTGTGTCTATTTTGATGGCGTTTTTTTTTTTTTTTTTTTTCGGTTATTGCCCCCTGCTGGCAATATATATGATGATGACAATATGTCATGAGGGGTGAGGGCCCCCTCGACATAATATTGTATCCAAAGACAGTCAAAATAGACGGGAACATGATGGCAAACGTCCCGACGCCGCTCCGTGTAGTGTAAACAAGGCTGGCGGTACGCCCGAATTCTACATTCTACCCCAAAATTAGTCCATGCGGACTATAATAAGAAAATTATGGCGATTCTATTGATCCCCATTTTCTCTAATAAATTGTTTCTAATAGCGCCAATGTAGTGTCCTTGATTATTATCCCATATATTTATTGTAAGACTTTATCGAAGCAATCCAATCTGCGAGGTCGGTATCGTCTAAGAAAGGACTCTTTATATTTACTACCCTCCCATCCCAGACTGGCGAGCGGTGAGGTACAATCTGTTAGGGCTGAGCAGTTCAGGCGGTGAATGAAGTGGTGATGGGCTGGTCTATCAGAGTGAGAGTTAAACATTCTCTGCCATACGCATAGCTTACTCTGACTGTTCCTTTCGCTTATATAGTTTCTAGATCTCAAGTGATGGCGTCTCTTCTGCGGATTGACCTCCCTACTGCCAACCTCGAGGCTGGCAGATTGGGAGTCAAAGCATCACATTTTTCCTTTGCCCCTCAACTTTCCCTTCATAATTGTAATTGTAAAGGGGCACAGGGTCAGGGCCCTGGGTGGGACCTTGGTGTCCCAGGCGTTTTTGCTACCTCCTCAGCCCCTTGCCTGGGAGAAGCTTCGGTCACCTGGGCTTTCTTAGTGGCAAAGCTGGGAGGGTTCTGTGGGGGCGCTTGGTTATGGCCTTGGCATTGCTTGGGACCTTGGGGCTGCTCAACCAGATAGCCTGGGGAACAATAACAACAACAGGGGGTAAAGAAGTTAGTGTTGTGATGGCCGCTGACGCTGAGGACTGAAAATTTTATAGGGGAGCGAAAATCAAATTGAACAAAATAGAAAAGTAGGCCTAGCGGTAAAGAATGGTGTTATGGGGCGGACTGGTACCGGTAGGCTACCACTATTGACAGCACACATAAGTGACGGGCGTACTATTTTGAGTTTTTACTAGTATTTCCCATTATTATTATATGTTACAAGTGGCTTTGGTGACCCTGGTCTCTGGGTGACCTGGATGTGTGTGAGTTTGTGCTTTTTATCTGTGTTTATTTGTTGTTTTATGTTTTTTTTTTTTTCCCTGTTCTTGCTCTGTCTTGAGTCGGCTACCCCCAAAATGGGGAGTGGGCCTGAGCATATAGATAGATAGACAAGTGGCTTTTAACTTCACATTATGTTGTTTGCCTCAACAATATTACATTATTTACCCCGATAGCTGGAAAGGACATGAAGTATATCAGGGAAAGAGCAGGTTGAAAAAGTCTATGGATAGAAAAACCTGTGTGTATCCGAACACTGTCGCAGTCAAGAAAGTGTCTGTTGTGATTGGCTGGAAGGATTGACTAGCGTGACGTCACACCCGTTATGAGTGGCGGGTGTACCGTATTTGAATAACCCTTCTCACCTATCGAGGTTAATATTGTTCAGGCAAACAACAATATGAATAGCCTATATGTAAAACACACTTGTAACAAAGAAAATGAATGGGTACCGTACCGGTAATGCTATTACTATACCGGTATGTGTGCTGTCGATAGTTATGCGACCCGCTAGCCTATTTGGAACTTACCAAACCAGACTCGTGGGCGGTAAGGTCCAACCTGCGAGGGCAGTTTCGTTTAATCAATGGGCTGACCGCTACTACGAATCTTGTTTCTGAGACCTAGTATGAGTATTAACCTAGACCTAGTCGGCTACGTGGGATGTACAACTAACCTACCAGCTAATGCAGGTTCCTAGTACCCAGTAGGTGGGATACACAACTAACCTTCACCTACCAGATAGTGCAGGTTCCTACAGAGCCCCCCTCCATATATCGAATATAGAATTTGGGCCAATAGATATAGAAAGGGCAATAAATAGCATGCCGCTCCACTCAGCACCAGGACCAGATTCATGGAGCTCAAGAACTGCAAAACATCGCTAGCAAGACCTCTAGCCATAATGTGGAGAAAGAGCCTAGATACAGGAGAAATCCCAGAAAGTGAAAAACACAACAATTGCACCACTACACAAAGGAGGAAGTAAAGCTCAGCCAAAAAACTAACATCTCACATCATCAAAATCTTTGAAAGAGTACTACGAGGAAAAGTCTCGGAATACATGGAAGAAAACGGGCTCCACAACTCAGGACAACACGGGTTCAGAGCAGGAAGATCATGTCTCTCGCAGCTACTAGAACACTATGACAAAGTTCTAGATGACCTGGAAGAGAAAAGAAATGTGGATGTCATATACACACACTTTGCCAAAGCATTTGACAAGTGTGATCATGGAATTATAGCACATAAGCTGAAATAAAAAGGTATCACCGGAAAGGTGGGGAGGTGGATCTATAATTTTTTCATTAACAGAAGACAATCAGTAGCAGTAAATCAAGCAGTATCAGAAGGTTCAGAGGTTAAAAGCTCTGTTCCCCAGGGTACAGTGTTGGCAGCCTTACTCTTCCTAATACTGTACTAATAAGTAATATCGATGTAAATGTACAACACAGCAGCTGAGCAGCGTCTCATCATTTGAAGACGACACAAAACTAAGTCTAGGAATAACCACAATAGAAGACAAAGAAATCTTGCAAGCAGACATGAACGCTGTATTTCGGTGGACGAAAGATAACTACCGGTACATGCAATTTAACGAAGAGAAATTTCAGCTGATAAGGTATGGAGGAAATGGAGAAATTAAAAGAACCACAACCTACTTAACAGAGTCACTCCTGCCAATCCCATGAAAATCAGAGGTTAAAGATCTTGGGGTAATAATGTCAGAAAACATGTCTTTCAAAGAACATAGCCTAATCAGGCCAAGTCAGTAGCGGCGATGAAACTTGTAGGTTAGATACTGCGCACTTTCAAGACACGAGAAGAACGGCCAATGATAACACTTTTCAAATCGTTGGTGATCCCACGACTGGAGTGCAGTGTGCTAACATCTCCACACAAAGCCGGGGAAATATACGAAATAGAGAATGTTCAAAGAAATTTTACGTCCCACATCAGCTCGGTAAAACATCTTCATTACTAGGATAGGCTGAAGGCTCTTAACTTATATTCACTGGAGCGAAGAAGAGAGAGATACTTGATAATTTACACATGGAAAGTTATCGAGGGTCTAGTGCCAAACCTTCACACCACAATATCATGGAACTAGAGTGACAGAGGGGGTAGGTATTGTAACATCCCACCCCAAAAGTGTAGGGGTGCTCTGGGCACACTGAGGGACTCCTGGTTGACAAACAGGGGACCGAGCCTCTTCAACAAAATGCCAGAGAACGTGAGAAACCTGATGGACGTGCCAACGGAGTATTAAAAAAAGCCTTGGACAACCATCTCAAGTCGGTGCTTGATCAGCCATACTTCGCGGGGGGGAGAGCTGCCCTCTCGAATAGCCTGCTGCATCAAACACTGGCAGAAAACATACTCGTTGGGAGAAACTCTCGCCAAGGCCGCTGAGGAGGCCGAAACAACTCAAGTAAACTCAAGTAAGTAAGTAGTAGCCTACCCAGTAAGTGGGATACACAACTACTGATAACCTTCAGTATGGGCTGGTCTATCAGAGTGAGAACTGAGCGATCTCTGCCATACCCATAGCTTACTCTGACTGTTCCTTTTACTTATATATTTTCTAGATCTCAAGTGACGGTGTCTCTTCCGTGGATTGACCTCCCAATCTACCAAGATTGGAAGCCAAAGCGTCACATTTTTCCTTTGCCCCTCAACTTTCTCTTCATAATTGCTGAGGGGCACAGGGTCCTGGGTGGGTCTTTGGTTTCCCGGGCGTTTCTGCACCCTCCTCAGCTCCCCGCCATGGAGTGGCTTCGGTCACCCAGGCTTTATTGTGGTCGGCAGGGAGGGTTCTGTGGGGGCGCTCGGTTATGGCCTTGGCCTTGCTCGGGGCCTTGGGGCTGTTCGGCCAGGCAGCTTGGGGAACAACAACAACAACAACTGATAACCTTCACCTACCGCTACCAGCTAGTGCAGGTTCCTACTACCCCTTTTATCAGTGCATTACCACAAAGCCCACCGAAACGCCAACAAAATGCCCTCATTGTTCCCTGATTAAATAGCACTATTAATATTCCCATATTCAAAATATGCTACAAGGGGGCAATGCCTAGTGAGTTCATTGCTCAATAGGTGGCGTTCTGAGAGTGAGGGTCTGAGTCTAGTGGGCGAGGCAGCATCAGAGATGAGGCTGCATTGAGAACAGGGTTGGCAACCGGACCCCGTGCATCTTACAGGGGCTGGTTGCATCCCAAAGTGCTTCACACATCCCACTCCCTAGAGTGGAACGAGACCTCACAGGCTTCACTGTTGAATGTATAGGCTCTCAGCCTATGCCCAAGAGAGAGTACCGGTAGCCTAGTTGGAATATATATAGGCCTAAACAAAAAAAACTACCAGCTAGTGTAGGTTCCTACTACCCAGTAGGTGAGACCGGGATACAAAATTAACCTTCACCTACCAGCTATATATATATTGCCAGCAGGGGGGCAAATACAGTACCGTAACAAGTATGCCGTGGCAGACTGACCGCGGCCCGAGTGACTGTACTGTACACCGTTCCTAAGTACCGGTACCTATTACATGGGATACACAACTAACCTTCACATACGGTACTCGGTGGTAGCTTTTCCAAACTGCTACTAACCTTTATCTAACAGCTACGAACCTGTACCAAATTTTGTGATGAGTTGATGTCCTCAGAAAGCACAATAACTTCGCAAATCGTAAGAGAGTACCGTCAACCTGGGCGAATTCGGCCAATTTTTGCGTATTTCCGTAGCATGTAGTCTTGTTTTTATCTCAATGTAAGATCTTAAAAGTATTGTATGTGTAGCTGGTATATACAGTACATTGGGGTATACAATCATAGCATTAACCCTTCCAGCCCGGGTGTCATTTTAAAATGACACCAAAACAAAAGGGCCGGAACCCGGGTGTCATTTTAAAATCCTTGTGCTTGAAAGCGTTCTTCAAAATTTGCGCGGCCAATTTTGGCATGGTAGGAGCGACCGCAGCGCCACCAAGCCTCAACTACTAGTGTTATCAGTTCGTACGTGGCCGCCATAGCGAGTAATACTGAAAAAATGTTTTCCGACGTGTCTGATTCGTTGCAACCTCCCGCGGGCCCCAGTGCTACCCCACTCGCAACTTCAACGCCTGTTGCAACCGAGAAGAGAGCTCAACAAAAGAAAGTTAAGCGTTAGTTGAGTGATAGCGCTATACAGCGACAACTTTTTGAAAGTGATGAAGAGAGCAGTGGCGAAAGCTTGGTGGACAAGGTACAATTTATAAGTGAAAGTGAAGATGATTTCGTGGGCTTTGGAGACGACGATAATGTCGATTTATTTGAGGGGGGAGACAGTAGTGATGATCCTGATGTGGAAGTGTTTCAGGAAGGTGCCATTGAGCTTCCCAGTGTGCTAGAACCTAGGCCTACCCCCTCGCCATCTTTGCTAGGTCAGCCTAGGCCTAGCCCTACCCCAGGACCTTCCCCTTTGCCTGCCCGTACGCCCTTGAAAGTGGGCAAATATTTCTACAAACAATCATTGATCAAAAGTGCAGCTAAAAAAGCACGCAGGGCAGCCGCAGTAAAGCATAGGGAAGCTGAAGATAGCGATAATGACGCCGACCCTGGCCTAGCAACCACCCGCATTCCATTGTCCCGACGCCTTGACACGGGACGCCGCGTGGGTCACCCACAGCCCTCGCCTTCATCTCTCGTTCAGGATGACCAAAGGGCCTCTTCAAGTGGTATTGGTGATGTGCCACAGGCCTCAACACACCGCAGAGCATTATTTGCTGCTGAAAAGCCCTCGGCTCGCCGCAAAAGGAGCCCAACTCCCGAGGCCTCGGCTCCCATTCTTGAAGCTCCCGCGCCCCACACCGCCGACGCCCGGTCACTTCTTCACCAGAATTGTCTCCTGAAGAGGATGCTGACGACCCCAACATTGCCTCAGATGACCTGACGTCGCCTGAGGAGGAAGAGGAAGAGGATGTGCCGACAAATCGAGGGAGAGGGCGAGGTCGTGGACGTGGTCAGCCTGCCGACGCCGCTGCCCCTGGGCCTGGGCCTGGGCGTGCAGGCCGTCCGCGTGGCCAAGGGCGTGTGCCAGGGCGTGTGCCTGCTGCAGCACGACCTCGAGCATCAGCATCCGACCTGTTTGTGTGGACAGATGGAGCTGATTTTGAGCCAGATTGTCCTGCCTTTGACGAGGTACAGATGGGTTCTGGGGTGTCACCAACATTTCCCTGTGGCCCAGATGCTACCCCCAGTGAACTTTTCTGTGGCTTCTATGACAATGAAGTCATGGAATACCTCGTCAAAGAGACAAATCACCACCATGCTATCTGTGCCAACTTTCTTGGGAGGAAGACCAGTGCCAAGATGGTGGCATGGAGAGCTCTCACTGTGGCAGAACTATATGTGTTCTTGGCACTCACAATGCTGATGACTCATATAAGGAAGCACGTTCTGGCTGACTACTGGATCACTGGCGACATCATAACGACTCCATCATTTGGCAAATACATGTCCAGGGACAGGTACTTCGACATCCTCTCCTATCTCCACCTGACAAACAACATGGCAGCCCACCTTCCCAACTCATTATGGAAGATCAGGAAGCTGTATGACATGATACGTCATCGGTTCACCACATACCTGATTCCTTTCCAGAAGATGTGCCTCGACGAGTCTCTGGTCCTGTTCCGTGGTAGGCTGCACTTCCGACAGTATATCCCGTCCAAGAGACACCGCTTCGGCATCAAGCTCTTCGTCCTCTGCGACTGCTTGACGGGGTATGTGCTGGACTTTATAGTCTACAGCGGCAAGGCTGGAGAAGTTGTGACTGACCCTCTCATTGGTTTTGGTGGCGCTGTAGTGAAGAAGATGATGGAGAGACACTTCAATAATAACCACATCCTCTACACAGATAATTATTACACGTCGTCTCTCCTGACCAAGTACCTCCATGACCGCAAGACCGGAACTGTCGGCACAGTCAAGGGCAAAAGGAAGGGCATGCCAGGCTACCCAACCAAGACGAAGAAGGCGGACATCTTCCACAAGAAGAGTGGCCCCATCCTCTCCATCCACTGGCATGACCAGCGCAAGGTCAACCTCCTCACCACATGCCACAAGGCCAAGATGGTCGCCACAGGGAAGGTGGACCGAACAACCAAGAACCCCGTCCAAAAACCAGCTGCTGTCCTGGATTATAACATCAACACGCGCCTCGTTGACAAGTCCGACATGCAGATGGGCTTCATCGACTGCCTGCGAACATCTTGCAGGTGGTACAAGAAGTTTATCCTGCATACGGTAGATATGTCGATCCTCAATGCCTACAACATCTACCATCTGAGGACTCCAGGAGCCAAGAAGTACAAGTCCCTGCGGAAGTTCCACAAGCAGGTGCTACTTGAGCTCCTGGCTAAACATGCGGGTACACCAGACAGGCCAATACAAGGACCAGGCCAGCTTGACAGAATGGGGTGTGCTGAATTCTTCAGGAAGCACCAGCTCAGCGCCCTTCCTTTCAAAGCACCAGGTAGTAACGCTAGGAGTCAGAAGAGGTGCCATGTGTGCAGCCACACAACTCGCAGACCCCGCAAACCCACAAAAAACCACTTGGGAATGCCTCGAGTGTCAAGTTGGACTGTGTGCTGGCACCTGCTTCAACGACTTCCACACTCTAACAAACTTTTGAAGTGGAAGTGACAACAGTGAAAGTGACACTCAAATGTAGGCTAAGAATAATAATATAACTAAGTATAAGTGAAAAGGACACATAAGTAATAATAAGTGCCTTCAATAACAATATGAACAAGTGAAAGTGACACTAAAATATATATTTCTAACAATAAATAAGTGAAAATGACACTCAATAAGCCTAGGCCAGTCAAAGTGACAGTATAATAATAATAAAACTAAGTATAAGTGAAAGAGACACACAAGTAATAATAAGTGCCTTCATAACAATATGAATAAGTGACAGTGACACTATATATATTATTAGCTTACCTAACAATACATAAAAGGGGAAATGACGCTACCAATTATCAAAGTCCAGTGAAAGTGACACTAATAATCATATTAATAATAATAAAATGAAGTAATAAGTGACAGAGACACAAATAAGTTCATATAAATAACTTTATTGAGTGAAAATAACATAATAACTATAATAAATGACGGAATAACCAATAAAACACTATCAAATCGCTTCCCGGCATAATTGCGGGTGGAGCGACGAGTGCAACTGGGCGTCGTAGCCGGGGCCGCGGTTGAGTGTTCGGACGCGCCGAGGTAAATACGCGGCAAAAGTTACCTCCACTTCCATCACCATCACTCCGGAACCAGTTGAGCTAGAGAGCTCTACTCAACGCCATTCTACGCAGGAAGGTAAGGCGCTCATTTCTATATATGTTTGATTAATGTAGGTAATACTGTATATTAAGCGAGATTAGCCTTAGTTTACTTTTGTTGATATTCGACCAGATCGCCCGGATACGAGCTCCGTCATTAGGAGAGCCTGCCCGGGCCAGGAGGGAGAAAGTAAAATACATTGCATATATTTATTGTAGGCTAAATATAATAAAGGTGTCTGAATTCAGACACGATTTGGGGCAATTTGTTTAAAATGGACGCGAAGTTAACCTAGGCGATCACCTTATGTAAATATGACGACCGTACGCCTGGAAACTACATCCATCCCCAAAGTAGCCCTTATCCGTGCATCTGTAAGGTCCCATGAGTAGGGTAAGAGCAAAAAAAAAAAATGCATAAGACAGGAATTCCGTAATCGAGGAGTTGTTATTCTATAGAATACCCAAATAGGTACAGGTAACTTCAGTAAGAGTTGTATACCGGAACCGTACACTTTGTCTAAAAAAGTTGTTTACATTAGTCGCACGATCGCAGTTATAATCACGTCAAATTTGACTGCTGTTATTTGCCCCTGCAGGTAATATAATGATGCTGACAATAAGTAAATGGAGGGAATTTTTTTCCCAGGAAGGGCCAAGATAATATTCCCCCACTTAGGTTAGGTTTGGCTTGGCGGGAAGGCTATAGTATGCGGGTTTATCGCCAGCTTTGTTTACCTTACTCGTATGTGTAGTAGTCTAGAACTGTTGGTGCTGATTTATCAACTCCATATTTTCGCCGTGAACGCAATTTCCAGTACTCGTACCTGTGAAATACACTGGGCAAATTCCATAGTAGCGGGAGCGATCTTTTCCCCACTCCCCTTCAATATTTATAATTGGTTTCCTGTTTTCATTGTGTCCCTAATAATAATTACCTGCACTTGCCACAACAATATTCAAATATTATCCCGATAGGTGGGAAGGGCATCATTCATGGAGGCAAATGAACTACACAACACCGGTCAACATGGGTTTAGAGCGGGAAGATCATGTCTCTCACAACTTTTGGAACACTATGACAAAATTCTTAAAGCGCTAGAAGAAAAGAAAAACGTGGATGTCATTTACACCGATTTTGCTAAGGCATTTGATAAATGTGACCATGGTATAATAGCCCACAAACTGAAAGCAAAAGGTATAACTGGGAAAATCGGACGGTGGATATACAATTTCCTCGTAAACCGAAAACAATCGGTAGCAGTAAACCAAGTCACTTCTGAGCCTTCGGATGTCAAAAGCTCAGTGCCCCAAGGAACAGTGCTAGCGCCCCTTCTGTTCCTCATACTAATTTGCGACATAGATACCAACACCAGACACAGTACGGTGTCGTCTTTTGCTGATGACACAAAATTAAGCAAGATAGTAAACACACAAGAGGACACGGGCCGACTGCAGGAAGACATGAATGTAGTGTTCCAGTGGACCAGGGAAAACAACATGCAATTCAATGAAGAAAAATTCCAATTAATAAGGTACGGAGATAATAATGGTGTTAAAGAAATTACAAATTACTTAACAGAATCTAACCACATAATAGAACGGAAAGACAGTGTGAAAGACCTTGGGGTATTAATGTCTGAAAATATGGGTTTCAAACCAGGTCAAAGTGGCGGCTGCGAAACGTCTTAACGGGTTGGATTCTGCGTACTTTTAAAACACGCGGTGAATTGCCTATGATAACGCTCTTCAAATCTCTAGTGCTACTGCGGCTTGAATACTGTAGCGTATTAACATCCCCATACAAAGCAGGTGAAATAAATGACGTAGAGAGTGTACAAAGAAATTTCACTTCGCATATAAGTTCGATAAAACATCTACACTATTGGGAGCGTTTAAGAGCACTGAATCTGTACTCACTGGAACGTAGAAGAGAACGTTACCTAATAATATACACGTAGAAAATCGCAGAGGGTTTAGTACCAAACCTACATACTCCGATAGTCATGAAATTCAGTGATAGGAGAGGCTGGGAATGCGAAATCCCCCGGATGAATAACAGGGGTGCTATGGGCTCTGCGAGAGGGCTGGTTATCACACAGAGGCCCACGTCTCTTCAACAAACTCCCACGTCGAGTAAGAGACATGAGGGACATCTCGTTAGACAACTTCAAGAGAGCCCTAGATGTCGAACTGCAAAAAGTGCCAGATGAGCCCATCCTCGCAAGGGAGCGAGCTGTCGCTTCAAACAGTCTACTGCACCAAATCACCACCCATAACAAGGGGCGTCGCTCTCCTTGGTGCCGCTAGAAGAGCGGCGAACACATCAAAAGGTATCGAAAGGTAAAAGCTAGTGCATGTTCCTAGTAACACGAAATTGTAATTAACCTAACTTAACCTAGTGTCCTAAGTGGGGCTCCGCTGTTAGGCCTAGCACGCGCTAAGCTAGTGCAGGTTCCTAGTAACACCAAATTGTCATTAACCTAACCAAACAACCTAACCTAGTGTCCTTAGGGGGTGCTGCCGCCTCCACACCCCCGCTGTTAGGCCTAGCACGTAGCTAGTGCAGGTTCCTAGTAACACCAAATTTTCATTAACCTAACCTAGTGTCCACACCCCCGCTGTTAGTAGGCTATGTAAAAATCAGACTAGGCCTAACCTCCGAGGTTTCATGATCAGCAAATAACCTATAATTCAGACTAACCTTGGAGACTTCATGGTCAGCAAATATCATTCAGACTAGCCTCCGACTATCGACGGTGGAAGTGTTTTTGTTGTTGTTGTTGTTCCCTAAGCTGCCTGGCCGAACAGCCCCGTGGACACGGGAAAGTGTCCAACACGGTGGAAGTGTTGTTAATAATACTGTGTAAAAGATGTTCTAATGCCCTCACATATCAAAATAACTTCACTGATCAGAGGGCAACCCTTCCTCAATTCCATGATGGCCGAAACTGAGATTTCAAGACGAAAATCTAAGTGACGTCACTGTCACACACAGTTTCCCAACCAATAAAATGCCAAACATTGATGTGACGTCACCGTTGTCACACGCAGTTCATTGACCAATAGAATATCAGCTTACAACACAACAATCGGCTCGGCTGGCTCTTGTGTTGGTTTCTCGTAGTCTACGGACTGTTTACGCGGTGATTGTGCTTTATACTCAATTTACTAAGTTATTGTAGGATTATATTAATTTCGTACCTGAACAAAACAAATCTTTAACTCCACAGAAGCTATAGCTAAAATTGTATTTGAGAAATTATTTTCCGGTATTTTATATATCATGAAAAAACATCGCTCCCGCTACTATCGGGTATACCGTATCGTCGATACTGTACATCTTTGGCACTAGTCCATTAGCCTACCTACCAATATGTGCACAATACTTTGTGTTAGAGGTGCCTGTAAGAGTAAAGTCTGTGATACATCGCCACTTCATATTTTCGTCTCCCTGGTATGTTGACTACCTGGCTGGTCGCCACGGTCTGTTCATACTAACTCGTGCGCGGAATTATCTCTTCTCACACTTGGTAATGCCCCCTGCTGCCAACATAGATGATGATTACAATAAGTCCTGGGAGGGTAAGTGGGGGCAGAGCCCCCTCTCAACCCATCGTGGATCCATCCGGATCCCTAATTATGCCCCCTTGAAACATACCGTACAAAAATCCGAGCCAAATGTTTCCTTGATTTCATACGATTTTCTTACTTTTTGGTAAATCAATTGGCCTTCAGTATGTATGAGTAGTTTTAAATATATCTAGCGGTCCGCCTGCAGTCGTATGTTTACGGTGAGGAAGGGGTGACGTTCGAGAGTGGATCAATCCAAATTTATCGTATTTTATGTCTTTATTACATCTGGTAAGTACAAAACTTGGATCAAGTTTCCGTATTTATGAACTAGGCTAACTACTATTAACCCGGGAACTGCGGGGAGACTCTTAACACCTTAAGAGCGGCCTATGCGGTTTATTTATATGTACCGCCCAGCGGGGTGTTTTTAGCCAAAATAGGGCTGTTTACGTGATCATTTTCATGCCTAAATAAGACCCAGAACGTAAAACAAGTATCTATCCCTGAAAGGGCATAAACAGAGCTTTCGAATGACACCATAACGATCCTTTTATGATGGCTAGTTTTCTTGCAATAACCGTGCAACGCGAGTGCAAAAAGCATGTAATTAGGCACTTTCCCCATACAATTCCTTATATAGCGAGTGAGAGAGGTAGGAGGGAGGTGAGATTCGTGTCAGTAGGTTCGCCGCGGTGGTCTGGAGCAGTCATACGCTCGCTACTCTCCTGCCACCACTTGTCTCTCTCTCTCAGCAACATTACGTGCTGAAATTGCCACTCGAGTTATGTCGAGTGCCGCCACATAATCCAGCTTTATTTAACTCTACTTATGTGGTGAGCCGCTAATTAAGGGTTAAGAGTTCCCCGGCGGACTGCGGGAAGACTCTTATGAGTAAGGCTTTTAAAAAATCCATTTAAAGCACCCCCAATTTTTTTTTTTTTTTTTTTTTGCCCCTGGGCCATGCCAAATATCACTCCTCCACCTCCCCTCCTTCCCCACTTTCCTCACCTCCTTCAGTTATCACCTATTTTCCCTGTTATTCCCTTATTCTGTGGTCTATTTTCGTGCTAACATTAGCGAGTTGCAAGCAGGGCATTGTCATCACTGTTACCAAGCGAGTGCAAGAGAGAGAGAGAGAGAGAGTATCGATCGACAGTCTCTCTCCAGACGTGGGGAAAAGTGGAGGGGAGGGAGGTTGCCTCAGCCATACATTATGTAACTCCCGGCCTGTATCGCCGATTTTGACCATCGAAACGCTGTTTCCACTTGTTTTATTGTTGTAACAGGTTAATACCTTTATAATCAACCTATAATAGGCTCATATGGATAAGTATTAATGCTATTTATGGTAAAATAATTATGTTAGTGATGGGAACAGCTCAAATACGTGCGCACAGGAGTGTGGTGTCTCATACCCCCCATGCGCACGTCTTAGGTTAAAGGTGTAGACAATGTTTTTTTTTACCCATAATCACATGTTAGTCTTAACCTCTCATTTTCCCTAAGCTTCAAAGCCCTCCCCCACAGACCCCACTTGTGGGTTCTTTTAGTATTCTTGGGGTAATGGGGCCGTATATTACTGTACTTTACTGATTTAAAGGTTTTGCCAATAATATTCTTGTAGAAAATATATAGCAACTCAAGTTTTCTTACGGTAGGTAAAACTTAAAAAGAAAAAACAAAAATGGCTAAAGTACGGTAATCTAGATTTTTACCCTCGTATGCTAAAGGTTACGTTCCCGTCTATTTTGACAGTTTTTTATATTTTATTTGCCCCCTCACCCCATTATTGTATCCCACGGCAGTTAAAATAGAGAGGAACGTGATCGCCAGCATACGAGTACCGGTACCGATAATGTAAACAAAGCGGGCTATACACCTGAATACTACCGGTACATCCTTACCGGTTTGGCTGTTAGTAGGTTATGTGTGAATGGTGCCCGGGGGAGACCCCTGTCCGAAAGTGTCAAAAGTCCGAAAGGGCCAAGTCCGAACTACACACTTCAGCCATTTGACTTGTCCGAAAGGCTGAAATAATGTCCAAAGTTTATAAGTCTGAATGCACATTCACCTAACCAGACAAGTCCGAAACTCGGCTCTTTGGTCCGAATGCGATTTAATTTTTCTCATCCTTTCGGACAAATCCGAAAGGCTGAACAATGAGTCCGAATTGAAATGCTCGTCCGAAAGTCTTGGAATTCTGAAAGGGGGGAGTCCGAAATGGCGGGGGTTTACTGTATATATATATAGGGGAGGTGTGGTGGAGTGGTCATGCCACTGGATTGGTAATCCAATGGACCCGGGTTCAAATCCCGATATGTCAATGGGAAGATATTATTGGGATTGAATTTGTGCTGTACCTAGTATCAGTGCATTACCACAAAGCCCACCGAAATGCCAAAAAAATACCCTCATTGTTCCCTGATTAAATAACACTGTATGAATATTCCCATATTCAAAATATGTTACAGGGGGACAATGCCTAGTGAGTTCACTGCTCAATAGGTGGCGTTCTGAGAGTGAGGGTCTGAGTCTGGAGGGTGAGACGGTGAAGCACTTGAGCGAAGCAACCAGCCGCTTCAGAGATGGAGCTGCTTTGAGCCATGATGGATGCTTCACATGTCTCACTCCCCAGGCTGGAACAAGACCTCACGGGCTTCACCGTGTTGAGCGGTGGAATGTACAGGCTCTCAGCCTATGCCCGAGAGGGAGTAGTTGGAATATAGAAAAAAAAAAAAAAAAAAAAAAAAATATTGTAATATCGTCGTGCATGTACAGTATATATGCATGCATAGGAAAACCAGCAAATATGGTAAATATACACTGCAATTATATATAAAGTATATTTATTCAGCTGGTATCACAACCCTTGTTATATATATTATATAAACTATAATATATGACGACGTCGTTTATTGTACTGTATAGCATATTGTTATAAGAAATTACTGGAATTGTAAAAAACCTATATGTAATGTATTTATAATAGCCTACATAATTTAATTATCTAAGTTAATCACTTCTCCAAAATTGGTTCGATTCTGTTTAAATCACGACTTGATACATTAAATAAAGGAGTCGCTGGGTAGCCTATTGCTTGGCTGACAGAGGATATACTGTATATAATAGAGGATATTATACTCTTAAGATATTCTGGCTTATCGATGCAGGTCTATCTTCATCTTTTACATTAGCCTAGTAGAGTTGACTACGTCCATGGTAAAGTCACAATGGCCACATAACCTTAGCGTACTCAGGCTACATGGTACCACTTACGGTATGTAGCTATAGTCGAAGTGTTAGAGTAATTAGATCGAAAAGCTATGGAATGCCCCATTGAAGCAGTCCAAGCAGTAATACAATAACGTTGATGCAAATATTACCGTACATATCATTCAATTATTTTAGGCTTCGTACCTTATTGAACAATTGAAGCAGTCCAAGAAATAAAACAATAAATATTGAAGCAAATACTGTATATATTACCGTACCGGTACATATAATTAAATTATTATAGGCATCGTACCGGTACCTTAATTATTATTGAATAACTGAAGCAGTCCAAAAAAATAATACAATAAATATTGAAGCAAATATTACCGTACATATCAATTATTTTAGGCTTCGTACTCTGTTGAAGCATTCAAAGAAATAATACAACATTGACGAATGAAAGTTGCGAAAATACTTGGTAGCGAACTGGTATTTATATGTGGCGAAACCTCTCGGTAGCGAATCAACTGGGTTGCGAACCAGATTCTAGTAGGTAGCGAAATCTCTACCCGCGAACCCTCCAGGTGGCAAAACCTCTGGATAGGGCCTACCCTTCTAGTTACCTTTCATTGCATTTAGTTGTTTTTAGTATTTTATCTGTTAATTTATTAATTGTAGTAACAATGTCATTAGAAATTGTGCCCCATGTTACTTTGTATTTTCCAATTCTATATTTAAAACCTTTACTGTAAAGTTCAGCTAATTTATCTTTTGGATTTTGTTTTAACTAATTCTACATTCCCTGTAATTATATGACCGTTTGGACTATATATAAAATGTAATAATGTATCACGTGTACTAGTTGGCATATCCAGGACTCTTCTACATACCGGTATACTGTACATTTATTATTATCAAAAATATCTATCTGAAAGATTTTCTAAAACATTATTATAATTGCAAATTGTAGATCCTATTGGTTTATCATAAGAATAAGGTATTTATGGATTGAACATTTTACAACCATCCGGTAATTTAGATTTAACAACTTTAAAATTTATTATACCATTAATGTTAATTTTGTCAAGAACTTTAGAGGAGTAGGCCTATGCTATTTTAAAATAGAAATAATTTTACTTTTTTTTAAAGTAAGGTATAGGTTTGTGCTTGCACAAGTGAATTTTTTTGCGCTGCCCACCTAAGAATTAAAGTAGGCTACGGTATTTGCTTGCTCTTTAACCTGATTTGTAAACTAACACATTTTTTACTTTCTTGCAGGTAAGGGAGTGGATGAGTTGCAAATGATGGAGTATAGGCTACAGACGACAAACGACACAGAAGTTAAGTGTGATTAATAATAACTCATTCAATCAGATGACATTTATATATTTCAATATCGTTATGTAAAAGAAATGGGTCACCACTGTACTTGTGGCTGGGGGAAGTTCAGAGAACTGATGCCAATCCTGACCATAAAAAGAATGCCTCTCCCCCTGAAGGGAAAGGTGTATGCCTCATGTGTTAGAAGTGCAATGACGTATGCCTCGGAAACATGGGCCGTTAAAGTAGAGGATGTCAACAGAATGGAGCGTAATGAGATGAGAATGGTGAGATGGATGTGTGGTGCCAGGCTACAGGATAGAATAACAAATGTTAAGCTGAGGAGACGTTTAGGTATAAAGAGTATTAGCGAGGTGATGCGTACAAGTAGACTGGGATGGTATGGACATGTGGAGAGAATGGATGAACAAAATTGGGTGAAAAAATGCAGGTCTGTGATTGTGGAGGGAGCTGCACCAAGGGGTGGACCGAGGAAGACCTGGAATCGGACTATACTCGCCGATCTCAAATCCAAGAACTTGACAAGTGAAGCAGCCCTGGACGAACTGGATTTTAGGTCACGTATGGGATATAATGTTCTAAATGTATACTATAGCTTTGTCATAGAGTATTAGTCACCACAATATGTCTTTACCGCTGCATATTAAATTATTTTTCCTTAGACTTTGTGGGTTAAATAAGGGTGATGGTGGCCATCTTGGATCAGCTGAGAACTAATATTTTTATTTTTTTTACCGTAGTTTTAGTATTTCGTCATATTCTATATCAATACTAACCCTGCGGGGGTCTGGGGGCGGCAGCCCCCATGTTAGGTTAGGGTAATGAAAAAATATGGTTTTAGGGGCCATGTTTTAATATTGCAAAATAATGGGTAAATATGAATTTCCAGAAGGAAAAACACCTTAAAACACACTAATCAATGAAGAAACTGATGAGAAAAAGGATTATAATACAAAAAACACATACCGGTACGTGACCTAAAATCCAATTTGACCGCAGCCCTAAACAGGGTTGCCTGGAACGCCGCCATTAGAACAAGAGACTGAAACTGCACGTATGTGTGGAACACTCAGTCTTAAAATTTTATGTATGTATGTTTTGTCTATATCTTTAGTCTCATAGCAAAAATTAATCTTTAGGATCAAGGAATCGTCATCAGTTAACAGACTTGATCCTAAGCAGAAGCAAAGCTAGTAAGCTACCATACTGATTGTTGTTTTGTTGTTCCCTAAGCTGCCTGGCCGAACAGCCCCGAGTCCCTAAGGAAGGCCATGGCCATGGTCGGGCTTTCCCACAGAGCTCTCAAGGAGTGTAGATTGTGTTGTTGGCGTAAGTGGTTGTGTGAAATGCAGTCTTCTATGATGTGCTTAATAGTATGGGGTGCTGTGTTACAACCTGGGCAGGATTCGACGACGGAGTCATCCAGTCTCTTCTGATACCTAGCTCAGAAGGGCTGGATGGTGTCCACATCTCAGCCTGGCCAGGTGGACTCTGTCCTCGCGAGGAAAGGAGGATTCAGAAGGATGGATTTCGTGAGGTCGTGCCTGCAGCTGCGTGTTGTTTATGAGGGAGTGGATGGAACGGCGAGAGATATGAGTATGGATGTGCTTCTGGAAGCTGGTTTGGGGTGGGGAGGGAGAGAAGATAGTATGTACTTACACTAGTTGTACTTACACTAGTTGTATTTGCGGGAGTGAGCATGCTCGTTAATTCCCGCCTCCTAAGATATGTTTGTCATACCGTGCTTTGAAACAATGCACTGATGGTGCAGACACTACTTCGGCTGGCAATTTGTTCCACCCACTAATCGAGTTGGTAGGAAATCTTTTACTTTTCAGATCAGATTTACTATTAGGCACTTTCAGTTTATAGCTGTGACCTCTTGTTCTCTCACCTCCATCCCTCTCTATGAAGTTTTCTTGGTCGATTTTGTCAATACCTCTAACACAACACATTTGTATATCTGAAATTGCTGTCCTCGTTTCCTTCTCTGTTCCAGTGTATGTAGATTCAATCTCTCGAGCCTCTCTTGGTACTCTAAATTTTCCAAACCTGGGATCATCCTCGTAGCTGCTCTCTGTACCCTCTCAATTTTGTGGATATGTTTCTTCATGTGAGGGGACCACACTACAGATGCATATTCCATCCTGGGTCTTATTATTGCTGTTATTATTTGTTTTAGGTGTTTTCATTAAGATAATTGAAAGACATCCTAATATTTGCCAATAGTGCTAGTGATTCTCTCACTAGCCTATCTTATTTATGTGGCTTTCTGGAGACATGTTATCCTTAAATTCTATCCCCAAGTCTTTTTCTTTTTCTGCTTTGGGAATCACTTCGTTTCCTAGTTTATAATCTTTTCTAGGTCTGTACTTGCTTTTACCCATTTCTAGAGTCTTACATTTCCCTGCATTGAACTCCATATTCCATTTGATGCTCCATTCATGGGTCTTTTGCAAATCTGCTTGGATTTCAAGGCAATCCTCCTGGGTTCTGATCGTTTTAAGCAGCTTAGCATCGTCCGCAAACATGCTCATGTAGCTTGTTAGTCCCTCAGGTAAGTCATTTACAAATATTAGAAACATGATTGGGGCTAGGACAGATCCTTGTGGTACTCCACTCGTAATTTGACTCCAGTTTGACGATTTCCCCCTTACTGTTGTTCTCATCTGTCTTCCGCTAAGATAGCTCTCCATCCATTTCAGCAGTTTGGCTCCTACTTTTCCCTCATGTTTTAATTTCCACAGCAATCTCTTGTGTGGAACTTTGTCAAATGCCTTTTTAAAGTCTAGGTAGGCACAGTCTACCCATCCTTCCCTCTGGTCCACTGTGTCTATTACCGGTACTCTAGAGTAAAAACTCAACAAGTTGCTTACACATGATCTGCCTCCTCTGAATCCAAATTGTCGGTCAGTAATTAATCTTTTGGATTCCAGGTAGTTCACCCATTTGTCCCTTATTAATCCTTCCAGAATCTTCATGAGGATGTGTGTGTGATAGCGTGTGCTGGGTGTTGTTTTAATATTTCTTGGTGTCTCTGGATGTGTTGCCATGTAGTGTAGTGGGTGGTGTTGGTTTGTGGAGGCTGCTGCCAGGAATTGAGTGCCTCATATGTCCAGATGGTCTTTGACTATGAGGACTTTGGTTTCTTGATGTAGGTGATCTGTAGGTGAAGTAGCTGTGCAGCCTGTGATGATTTTTAGGGCTTTATTTTGAATAGTCTGTAAGGTCTTATGATGCGTTTCAGCTAGGTTAGAAGCCCAGGCCGGGCTTCCGTATTCCATCACTGATCTTATGTATTGTTTGTAAACTGTGGTGGTGGTTTCTTTGTTGTGTCCAAATTTTGTGTGGGCAAATGACCTGAGGGCGTTAAGTTTGGGTGTCAGTTTCTTTTTAATGTTTGTGATATGCTGTTTGAATGTCATTTGAGTATCATGTTACTCCTAGGATTTTGGGTGAGTGTGTGTGTGTTAGGGGTATATTGTTTATGGTGAGTTGCGGGGAGTATGCGTGATCTGTCCAGCTTGTGAGGAGGGTTGCAGTAGATTTGGCTGGGGCTAAATTAAGTTTGTTTGTAGTGCACCAGTCCTGTAATGTGTTGAGATAGGGTTGAAGGAGATCTGTTGCTGTGCCTGGGTTTTGGTGTGTGCATGTGAGTGTTATGTCGTCTGCGTAGGAGGCTATGTTTATTTGGGTGTATTTATATCATGCATGTACAGATTAAAGAGTGCGGGCGACAGGACGGATCCTTGCGGGACTCCGTTTGGGAAATTTCTGATGCTAGATGACTGACCGGCAAAAGATACGTGTGCACATCTGCCTGCTAGGAAGTTGGCCAGCCACTTCTTTGTGTTGTAAATTTTGTTTGTTAGGTTGTGGCAGGGGATGGTATCGAAGGCTTTACTAAGTCAAGTGTGGCAAGTAGTGATCTGTGTGGTCTGACTGAGTTGATGCCTTCAAAAGCTCTTTGTGTAAGGTCTGTAAGAAGAGTGTTTGTGGAGTACAGTGGCCTGAAGCCATGTTGTGTTGGAGCTAGGGGTAAGGCGTGTGTAATTAGTTGTAGTACAAGGCGTTCTATGACTTTGGAGGGGGTGCAGAGGAGTGTGATAGGGCGGTGTGAGGAGGGTAGCGTGGGGTCTTTGTTGGGTTTGGGGAAAGTGATGATGATACCATGCTTCCAGATGTCTGGTATTGTGTTGTGTAAATAACTGTAGTTTGATATGTTAGTGAGTGCTTGTATGCCTTATGGTCCCAGGTGTCTGAGATGTATGTTGCTTATGTTGTCTAGGCCACAGGCGGGTGAGTGCTTGAGATTGTTAATGATGTGTTTTGTCTGGTAGTTAGTGAAGGGTGCATAGTCAGGGTCTGTGGGGAATTGTCTCTTACGTCGAATGACACGTCGGTCGTCTTTATGGGGTTTTAGGTGGCTGATATGAGAGAAGCATAGGCCTAATTAAGCTATTTAATATAGCTAAACAAAAAATACCAGTATGGTAGTTGAAAAAAATTATCTAAATTTTATGTTAACTACAAATGCTTAGGTATTGCACAGATTATTCACACACATGCACACCCCCATTCTAGTAGACCATACCAATGAAAGCAAATATCAAGTACCCGGTATATAATTATTTTTAACCAAAAATTACTCATTAACCCTCCAGCCCCGGCTATGTATTCCATATATATTCCCCGAAACCCGGGGGTTTTGGCCGAAAAACGTCTACGCCTAGGCTACTGTATCTTTGATATTTTGACTGCTTCCGCATCCCCGCGCATCCCCAAGCGTAGATGTGTTTCGTACCTGTAGCCTAGAATGGCGTTGAGTAAAGCTCTCTAAGTCAACTGGTTCAGTTGTGATGACGATTTCCGTGGAGATAACTTTGTGGCAATATCAGCCACTTTACACTACTTTTCGCTACTTAACAATAACATACAGGCACACACGAACAAGGACGCCTCTCCTTCTTGTGGTCGGAGATGCGCGGCGTCGGTCCAGCCGGCTGTTGTTTACATGCGTCGGACGGACGCCTCGCACACCAAGCTTACAGGTTTTCAAGCTGCATGAGCCTTAGAGCCCTACCGGGTTGCGCGGGGGGTGTTTGTTATGGGTGCCTTAGAGCCCTTCCAGGTCTGAGGGGTTAAATTCAAGGTTGAAGATTTGGTTTGACGCATATTTACAAGCTATTACCATGCTTTGTTCATTAACAGTGATAATTCAATTTGTAAATATTTGCCTCATTAAATCATGACATTTTTCTATTGATTTGATTACATTGTTATCATAGCTCACTTATGTTTATGTGTGAATTTTGCAATTTTGTGTGTTCTACTACTGAATATTAGGTCTCAATGGAGAATATTGTGTTGAAGTACCGGTACCTTACTAACTTCTGGTAGTGTCAAGCATGGATGAACAAGGATGTTTTCTCTTTAAAATATGGTGTATTTGCAACAAATCTTATCTGCATAGCTTATGAATGTACGGTAATTTGGTACCGGTATCTATGATCTAGCAGATTAATTCAAGCACTCCAAGTTTAATGTTCAATGAAATATTTTCTTTTTTAACCCCTTCACGCACGTGTGGACGCAGGGGTTGCCGTTTAGCATTCAGAAATAGAATTCCTTCAATCTCATAATTACTGACAACCATCTCAAGTTGGTGCTTGATCAGCCAGGGTGAGAGCTGCCCCCTCGAATTGCCTGCTACATCAAACACTGGCAGCAAACATACTCGGGGGGAGCAGCTCTCGCCGAGGCCAATAAAGGATGGCCGAAACAACTCCAGGTAGACCTCTCCAAAATTAGTTTTCTGCCCACAGCTCACTCGAAGACAAATGCATAGGTTGAAATTACTAAACTAAAGGTTTCTAAACACCCCTAATGGTCACAAAGGCTTTTAAGTAGCCCAGAAAGGGAGTAATTCGCATCCTGTGTGAAAGGGTTAAATGTAAATACTGTACAGGGTTTAATTGGTGTTGCCTGTAGGCCCAATTATAATAATATTGTTGAAGGCATCATATTAAAAGGTGCAGACTTAGATAAGGGCCACACCACTGGGATTTTTTTTTTTTCGACTTGTAGACTTTCAATGAATTAGTTTTGCCGTACATAAAAACCCCATTTCTGATCCTTTGATAGCGTACCGTACCAGTATAACAATGAACAAGTGCATAAGACTGTGTGTGTGTTTTTTCTTCTGTGTGTGTACCGGTACACCTTTCTCATCCTGTGTCTTGTTACAGTTGTAATAGGATCCAGGAACACTTTGCCTACACTGCCAGTATTTTGTCCTGTCCTTTCTTGCCTTCACGTTGGCCTTCTTTCTTCCCATCGTCTTTAGTTTCTTTATCCTTCCTTCATCCTTTTCATCCTCCCATCCATTCTATCCTCTTTGTTAATCTTTCATATACCCTTCTACCATCCTTTCCCCTAGCTTCCGTCCATCCTTTAATTTACCCTCATTCCATCCTTTCCCCCTCTCTCCTATTCTTTCCTCCACCCTTCATCTATCCATAATATTTAAAAGTCATGTTCGTTTTCAGCTTAAGTACCGTATTGCTCGCCTTTGTGGAATTGATGTTGAGAGGTGGCGATGAGACCGTTAGATAAAATACAAAAGAGACAGTAATCAGAATATATAATAACACAATAATTACTAACAAATTCCCCCAATATATACTGTGTACAATTTTGTTTTGCATCCCTTGCATTGTTATACAGATACAGTACTTTAATGGTAAGTATTCAGTTGAAATTGCTGCAATTCTGCCATCTTTCCCCGTGGTAATAGTGCATAGTTAGCGTCCATGATTTAACAATCACTCCTCCACATTGCAGAAATTTTACTTCCTGCCTCCCTTTCCCCCACCCTCCTCCCAACCTTTCCTCCACCCTCCTACCTTTCCTCTGCCCTCCTACCATCCTTTCCTCCACCCTCCCACCTCCCTTTCCTCTACCCTCCCACCTCCCTTTCCTCTACCCGCCTCCCATCCTTTCCTCCACCCTCCTCCCATCCTTTCCACCACCTTCCACCCTCCTCCCATCCTTTCCTCCACCCTCCTCCCATCCTTTCTCACCCTCCTCCCATCCTTTCCTCTACCCGCCTCCCATCCTTTCCTCCACCCTCCTCTCATCCCTTCCTCCACCCATCCTTTCCTCCACCCTCCTCCATCCTTCCACCCTCCCTCCCATCCTCCCACCCTCCTCCCCTCCTTTCCTCCACCCTCCTCCCATCCTTTCTCACCCTCCTCCCATCCTTTCCTCTACCCGCCTCCCATCCTTTCCTCCACTCTCCTCCCATCCTTTCCTCTACCCTCCTCCCATCCTTTCCACCACCTTCCACCCTCCTCCCATCCTTTCCTCCACCTCTCCCCCTCCTCCTTTCCTCTACCCTCCCACCTCCCTTTCCTTTACCCTCCTCCCCTCCTTTCCTCCACCCTCCTCCGATCCTTTCCACCACCTTCCACCCTCCTCCCATCCTTTCCTCCACCCTCCTCCCATCCTTTCTCACCCTCCTCCCATCCTTTCCTCTTCCCGCCCCCCATCCTTTCCTCCACCCTCCTCTCATCCCTTCCTCCACCCATCCTTTCCTCCACCCTCCTCCCATCCTTTCCACCACCCTCCTCCCATCCTTTCCACCACCCTCCTCCCATCCTTTCTCACCCTCCTCCCATCCTTTCCTCTACCCGCCTCCCATCCTTTCCTCCACCCTCCTCCCATCCTTTCCTCCACCCTCCTCCCATCCTTTCCACCACCTTCCACCCTCCTCCCATCCTTTCCTCCACCCTCCTCCCATCCTTTCCTCCACCCTCCTCCCATCCTTTCCACCACCTTCCACCCTCCTCCCATCCTTTCCCTCCCCTCCTCCCATCCTTTCCTCCAGCCTCCTCTCATCCTTTCTTCCACCCTCCTCCCATCCTTCCTCCACCCCCCTCCTCCCATCCTCCCCACCCTCCTCCCATCCTTTCCCCTTCCACCCTCCTCCCATCCTTTCCTCTGCCCTCCTCCCATCCTTTCCTCTGCCCTCCTCCCATCCTTTCCTCCGCCCTCCTCCCATCCTTTCCTCCGCCCTCCTCCCATCCTTTCCTCCGCCCTCCACCCATCCTTTCCTCCGCCCTCCACCCATCCTTTCCTCCGCCCTCCACCCATCCTTTCCTCCACCCTCCACCCATCCTTTCCTCCACCCTCCACCCATCCTTTCCTCCACCCTCCACCCATCCTTTCCTCCACCCTCCTTCCTCCACCCTCCACCCATCCTCCTCCTCCACCTCCTCCCACCCTTTCCACCACCTTCCACCCTCCTCCCATCCTCCTCCCATCCTTTCCTCCACCCTCCTCCCATCCTTTCCTCCGCCCTCCTCCCATCCTTTCCTCCGCCCTCCTCCCATCCTTTCCTCCGCCCTCCACCCATCCTTTCCTCCCCCTCCACCCATCCTTTCCTCCGCCCTCCACCCATCCTTTCCTCCTCCCTCCTCCCATCCTTTCCTCCACCCTCCTCCCATCCTTTTCTCCGCCCTCCTCCCATTTCCTCCACCCTCCTCCCATTTCCTCCTCCCTCCTCCCATTTCCTCCACCCTCCTCCCATTTCCTCCACCCTCCTCCCATCCTTTGCTCCTCCCATCCTTTCCTCCTCCCATCCTTTCCTCCGCCCTCCTCCCATCCTTTCCACCCTCCTCCCATCCTTTCCTCCACCTTCCACCCTCCTCCCATCCTTTCCTCCACCTTCCACCCTCCTCCCATCCTTTCCTCCGCCCTCTTCCCATTTTTTCCTTAGCCCTCTTCCCATTTTTTCCTCCGCCCTCTTCCCATTTTTTCCTCCGCCCTCTTCCCATTCTTTCCTCCACTCTCTTCCCATTCTTTCCTCTACCCTCCTCCCTCCTCCCTCCCTTTCCTCTACCCTCCTCCCTCCCTTTCCTCCAGCTTCCTCCATCCTCCTCCAATCCGTTCACCCATCCTTTCCTCTGCTCTTCTCCCGTATTTTCCCTCGCCTTCCCCCATCTTCCTCCCATCCTTTCCTTCACCCCTTCTATCTTTTTTGTTTGGCCATCTTTGTTCTTTTGGCAACTTTCTACCTGTGACTTGTTATTGCTGCCTTTATGGGATCTTTTATTTTATTTACATCGACAACTAGTCTTTTAAGGTATCGTAGCATTAAAGGCGAATTTGCACCATAGATTTTTCCCGTTAATTTTTATCCGCAAATTATTTCTGGCTACACTGTGGGATTATTTTGCATTGGTATCGTCAAATAACTGAAGACATAATTATAAGTAAAAACATTAATTGATAATACCATTAAAGAAGCTTGCAGGTGAGAATTGAGGATGCAAGTTGCTGGAAAAGTGCTCGTGTAAACCCACCTTAAGTTTAGGGGAGATTTTCATTTGCTGGTATTTGTGTATTTATATATTTCTTGATGTTTTTGTTTTTTAGTTTCTTTCCTATACCTCCATCAAGCTTAAATATATAGCCCCAAGACCCACCTACAAGATCAATTTGTGCATTAAAGTGAACTCAAACGCTGCTAAACCAAAGTTGTCCGGAAAAGCGGTCGTGTGCATCCTATTTTAGTCCATTCAGAACGATGACGTATTGTTCGTTTTGTTAAGGTTACCATTAGACGATTTTATTTTTGGCTTATATTCTGTGGTACTTCTAGGCTCAAATAGGTAAATACTGTCTCAATAAACCATCTCAATAACATTGATATTTGTTCAACTGCATACAATCATCTAATGTTAGCCACAATAAAAGATGAAATAAAGGTGTCATCCTCCTGAAGGGGTTAAGAGGCAAAGGAAGTGGAATGCTCCGACAAGATTTGGTGGGGGAGGGTGGCAAAGGGGTATCTTCCACTAACGAACCAACATCAGAAGTCTCACAAATTGGGTGGCAGGAAATTATAAATGACAGAACTTTTATTAAACTTTTCAGTATGATGACACCAATCTCATTTTTATTCTTGAAAATTGTCATTATAAGGTTGTATTCGGCTTCATTAGTAAAGGGTAAACAAAATACACTGAATAGGCTAGCTCCTTCCGTACAATGTCCCGTTTTATTTTTATTCTGGTGAACACTATCGGTACACTTGGATACCGTAGTGTCTAGCCCACTCATAAGAATTCGTGGGTCTCCCTATGTTTTTATTTTTGCAATTATAACCATCTGGATTAATTTTTGGATATATATATATATATATACCGGTATATTTTGTTCAATAAATAGTATATATACCGTAGTTTTGTAGTTTTGTAGAAAATAATATTCATAAATTCGTTCCCAGATAATTATATACTACCATAATTAGAAATAGGTGTCGTCCGCGAACAGTGGGTTAGAGACTATGGCATCCCAGTGTACATACCGTACGTTCTTCCCTGGTACGGTAAGTAGAAATATTTAGATAGTCTCTTCAACCCCTATGCCTCTCTTCACCTAGCAATAAATGGTCTTTTAGTACGGTACCGTATAGTATTGTTTGTAGTCAAGAACATAAATGGCGACGGTACCTTACCGTAGTAAGCTTTTGCACCCTGGTGAAATTATCGAAGGAAGAAGACCTGGTGCTTAACAAAAGGCCCAAGATGATGATGATGATAATAATAATAATAATTATTATTATTATTATTATTATTATTATTATTATTATTATTATAATACTCGGAGATGGCTAATCATTCCAGTGCCGCAGAATGTTATCTCGCTCATTCTGGCTATCGAAATCCGATTTTGTTTTGTACGTTCAACAGGATTTCAGTCCTCTCCACTGTGGTGGCTAATTTTATAGTCATTTGTAGTCATGAAATTCAGTGATAGGAGAGGCTGGGAATGCGAAATCCCCCGGATGAATAACAGGGGTGCTATGGGCTCGGCGAGAGGGCTGGTTATCACACAGAGGCTCACGTCTCTTCAACAAACTCCCACGGCGAGTAAGAGACATGAGGGACATCTCGTTAGACAACTTCAAGAGAGCCCTAGATGTCGAACTGCAAAAAGTGCCAGACGAGCCCATCCTCGCAAGGGAGCGAGCTGTCGCTTCAAACAGTCTACTGCACCAAATCACCACCCATAACGAGGGGCGTCGCGCTCCTTGGTGCCGCTAGAAGAGTGGCGAACACATCAAAAGGTATCAAAAGGTAAGGTAATGCATAGCCTACGGTATTAGTCGTTTTAGGATTGATCTTGTAAATATGATATCAAGAAGATTTAGATATTTTCAACATATCGTATACCGGTACCGTACATTACATACTGGTAGTAAGTTAGATAGGCTATGATATGTATTAGGTTATTTGAAGTGAAATGTTAACGAATTTATTGAGACGAAAACTACTGAAGTAGCCTACGGTGCCTTAAAATTTTAAGTTTCATCTTTCAAGTTCCCCCCCCCCCAATTCACTAAGGCACACTAACGATAGGTAGGTAGGTAGGTGATGGCTACCGGTACCAAGGCCTTTTTACGGTACGGTACTTGTATGCATTTTGTATGGGTGTTTGTATTTTAAATAGCTGCATAACCTACGCTACCGGTATCTTATATAAACAATTACATACCGGTATATTAAAATTATATATATATATATATATATATACCGGTATTTGATTTTTTTTTTTACCTGGAAAGGGAATGTCGAAGGGTATAAATCTTCCTACTGTAGCAGCTAATCCTTGTATGGGCGAATCGTCTATAGATATGCGGTGTCGAATATACTGGGTAGACCTACAGTATATTACAAAAGTAAAACAAAAAATATAATGATATATATATACCGGTATATATATATATATATATATATATATATATATATATATATATATATATATATATATTATATATATATACCGGTATATAT